>CM057453.1:626235000-626342500 GCA_016271365.2 Neoceratodus forsteri | reverse complement strand
TCGTCCCCGACATCCTCCGAATTGCATAAAAACAAGTGCGCCTCACGTGGTTCCCAACTTCCACACTAGGATGGCCACTCCTTGTGCCTCTTCTGTCTGGGCCCAGACCACCCCGTGGAGAAGTGCCAGCACTGCCAGAAATTCAGCTCTGCTAGCAACAGGTGCTCTTCTCACCAAGCTAACCTCCGATCGGTTTAGTTCAAGGCGTCATCAGGGAGTACGGTTCTAGTTCGCACATCAACTATTTTAAATAGACATCTTAAAGAGATAAACACCATTATCCATACACTATGTATAATGGATATAAGAAAAAATTACTCACCACAGTAATGTTGCTTCTTCTAATGGAGTCTTGCTGTAGTCTGACAATATACAGTTAGCCCCAGCATCCCTGAAAGCCAATATCCTTAAGAAGAAAATGGTCTCCATGGAAAAAGTTAAAAAAGCTTAGGCATGCGTCTACTTCCTTCGAAGCACCGGGAGTGGGAATTGGCTTCCACAGCAGCCGTGACTTCGGCTGGAGTCGCGGCACTCAATGTAACATCCCCTCCATGACGGCTGTCTTGGCGGTTACCAAGAAGGTGTTGCCTCTCCCATCTGGCTCATGCTCTGGCCCTTTGGGAGCCTCCGGGGCAAAGGAGGCCTCCGCTCCCGTGAAGGCCGCTTCTTCCTTGCGACCTTCGGTCAGAAGCGAATCGGTGGAGTCAGACATTTGGTCCCACCGACGCACGCCCAGACAAGGCTGCTAAGTCGCTTACCCTTCGGGGGAGCGCCCAGCCAAAACACCTCCCAACAAGGCCGCATCCCCTTTGCAACCTTCCTTGGGCAGGGAGTCCGATAGGTCAAATGCCAGCTCTTCTGACGTCCGCCCGGATTCTGCCGATAAGTTGGACGCTGGCTCCACCGACGCCCAGCCAAGAAGCCTTTGCCAGACCCCATCAAACAGTCGGACGCCCTAGGCTCTCCACAATGTCTCACCACGTTGCCCTCTGAGGTCCCCGCATCCCCTCCACTGACCCCTGGGGATTATAATCCTCCTTCCCCAGTCGTCACAGAGGACATTGAGATGCTGCCATCAGGGCTTCCTCCTCCTGTCCCGGACCCCCTGACGGCAGATCCTCAGATGCTGGTCCTGACGCCGACCGACCCGACGCTATCCGGCATCCCTTTACCTGACGACAGGCTCATTCCTCCATCAGAACCATCTGACCCGCTCGGTGGTTTACCCACGCTGGGCCCGACGCCCGCGGAGCCAACATTTCCACCGTCTGGCCTGCCAGCAGGACCTCTGCCAGGTCACTCTGCTCTGTTAGAGCCCCTAGTGCCCAGGTACCCAACACTGTAATATCTGGTGCTGCAATACCCAGCTCCTCAGTATCCAGTGCTCCAGTACCCGACGCCGCAATATCCGGTGCAGCAGTACCAGACGCCGGGCTACCCGCCGTCTGGTTACGGATTACTCCTTTTACAGATACCGTCAATATCCATATCCTCCACCGTCCACTCCTCAGCTGCTGGTGGATCTGAAGGAGACCTTGGCCTCCTGGTAGACTGAGGCCAAGGCTCAGCTCACCAGGGAGGTTGAGAGTCATCTCCCGATGCCGGACCCTATACAGGATCCCCTACGTTGGAGACTGGAGACTCCCTCCCCCCTACAGGATCCCCTATGTTGGAGACTGGAGACTCCCTCCCCCCTACCCGACACCAGAGGAGAGCCCTCTGGCTCCCGACTCCCCAGAGGCGCCGTCCCTCCCCCTCATATGGAGGAGTCCTCTTCCTTTTCGGTCCCGGACTCCGAGTCCAGCCACTCTGGCCCCAAAGACGAGCCCCATACTCTGGAATGCCCTAGGCCGAGGGATCCTCTGAAGTCTCCTCCGGAGGACCCTTCTTTTCTGGAGTTACTGAGGAAAATCCAGTAAGTACATCAGTGGCAATCAGTGGAGCCAGACCCACAGTGTAAAAAACTCACTGCCCATCTGGATCTGCCTGAGACCTCTCCTACACTGATTGCACCCTGGATAGAGCCTCACGCAGATCTTGTCTCCACCATTTGGAAACAACCATCTGCGTTAGCCCCCCTTCTGAGGAAGGCAGACAAGCTTTA
This sequence comes from Neoceratodus forsteri, assembly GCA_016271365.2. NCBI lineage: Eukaryota > Metazoa > Chordata > Ceratodontiformes > Ceratodontidae > Neoceratodus > Neoceratodus forsteri. Next base: position 626,340,396 of record CM057453.1, on the reverse strand, counting down.
CCAGGCTCTGGAGGGTGTAGAATTTCTCAGCCTTCACCCCCAGGTGGATTGGGTCATCATCAGCGCTGCTTACGGCCACTCAACCAGTCCTAAACATCTCGGTTCGTCTCCACCTGATAAGGAATGCTGGCTTCTGGACCAGTATGGGAAGATCATCTATTCCTCTTCTACCCTAGACATCAGGGCTCTTATCTATGTGGCACATATAGGGGATTTCCAGAAGACCATCTTTAGCCAGGTGGAATCTGAATTGGACTCCCTTCCTGAGTCACAGACTAAGCAGAAAGTGGGTGTCCTTGTCCGTTTTGCTCACTCTGCCTGTCTGCACATACAACGCGCCACTTACAATGCAGTGGACACAGCTGGAAGGAGCTCAGCCTTTGCTGTAGGCCTACAGTGTCATGCTTGGCTCTGCATGTTGGGTTTGGTCCCTGAGGTGCAATCCGCCATACAGGATGCTGTCTTTAGGGGTTTGGTGCTGTTCAGTGGGGATGTCAAGGACGTCATTACTGAACTGCAGGAGAAGGGTACTGCACTCAAGTCTGTCCAGACCATGTACAGGCCCCCTCAGGGGCAGCGGCGTCCTTTTCATTGCCAAAACCGACAAAGACAAAAACCACAGGGCAGACGTGCCAACAAACATCGGGGCCCTTCCAGCAACCAAGACTCCCCCCAGCAAAAAAGCCATGGGAGCCTCGACGGCTGCGCTGTCCCACACCTCCTGACTCCCTGCCTCTCCCACTGCCCCTGGAGGGTCCAGAGGAACTGGTAGGGGGGAGATTCTCTGCCCATCTGCTGGGTTGGGAGAGGATAACATCAGACGCTTGGGTGCTCCAGTTAATATTGGCAGAACACTCTATAGAGTTTATGCAGAAACCACCCCCCCAGTCATCTTACTCCCCGCAATATCTTCCTCCGGTCCTAGAGGAAATCATCTTCCTTCTCTCGAAGGCGGCAGTAGAGCCAGTTCCCACCCATCTTTGGGGAACAGGTTACTATTCCCGTTTCTTCCTAGTTCCAGAGAAGACTGGATATCTGAGGCCTACCCTGGACCTCAGCTCCCTGAACATGTTCATGGAGTACAAATGTTTCAGAATGCTCTGTTTGCAGAGCCTTCTACCACTACTTCAACAGGGACAGTGGCTATGCACTCTGGACATGCAGGATGCTTACCTGCATATCCCCATATGCCCTTTCCACTGCAAATTCCTTCAGTTTTGCTTTCAGGGGGCCACTACCAATTCAAAGCCCTCCCATTTGGTCTTTCTTTGGCCCCCTTAGTGTTTACCAAATGCCTGTCTGTGGTAGCGGCCCACCTGCGTACCCAGGGAGTACAGATATTCCCATACCTGGATGATTGGCTCCTGGCGGCCCCATCCAGGGAGGAACTCCTGCACTCCCATTCTCTTACCCTGCAGGTTTTTACCAGCCTGGGTATCACCATCAACCAGTCTAAGTTCCATCTGGACCCATGGCAACGCCTCCAATTTTTAGGGGAGATTCTGGACACGACTACTGGCAAAGCCTTCTTGCCTCTGGACAGGGCAGACACCCTTCAGAATCAGGCTTGTCTTCTGTCCGGTTGCAGGAGGTTTGGAGCCAGGTCAGTCCTCCGCCGCCTCCTGGCTAATGGCGACTGCCATTCTGACAGTTCTGTTCACTCGGCTCCATATGGGGATCTCACAGTGGATGCTTCGGACTCATTGGGACCAAACCAGGGACAATCTAGAGCAAGATGTACTAGTATCAGATCCCATGATCAGGGACTTGCAATGGTGGATGGTTTAGGAGAACCTGTGCTTGGGAGTTCATTTCTACATTGATCCGCCCTCCCAGACGTTGATGATGGACGCATCAGGAGAAGGCTGGGGTGCCCATCTGGGGTCTCGCAGGACTCTGGGCAGCTGGTCCAAGTTCGAACAAAACCTGCACATAAATGTGAACTGAGAGCAGTTCTTTATGCCCTTCAGGCTCTACTCTCCTTCATCCTTCCCCGTCATCTCCTCATACAGTCAGACCGCATGTGCATAGTCTGGTACCCCAACAAGCAGGGAGGAACACGTTCCTATCCTCTGTGCGGGAAGTGATGAGAGTCTGACATTGGGCAGCCCAACACCACCTTCACTTGACTGTGGTTCACGTTCTGGGAGTGGAAAACACACTGGTAGACCAACTGTCAGTCCTCAGTCAGGTCCCACGAATAGGAGCTGGAAAAAGAAGTTGTAAATTACATCTTTCAGCGATGGGGAACACCTCAGATAGACCTCTTCGCCTCTTCCCAAAACGCAAAACTTCCCGACTTTTGCTTGCTCCAGGGCAAGACATTTTTTGGCGGGATGCTCTGTCTCTCACTTGGAGGGACAAATTTGTTTATGCCTTCCCTCCCATTCCTTTAATTCCCAGGGTCCTGAACAAACTCGGATCGGAGGGAGCCCGAATGATTCTCATTGCTCCCTTCTGGCCTAGGCAAGTTTGGTTCTCTCTTCTGCAACAGTTTTCAGAGGAACCTCCACTTCCTCTTCCTCTGTTTGCTGCAATTGTTGACCCAGGATCAGGGTACCCTTGTTCATCCAGGTCTCAAATCCCTTCATCTCTATGCGTGGCTCCTGCAGACGTAGCGGAAGCCCACTTTGGAGTTTCTCCTCTAGTAGCGGACATTTTAGTGAAGGCCAGAAAGCCTTCCACGAAGTCCACCTACGCCATGAAGTGGAAGTGATATTCTATTTGGGCAAACTCGAAAGACTTCAAGCCTTTCTCGAGCCTAGTCAATAAAGTCCTGGACCACATGCGTCACCTCTTCAGTCTGGGTCTTAGCCATTCCTCATTGAAAGTCCACATGACAGCTATCTCAGCCTATCATATTCCCTTTTGGAGACTGGACTTTCGCTTAGCCCCTAAGTCACACAGCCTGAAATCCTTCTGTGATGAAATTGGCTTAGCCCAGTTAGTCAGTGAACCCACTAGAACCAATGCATCCAACCCCGACAACAGTTGTCTCCTTGATGTCATACTTTCTACGCATCCCCACAAAATTCTTCACTCTGCGGTCTTCCACAATGACATGAGTGAAAATGGGGTGGTTGTTTGTACAAGATTACAAATTATAGCCAGACAGCAACCAACACTCATAACTAAGTGGTCCTTTCGCAACTTTAATGCATCGAACTACTTATTCGACTTGAGCAAACTTGGATGGCAAGATCTCTACCTTGCCAAAATGATCGATGAGGCGGTCACTGTCCTTAAGGACAGCCTCACCGTGCTGGCCAACAAGCATGCCTCTTTGATCAAAGTCAGGGTGTGTAAAACATCCAACCCATGGTTTACATCAGATCTCAAGGCTACACTCCTACACCGTGATAAACTCTGGGCTAAGGCTAGAAAATCCAAAAGCCCAGCTGACTGGCAAGCATTCAGAGCAGCTATAGTAGAAACACCTGTGTTAAACAAATCCACGTAAGCAAAGCCAACTATTATGTCTCCATCCTTGAACAGACAAAAGGGAATTCCCAAAAAATCTGGAAGACACTCAACTCCATCGAAGCTCAGTGTGTAGCCCTCTCCATCCCTCTGAAGATCCTCAGCAACGGTAGGGCTGTGGAAAACGACTACCTAATCCTCGAGAAAATCAACACTTTGTAACTGCTGGCCTAGCTTTTGACTATCTGCCTTATGCAGCCTGTGGTACCAACCAACTTTTCAATAACATTGACTGTAAACCCGACCCTTCATCTCCAGTTGTTCCGCTTAGCTATAAAGAAGTCGAAGATTCACCATTTAACATAGACATTTGAAAAAGTGCAGGGGATGATGATCTAGAACCTTTTTTTTCTGAAACTAGGCTATCTCGACCTCCCTGCCCCTATCCTCCACATATTCAATCTTTCCATTTCCACTGCCACTGTTCCCTCCTGCTGGAAATCTGCTCATGTCCTCCCATTATTCAAGTCAGGGGACCCATGCGACCTAAACAGCTATAGGCCCATCTCAATCTTACCTGTCCTCTCCAAAGTCCTCGAAAAGCTAGTTTACTCCCAAATGAAACTCCATATCGAATCATCTTCAGTCCTCAACCCTGCGCAGTCTGGCTTTCGGCCCAACCATAGTACAGTCACTGCTCTAGCCAAAGTTACCAATGAATGGATCACAGCCATGTACTCTCTTCTCCCTGTACATCAATAATCTTGACGCACATATATCCCAGTCCCATCTGCATTTCTTTGCTGATGATACTGTACTGTATACATCAGGCCCTACACTGGCTGAAGTAAGGGATGTACTCCAGGCCGACTTTGCACAACTAGAAATCAACGCCAAACTACTCCTCAATGCCAAGAAAACTAAGGCCATGATCTTTGCCCCAAACACCACCTCCACTTCCCTTGCAAACACGCACAAATAATTCATCACTACCTCCCTAGGTGAACCCTATGAAATCACCTCCAAATTCAAATATCTTGGTATGTGGCTAGACAACGAGCTTTCCTTTCACGACCACCTTGACTGTCTGGCAAAGAGGCTAAAAATTAGGCTAGGTTTCTTCTTCCGTAACAAGGCCCTCTTTCCATTGGATACCAGAACTAGGCTGGTCCAGGCCACTTTCTTGCCGCTACTCGACTATGGAGATCTAATCTATTCCTCCGCAGCAGCCTCAGGACTCGGCAGACTAGATGTCCTCTACCACCGCGCCCTACGGTTCATGACAAACCTACCCTACCGAACCCACCATTGCAATTTGTACCTAGCTGCTGGCTGGACATCACTCTCAATTAGATGCACGCTTCATGCTGGAATCTGGACTCTTAACCTACTCCTGAACAAGCTCCCGAACTATGTCACAACCCTTTTCCATAGTTCCCATAGCGCCTACTTTCTTAGGACAAATGATCTCCTCCTCCTCCTCGATATACCAAGAACCCACACCTCACTCGGCAAGCGGGCCATATAGAGCGCACTCCGAACTATCTGGAACCAGCTCCAAGGCGTACTGAAGCTTCCTGGTACTGTCCCTGTCAGCCTATTTAAAAGGCAGGCTGCAGCAAAAATAAAAGATATACATGCAGCTACTTCTAAATCCTAGCTCACTGCTCTAACCCTAGCCCACTGCTTCCTCTTACTCACCTAGAAATTAGCTGCCTTGTTTCTCTGAAACAAGCACTTGTACCTTTATTTTTCTGTACTTGTATTTTTCTATGTCATTGTCATTTTTATGCAACATGTTAATGCTTGCCCATATTTCTGTACCTGAATTTGTACTGTTTTTTCGATTATGCATTCTGTAACTACATGTTAATGTTGGTCCCCATTTCTGTCTTAAATGGTTCCTCTGTGACTTTCACTGTATTTTATAAGTAATTGACTTATATTTTTATTGAAATGATACCTGTATGTATTGTCCATATGTCTATGTATGTGTACCAGGACCTCCTTGTGAATGAGCTTGCTCAACAGAGTTTTCCTACAGTAAACTTGAACTTGGACATTTTAGTGGAGGCCAGAAAGCCTGTCACGCGGTCCACCTATGCCATGAAGTGGAAGCGATTTTCTATTTGGGCAAACTCTAAAGACTTCGATCCTTTCTCGTGCCCAGTCAGTAAAGTCCTGGACTACATGCGTCACCTGTTCGATCTGGGTCTCAGTCATTCCTCGTTGACAGTCCACATGGCAGCTATCTTAGCCTACCATATTCCCTTTGGAGACTGGACTTTCGCTCAGTTGGAAGTCTCCAAGACTTTCCTCAGAGGGATTCTCCATTTGAGACCCCCATTTGCATTCCTGCCCCTCCTTGGGACTTGAATTTTATCCTGGAGAAGCTTACTCTGCCTCCCTTCGAGCTGGCAGCTACAGCTGATTTGAAGTTCCTTTCTTGGAAGACACTCTTCCTAGTGGCCATTACTGCTGCTCTGCGCATTTCCGAGCTTCAGGTCTTGATATGCAAAATCCTGTATTTCATTTTCTACAAGGAACGTGTGGCTCTATGCACCAATCCTGAGTTTCTCCCTAAGGTAGTGGCTGAATCAATCTGAGTTACCCGCTTTATTTACGCAACATTCCAATCAAGGGGAGTACCTCTTGCATACTTTGGATGTTCACAGGATCCTGAGATATTACACCAATGTGACTAAAGATCTCAGGAAGACATAATCAGCTTTTTGTCTCTTTTGCTCACAAAAGAGAAGGCGTTGCTGTCTCTAAGCAATGCCTGTCCAAATGGTTGGCACATTGTATCCCTTTCTGTTATGACAAGTACAAGACCCTTCCGGGTCAAGTCAGAGGTCACTCCACCAGAGGAGTAGCTGTCTCTGCAGGTTGTTTTAAGAATGTGTCAGCGGCAGACATCTGTGCAGCCGCAACTTGGGCTTCTGTCCATACCTTCACGAAACACTACAGTTTGGACATTGCCTCTCTCTGTACAGCAGGCTTCGGGTTGGCAAGGTGGTCTTTCATGAGTCCCTTTCAGCCCTTGGGTTCCATGCTATGGATCACAGTCCTCCTTCTGAGTGCTTTTCCTTGTTCCAGACTGCTTGGGACTCAGTCTTATATGAGAATATGTACTGCAAGAGCCCTCGTGAAGTAAGATGGTACAGTTACGTAAGAACTTACCGTAGCAGTAGATCTTCGAGAGAGGCTGTTGCAGTACGTATTACTTCCCACCCTCCATCCCCCTAAGTTTCTTTACTTTATTTCCATGGGGGGAAATATCCTTTTCTCTCTCTCTCTCTCTCGTCTTGCCTCTTTTGGCCTTTGGTGGAAAAGAACTGGAAAGTGGGCGTGGGGGAACGACCCTTTATACCGATGATGTATAACGCCATCACCTGACGTGGGGGTAGTTCCCCCGCCAGAGACTGCTAGCTAGAAATTTTTCCGTGGGGTCCAGACACCTGGCGGCTTAGTCCTGTATGTGAATACCTACTGCAAGAGCCTCTCTCGAAGATCTACTGTTACGGTAAGTTCTTGCGTAACTGTGCTTTCCTTTGTCTGAGTCTTCCTTAAGAGGTGGGCCCCACCTGGAGAAAATCTGTTCCACCAGGATTTTGGCAGTGGTTTTAGCAGTGCATGTCTTGGTAGGGAAGGCTTCAACTCACTTAGAGAAGAGATCAGTTACCACAAGGGCGTATTTATTATTTCTGGTAGTATTGGTTAGGGGATCGATAAAATCAATCTACAGGGCACGTCAAGGGCCAGAATGCCGCTAGGTAGCTTGGCATTTGCTTGGTAGGGATTGGTTGTTTTATGTGACAAACAAGGTGCAATTGTCTATGTACTGTTTCACATCTTTGGTGACACCAGGCCACCATGCAGTGGTCTTAAGCCTTTGGAGTGTGTTTTCCACTCCCTGGTGTCCACCAGTGGGGATATCATGCACTTGGTGCAGAAATTCAGATCTGAGATGACTGGGAATCACCCACAATTTAGTGGGGGTATCATCTGGTTGCTTCCAAAGGAGCGTGTCATCTGGGGACAGGTGTACCTTACCTTCATGCCTTCGGTAGAGGTTATGGGTGGGCAAATTCTTTTCAGCACCTTTGTCCAGGAATCTGAACACATCTTTGAGTTCAGGGTCGGCATGTTGGGCTTCTGACGAATCCAAGGGGGAGAAGAGTTCAGGTTTCTTCCTGACTGCTGCGATGTACACAGCTGCTCTAGCTTCTGGATGATCCATCATCCAGGTGTCTTCCCAGGCCCCTTCCTTTGCAAGGGTGTCAGCAGTGTCATTGAAGGCATGATGGGGATCATGTATACAGTGGGCCTTAACCTTGTGTACATAGAGTTTGTGTGCAAATTTCTGTGACAGTGAATGAATGTATATTACCAGTTCCTTGTGTTTCACCGGGGTGCCATCAGAAGAGGTAAAGGAGTTCTTCTGCCAGAAAGGAAGGAATTCTCTGAGAGCAACACAGCCAGTTAGTCTGTGAAAATGATGGTATCCTCGGTTCCATGCTGAATGAACTCGAGGGCACAGGCCACTGCTGCCATCTCTGCGTACTGTGATGATGCCACACTGCAACGTTTAGAAATCTTAACAGTGTTACCAAAAGGGTAAATTAGTAATATGCCCATACCTGCTATCTGTTCTCCCTGATAATAGGAAGCTGATCCATCTGTGAAGACGCGACACAATGAGGTGTTCTCAAGTAGTTGTGGTGTAGCAGGAAGGAAAGGACCTGGATCTGGTAGATCAGGTGGCTGCAGTGTACAGTCATGGGGTTCTCCTTGGAAAAGGAGACCATGCACCAGCATGGATGGCATTTTGGTTGGGTGGACCTTGATGTCTCTGTCCTGGAGAAGGAGGAACCAGTGTGTCAGTCTGGTGTTAGAGACTGACCCATCCTTCACTCTGATAGCGAAAAGGTTGTTGGGGTATGCATACCTCTCAAGTGTCCCTGATTTTCAGGGATGTCCCTGATTTTGCCTTAAAATTTTACTCTGTCCCTCCTAAAATTTGTGTTTTTGTGGCTAAACAGTGGGGACTGTAAGCACAAAATGTCAAGCATTAAAGTTACAGACTTGTTCTTCTTTAGAAAATGCATTTTGCACTAAGCCCCATATTCTACTAGCTTTCTGTGTGGATATCTCTAATTTTGAAGAAGTGTCCCTGATTTTGGTCCTTTGTCCCTGATTTTTTTTTAAGCCTTGTCCCTGATTTATGAGGCAGGAGGTTGAGAGGTATGGGGGTATGGTTTGTATTAATCATCAGGGGGGAGTACCCAACGATGTACAGAAAGTGCTTGACAGCCCAGTAGGTGGCCAGAAGGTTCCTTTCACAAAGGCTGTATTTCTGTTCAACTGGGGTCCAGAACTGTGATGCATATGCAGTGGGTCTCAGGGTGCCATGGACCTTCTGGGCCAGCACTGCAGACATAGCAATGTCAGAGGTGGTGGATTCCAGATGGAATGGCAGGGCTGGATTGGGGTTAACCAAAGCTGGAGCTGAGGCCAAAGCCTGTTTCAGTGATGTCACAGCTTGGGTGTGAATGGGGCCCCAAGTCCAGGGACATTCTTTTTTTAAAGTTCATACAGAGGGGCTGCCTTCTGAGCAAAATCACAAATAAAATCTCTAGAATAGTTTACCACACCTAGAAACTTCATAAGGGTGGCCACGCTGGTGGGTAGTGGCAGATCCTGCAATCCTTGTATCTTCTTCCAGGTAGGGCTTTGTCCTTGATCTGTATCCTCCGGCTCAGAAAGTGTACCTCTTTCTGACATAGTTGTGCTTTTGCTGGGTTACATTTGAGGCCTACTCTCTGGATGAAGGTCAGTAGTTTGTCTAAGAGATCTAGATGTTGTTCCTGTGTAGCTGTGGCCAACAGGTCATCCACATACTGCATGAGACACTGGGGTGTAGAGAAACCCTCAAGGGTGTCCATCATGTGTAAATGGAACAGGGAAGGACTGTTATGGAACCCCTGTGGTAAGCAGGTCCACGTGTACTGCCTGCCCTCAAAGGTGAAGGCAATCTTATATTGACTTTTGGGGGCCAATGGCAATGACCAAAAACCATTGGAGATGTCCAGGGCACTAAACCATTGCTGGTTAGGGGTCAGTAGTCATAGCATGTCTGGTGCTGATGCCACGGTTGGGGCACAACTGGGGGTGACCTGGTTTAGTCTTCTGTAGTCAGTAGTAAGTCTCCAGGCACCTGTGGTTTTTTCACTGGCCACACTGGGGAATTTGCAGTGGAAACAAATGTTCTGAATACACCTTTCTTGAGGAGTGATTTAATTGTTTCCCTAAGAGAAGGCAAGGCCTCAGGTGGGAAGGGGTATTGCCATTGCCTCTCATGTGCTGGGCCTGTCACTTCAATGACAGTGTGCATCCTGCCAAAATCATGCCTGACAGTGGCAAATGCCTCCAGATGTCTTTTGTTAGGATGGAAAGGAGCTTTGGGAAAAGCTCATGGTTCTTAAACAAATTGATGACGTCATACTCTTTGTTGTCAGTGGAAATTGTCGCATCTACATGTGAGTCAGGGATCATGACGGTGTGATATTGTCCCTGAATTTGTATCAGTAACATGTTGGCTAGGTCCAACTCACAGCCATGTGGTGCCAAAAAGTCTATTCCGATTTATACTAGGCTGGTCTTGCAATACCATCAGCTGAAAGGTGTGATATGCCTTCAGGTGTCCCAGTGTCACAGGTAGTGTCAGGGAGCAGTATGCAGGTAACTTAGTTCCGTCTAAACAGGACATATTGGTCCTCCGTCAGGTAGACAAAGGTGATGTCTGGGCTGTCCTCCTGTGATAGACACAGCCGCGCCTGTATCCAGTAGTACTGTCAGTAGGAGGCCCCCGACCTCGGCCTCTGTACAGGGCCTTCCATTTGTATCCAAGACCAGCTTGTTTACAATATGAACTGGGGCCTGTAATTGTCAGTCTGTACCAATGGAAGCATGGGGAAGCTCTTGAGAGAGTCTGGGCCTGGTTCCTATGAACCATGTCACCATGTTGTACTGATGCTATATAGGGGTCTGCTTCCGGGTTCAGGTCTGTAGGGGCCTGAGAGCCTGGACTTCCCGTATCCCTGTGGCCTGTGGAGGCCTGCTCTCCTGGTTGTATTGCAGCAAGGGCCCGTACTGGAACTGCATTCGCAACAGTGTGCACTTTTCCAAGGAGGTCTCGGAGACTCCAGTTCTCATCAGCTATTTCCCTATATGAAGGGCTTGTTCTCTGTTTACCCTTATTGTTCTTATGGTGTTTTCTTATTTTTTGTGGTAGTTCCGGTTCCTACCCCAGGATTTTTGTTGTTGTTGGGCCTGCTGGGGTGTTGGTTATCTGTGGGGAGGGGCTGTTTCTCTTGGCCTTTTCCTCCATCATGTAGTGCATCGTAGCCTCTGGGATGGCTTCTACGGCAGCTACTTTCTTGGAACCGGAGCCTGAATCACTGATGTAGAGTTGATAAACTCTCTCTGTTTTCCAAAGAATATCGGCAGATCTCTCCATGTTTGAATAGGTGGTTGGCTCTACCTTCTCTCTTACTGCAGGGATCATGTTCCTAAGGAACAGGGTCTTGTATTCAATGAGGTCCACATCCGTGGCTTCTCCTGCGAGGTGCTTCCCTGCTCGGTAGGCCATCCAGAGCTTCTAGTGGAAAATCGCTGGACTTTCCTTTGCATTCTGTTTCACAGGGTATGCGAGCATTACTGCTACCACACCTGGGTTGTGTGCAGTGATGAATTCAGATGCCACTTCGTCAAAGGTGGTGTGGCCATCCTGGCAGACAGCATCGGGGAGTTTGGCCCACAGGCCAGGATCAATGGTTTGGTGTAGGATCTGGATCTGGTAGTCTGCAGCGAGACTAAGCATTTCACATTTTTGCACGCACTTTCTCCAAGTGGCAACTGAGGTTGTGGGATGGGCTTATCCAACCAATACTGTCAGCTATTTGCTGAATAGGGTGGGCCACTTGTAGGGGATTATTGGGATGATCAAGCGGAGGTAGATTACCTCGGGCACCCTGCAGGGCTGCCTGAGCTGCGACTTCAGCCACAGTATGGACCATTCCCTCCTTTGTACCAGCCTCTTGTAGGAGCTACTTAATCTGAGTCAGGAGGACCCGTTTGTTTTTCTCGGGGATGGCATGTTCCCTAAGGTAGTCTCAATCATTTTCTCTATCTCCTGCCTATTGTCCACATTAATAACGGCGATCAGTGGTGCCGTTGGGACCAGGCCTGAGCCTGCCCCCATCATGGGTGTCGCCATGTTGGCATCACCCATGATTAGCATCATGCTGTCGATGACGTAGGGACGTGGTGTCATGTGACGGGGGTCCGCCACGTTGTGGATGGTGGGGAGGAGTTTCTGGGCCATAGTAGGGGTGTGACTGGGCATTGTACTGGGAGATGTCGTCATCTGACTCCTCCTCAGATGATGATGTCGACAAGGCAGGGGCTACGCCTCCCATTGCCTTGATGTGACCAGCCAGCACCTCTCGCTGATGGCACAGTTTTGACATTTTATATTCACAATCCTCATGACTCGCTTGCAACATTCTGATCCCACATCATCCTGCATCTGCTTCTGTAACACTCTCTTCATGGCGCTCAATTCGCACTTGCCCCTAGTAGCTACTCCTAAGTCATTACATAACCTGGTTTATCTTGTTCTTTAACTCTCTCAACTCCTCACACATCTAATCATTCGTTCTACTTAAGTCATTCATTTTCAAAGCATGTCCCTTATCCTGTCTCAAACTTTCACACTCCTGCTTCAGCATGCAAAGTTCCTGCTCACTTGCCTGAGCAGAATGATGCAAAAGGGAATCCTTTTCATTCCGCTAAGTTTGGAGTTCAGACTCCAAATCCTGCTCACGTCTTACACATTCAGTTTCCTGCAACCCCATCTCTTTCTTAAGAGATGAGATTTGCAGTTCAGGGGTTCGAAACCTCGCTTCGGAGGCTTCCAAAGCAACATAGAGAGCCACGACCAACAGCCCTTTAGCTTCTCGTTTTCTGGCTGTTTGTCTCGTCTCTGTGTACTGGGTTGAAATCCCCAGTACGGGGTTTTTGGATTTACTTCTGTCTCGCGCAAAGTTGGACCATCCTCCATTGGAGACAAGGAAGTTCGAGACATCGCGTCTAGGCTGTGCGCAGATGTTTGATACGGTGGCCATTGTGTGGGAGGGAACGAAAAATCAAACTGAAAAGGCACCGTGCTGTGTATCGATCCACAACAGGTGAACTAGTTCACAGGCGGGCTACTGTACACTTGTAAGCTTGCACTTCAAAACTGCTGTGGGGTGAGGTGAGTCTGCATCGACCACACCCAGTAAGCAGCCAGACTTTGCAAGTGATTACAAAGTGGTTGAAAAATGGGAGAGGTGATGTGGGTATGCACACCTACTGTCCCCGTTGGGAAGGGAAAGTTGTACCAACAAGTGAGAACTTGCAAACTCCAAATATTGCCTGCACGCGGTTGCCAATTGTCAGGAGGTCTAACCCTCACACTCAGGTTCTTGACAATCATGAGCATGCAAGGAATTGGACATGTTGCATAAGAGTGATAAAACTTGTTTATTATTACCAAAAGGAAAATCACAGTTGGCCTAAGCGGTTCTTGCATCAGGAACTGGGAGCCAATGCTAAGCGTTCCTCTCCATGTCTCCTGGGGTCTCCGAGGTAGAAGATGTAATGTCTTACATTATATAACTAAGATGATTACCATGGTTACTGTAAGATAGCTACATAAATACATAGACAGCGTCGGCAGATAAGGGCCTATGGCCCACCCAGTCTGCCCATTTGAGCTTGTAAGTTCAGTTTGTTTTCCTAGAAGTCTGTTGCCCCTTACCCTTGACATCCAGAATTCCTTTGTCTATCCCAAGCATTCTTAAATCCTGTGATTGTTTCAGCCCCCACCACTTCTTCTGGCAGGGTGTTCCACTTGTCCACCACCCGTTCTGTGAAGAAATTCTTCCTCACGTTTCCTCTGAATCATCCTCCCTCCAACTTCATCCCATGCCCTCTAGTCCTGGAACATCTTTTTTGCTTAAAAATAGTGTATTCCTGCACCCTGTTCCTCCTGGTAGGATACTTGTATATGTCTATCATATCCCCTCTCTCCCTCCTCTCCTCCAGGGAGTACATGTTCAGTTCCTTCAACCTGTCCTCATAGGACTTGTGATGCAATCCATGCACCATCTTTGTTGCCCTCCTCTGAACCTTCTCTACCCTGTCTCGTCCTTGAGAGTAAGGTCTCCAGAACTGTACACACTGTACTCCAGGTGGGGCCTCACTAGTGTCTTGTATAGTGGAATTATGACCTCCCTTTTCCTGCTGGTGATGCCCCTGTTTGCATCCCAGCATCCATTTGCTTTACCTGATGCCTTGTCACACTGTTTCCCTACCTTGAGGATCATCAGAGATGAAAACCCCAAGATCCCTTTCCTGCTTGGTGCATGCTATATCTCACCCCAATTGATATATTGTGCCAGGGTTTTGTGCCCTATAGCATTATCTTGCACTTCTTTGCATTGAATTTCAACTGCCAAATCCCTGACCATTCTTCAAGTTTCTGCAGGTCCCTTCTCATTCTGTCTACACCCTCTGGTGTGTCTACTCTGTTACAGAGCTTTGTGTCATCAGCGAACAGTGAAATTCTGCCTTCTAGGTCATGCGCAATGTCACTGATCAAGATGTTGAATAGGACCGGTCCCAGCACTGATCCCTGTGGTACCCCACTGGTCACTCTTCCCTCTGTGGAGTGACAGCCATTTACCACCACCCTCTGTGTCCTGCCGCCCAGCCAGTTACCCACCACCACACTACTGTCCTGCCCAACCCATATTCCCCAGTTTGTGTAATAGTCTTCTATGTGGCACAGTGTCAGAGGCCTTGCTGAAGTCCAGATAGGCCATGTCCAGTGCCCTCCCGATCCACCTCCCTGGTCACCCAGTCAAAAATTCAATGAGGTTGGTCTGACATGAGCCTCCCCTGGTGGAACCATGCTGCCTGGGTCCTGTAGGTCCATTGACAGCCAGATGTTCCACCAATTCTCCTTCAGTAGTGCTTCCATAATCTTCCCCACTACTGAGGTGAGGCTGACTGGTCTGTAGTTCCCGCTTCCTCTTTGTTCCACTTTTGTATAAGGGACTACATCTGCTGTCCTCCAGTCTTTGGGTCACGTCCCTGTTTCCAGTGATCGGCTGAACAGGATAGCCAGAGGTTAAGCCACCACCTCTTAGTTCTTTAAGGACCCTGGGTGCACCCCATCTGGCCCCATTGCTTTATCAACTCTTATTACTTCCAGTTCTTCAGGACCCTTTCTCGTGTAAAGGGACTTGATCCATTTCTGCACCATTCTCACCCTTGTACCCCTTCAGACCCATTACCTCCTCTTCTTCAGTAAAGACTGAGCAGAAATACCTGTTCAATATGTCAGCTTTACTGTTGTCATCCTACACGGTCCCCATCCTCCCTTCAGTCTCACTATCTCTCCCTTTGTCTTTCTTTTTCCTTATGTACCTGTAAAAGGTTTTGTTCCCTCTACCCACTGATTTTGCAATGTGTTCTTCTGTCTGAGCTTTGGCTTCCTTACTGACCTCCCTGCCTCCTTTGCTTCTCCTGGTAATTCTCCCTATCCCCTTCTGCCTGTGTCTTTGTATTGCCTGAATGCAATCTTTTTGGCTTTACTTTCTTTACTACCTCTTTGGAAAAGCATAATGGTCTCCTCTTCCTTTCCTCTTGCTTAACTCTGCTTAATGCATAATTCTGTTGCTCTTGTAATCCCCATTTTAAATACTACCCACTGTTCCTCAACCCCTGATTCCTGCCCCATTCCCCTTATTGCCTCTTTCAAGTATCTCCCCATCTTCCCAAAGTCTGCCCCCCTAAAATCCAGGATACATGTTTTTGTGTGGTTTGGTTCTGCTCTTTCTGTGATTTCAAACCACAATGACTGGTGGTCACTGTTCCCCAGGTGCTCCCCCACTGTTACCCCATCACACTGTCCCTGTTTGTGAGCACAAGGTCCAGTGTTGCCTTCTTCCGAGTTGGTTCCATGACCAGTTGCTAGAGGAAGGCACCCTGAAGGGAGTCCAGGATAAATCTGCTCCTAGTTGATGCTGCTGCTGGGATGCTCCAGTCCACATCTGGAATATTGAAGTCTCCAACCAGTATTACCTCCCCCTTGTCTGCCATCCTTTGGATGGCTAGCATCAGCTCCCTGTTTCTTCCTCCTGGGCTGGTGGTCTATAGACCACACCTGTGCGGATGGCTGGCCCCATTTTCCTTTCCAGCTTAATCCACAGCATCTCTCCCCCATTTTGTTCCTCCTGGATCTCTGTGGCCCTTATGTCATTTTTCATATACAGTGCCACTCCTCCTCCTCCCTTCCTGCCTGCCCTGTCTCACCTGAATATGTTGTAGCCAGGTATGGCCATCTCCCAGTCATAGTTATCATTACACCAGGTTTCAGTGATGGCCACAATGTCCAGGTCTGACTGCACCATGACAGCCTCCAGATCTTCCATCTTGTTGCTAAGGCTCTGGCATTTGAACACACGGCTTTCCATGATTTGACCTCCCTAGACTGTTTAGTGTTCTACTCCAGCCCCTTCCTTGGTTGTCCTTTATCCCTGGTTCTCCTTGTTGTCTGCCCTTCTGCTGAATGTTGCCCCTTTCTGCCTATCCACCTCTTGCCTAATCTCCATCTTTTGCACACTGCTTTGTAGAGATAACCACTCCTCTGGTTCACTGGTTCCACTGCTAGCTGTGGGGGGTGAGCAAGTAGGTACCCTCCTTGCTGGCCTGCCACCCCTTTGCTAGTTTAAATGCTTGTCAATGTAGCATTTAAACTTATCATTGAGTGCTTGGATTCCCCTCCAGGATGGATGCAGGCCGTCAGGCTTGAACAGACCTCCATCCCTCCAGGTGGGTCCCCAGTCACCAATGAATCCAAACCCTTCCTCACAGCACCAGTTGTTCAACCATGAGTTAAAGTTCCTGGTGCATGCACCCCTATGCTCTCCCTTGCCTCTTGTAGGTAGTACTTCTGAGAAAGTGACAGAAGTAGCTGCTTGCTTGAGACCCCTCCCCAATTTCCTAAACTCTTCCTGAACTTCCTTTGGCTCCCCATGTGCCAGGTCATTAGTACCTAGGTGGATAATGACATCCAGCTCACCCTCCCGTCTTGCCTTCCCAGTGATCCCCAGGATCTTCCTTCCATCCCTTCATGCCGTGGCACCTGGTAGGCACCTCACCTCCCCCTCCTGTGTTCCTAGCTGGATCCCTCTTATGATGGAGTCCCTCACCAGGATTCGCTTCCTTCTCCTCTGCTTTCCCCGCTGAGGTCACCTCCTTGGCTAACCTCCACATCCGTTCCTTCCACTTCTGTGGGTACTTCTGTTTGGTTGTCCCCGTTTGCCAGTGTGGCATATGAGTTCTTGAGTGGATTAGGATCTGGGATGTGCCTCTGCCTGACCGCTCTACCCCTCCGTGAGCCCACTGTCATCCAAGTGCTCCTCGGTCTCGGCATCCTTTGAGGCAGTTGCATTGGACTGGGTGGTCTCTGGTTAGGGTGATGGTACTCCTAACCCAGTTTACTTCCGCTCTGAGTCTGGCTACCTCATCCTGCAGTCCAGAGAGATGCATGCAGATAGGGCAGCACCTCAGTGTCCAGAAGGTCTGCCTGAATATGGCAGCCCCACACCCACTGCACTGCACCACTCCTCACATTATACTGCAGTTATACTGCTATTCCACTACTTGTCTGCTACTGAAGCTCTCCTAGTTCCCTTTTTATTAATTTACTGTCCTAAAAATCCTGCCACTGATCCTCAGATATTTAAAAAAAAAAAAAAAAAAAAAAAAAGAAAATAAACCAGTTAATAAATGAGTCAAAACACTTATCGTGCTGAGGGTGGGCTTCTTCCCCCTTATGCCCCTCCTACTCCACACCCCTTACTGTACCCTGTGTTTGGCTCCTGTCAATCAGACTTAACAGGGCATATAATTAAGGTTGGAGGCACGAAAATGTTGTACATAGCCGTGTAGTAATGCAAATTATCAGAAGATGGCAATGCCGACTCGTATATCATAGTCATTACAAGGACACAGGTGTCCTAACATCTTGTATGCAAGAAATACATGTGTATATTGGAAAGTGAAGTGTATAACAATAATATGCATACATATCCTGACATCTGCTCTTATACGGTAGATGCCCTTAGTCCTATATGATGTTATAACATATACCTAAATGCTAGCTGTCTGCGGTATACCTCTGGGGGTACCAATCAGGGTGCAGGGACCTCATGTAACATGACCATAAATTCTGTATTTCATACCATGCAACAGAGCTCATAGAAAATCACTGGTGAGCTATTTTACAAGTGAAAGCAGGACAAAAAGTATAACCGAACTTCAAACAGTCTTTTTTAGTTGTATAGTTTACCAGCAGCACTTCGGTCACTAGGCACTGACCGTCTATAACGAGACTGTTGAGTCTGTGCCCAGACACGCAGGGAAGTACAACACCTGCTTGATTTGCAGATAGGAGGAGCTCCCAGTAGGTAGCCAAAGATGACTAAGGATGCCAAACCTGTTTCTTATACAGCCCTAAAAAAAAAAAAAGTGGTCATTGGTCATCCTCTTCCATGTTCATTATTTGTCCCAGACAGAATTCATAGATCGGGGGCATTTGTGGAGTAACACAAGCATGATGCATGTACATATAGAATTAATGATAGGAAGATGGTAGTGTATGAGGAAATAATTTCATTCAGTGGGTCTAATGAGCTAATAAACTACCAGGTTGATAGCCAAATGGTTCTATTAACTCGTTTGTCCTGCGAGATGAAAACATTTTACAAGTGTATGCACTCTCCTATCTTTTATATTTAAAAATAAGCTAGGAAAATGCTATTTTTTTTATATAAAACACAAAGAGAGCACTCTCTAATCTTTAGTTTGATATAATATGGTTAGCTGAACTTTCCAGCAGGATGAGGGGTTAAGCTCCTGGAGGACTTTTGCTGGCGTGCAGATTGTTACTTGTTAGTATTTGTGGCACGAACATTGTGCTGATTTTGCTATAGTTGTTGATTGTTGCTTATTAAGCTTGAGGTAGGGTAGTAATGTGATACGCAAACAATGTTTCTAACTTGGTTGTATATTGTGAAACAAAGCTGGAGACCTGTCTGAAGCTGTTGTTTCAAAACTGCTTTGGAATCTCTTGTTTGGAGGCATTATTTCAGGTTAGGGAGAAATATTTTCTGTCCATGTGTTTCGTGGTGAATCACATTCGTTCTAAGTTCAGATGTTGTTGTTTTTTTTTGTGTGTGTGTTTTGTACTTGAGTAATCCATTTGATGTTTTTGATACAAAACTTTGTGTGGGTTTGGCTTTTGACTTTATCAGTCCATGTAATTTCCTGCATTTTTGTATGTTTTAAATCCAGTGCTGTGAAGACAAAATGGGTAGCTTCACTATGAAGTTTGCTTGAAGTGAGGAGAGTGGGGTAGAGGTGGAGGTGTTGCAGAAGCTTTGGCCCCACCAAAATAAAAGTATGGGGGGGCCCTGTATAAATGCTTTAAACTGGAAATGCTGTATGTTGCTGGTTTGTAACTTTTGTTTCCTGCTTTTTAGGAAGGAAGTCTACAGCTGCAATCTGAGGAAAGATGCTTGTTTGGGGTTGCACAGCTTTGGGTCAGCTTGGAATGGGGAGCTCCCTTCATGCCATTGCCCCAGAGCCTCAGGCATGGGACTTCTTTGCAGGCCAAATGGTAAAAGAAGTGGCCTGTGGAGGAAGCCATTCAGTGTTCCTTCTGGATGATGGGAACGTGTATATATGCGGCGTAAATGCCAAGGGGCAACTTGGCCATTCGCAAGCAGGAAACCGACCAGGTAAGACAAGTTCTTAAACTCCAGAAATAGTCTGTGCTGAACCATCTTGATCTCTTCATTGTCCTTTCTGTACTGTGGTGACCAGAACTGGGCAGAGTACTGCAGGTGTGGTCGAAGTAAGGCATTTCCTTATGGTCTGGATGAACTCAGTGTTTCTGTTCATTATTATAGTACAATTGACCACCACCGTGTGTGTGTGTGTGTGTGTGTGTGTGTGTGTGTGTGTGTGTGTGTATATAATATTTGTGTGTGTGTATGTACATGCGTACATATACAGATTTTTTTTTTTTTTTTTTTAACCGCCACTGTATATTTCTGGTCATTCGACATTGTCACTGATAGAAACAATGACAGCAGAAAAAGACCAATGGTCTGTCCAGTCTGCCCAAGTTCCCTAAATCCCTGGTACCTTTCTTGGAATTTAATGTTCCTCCAGGGTACTAATCTACCAGTCCTTTCGCTAGTCTCTTCCCTGGACCTGTCACCCTGGGCAACCACTATTCCTTTCATTCTATCCCAGGCCTATCTGAATCTCCTAACTGTGTTTGCTTCCAACACCTTGGCTGACAGTGTTCCAAGGTTCTGCCACCGTTTCCGTAAAGAAGTACTTTCTCACGTCCCTCCTGAAGCTCCTGCCTGCTAATCTCCACTCTTGACCACGTTACTGTGAGTTGGTATTCAGGCTAAATAATTCCCCGCAGTTAACTTTATTAATAAAATTCCTTTTAGGAATTTGAAGGTCTCTGTCATATCTCCCCTCTCCCTTCTGGTTTCCAATGAATACATATTCAGTGCCTTGAGGTGCTCCTCATAGGATTTACCCTGCTGTCTCTGAATCATTTTGATCTCAAACCTATGTTTGTCTTTTCTGAGGTTAGGACTCCAGGTGAGGCCTTGCCAGGGATCTGTAGGGGGGAAGAATTACCTCTTCTTCTGCTATCAGTCCCCCTCCCAGTATATCCCAGCATCCTGTTTGTCTTGCCATGGGCCTTGCCGCACTCATTTGTTTGTTAAGGGAGTTGCTAATGGTAACTCCTAGATCTCATTCCTTATCTGTAGTGCTAAGTCTCTCCCCTCCCATCCAGTACTCTGTCTTGGGGTTCTTTTTCCCTAAGTGCATTACCTCTCACTTTTTAGCGTTGCATTTTAACTGCCAGACCTATGACCACCTGTCAAGCCTTTGCAGGTCCTTCTGAATATCCCTTAACCCCTCTTCACTATCCACCTTCCCAAGTAGTTTTGTGTCATCTGCGAAGAGACACAACCTGCCGTGGATTCCTTCACCAGTGTCAATAATGAACATGTTGAAGAGGACAAAACCCCAGGACAGATCCCTGTGGAACCCCGCTTATAACCTCCCTATCCTCTGACTTAACCCCATTGACTACCACCCCCTGTTGCCTCCCTCTCAGCCAATTACCCACTCAGTTTAGTACAGTTTTAGCCACACCGAGGTCTTCCATTTTCTTAATACAAACAGCCAAATTGAAGCACCATTCACCAGCACACAAACCCCCTTCCTCCCCTTTCCTTGTATACCATTGATAGATTGATATCTCTCTTGTTTATATGCTAATGTATTCTGTTTATAAAATTTAAGAAAAACTACATATACATAACATATGTTTTTAACATGGATACAATTGAAGATTCTGCCCCAATTTCTGATTGGCTGATCACTGTACAGACACGCACTGGTGTTTTTTCACTGTTGCACATACTTATTTCACATATTTGTTATTAAGTGTTGGATAATTACACCAATGGTTGAGGTACACATTGTGTTGTAGAGAATTGATTTTAAAACAGTTATACGTTGTGTATGGATAATGGTGTTTATCACTTTAAGATATCTATTTAAAATAGTTGATGTTCAACCTAGAACCTCACTCCCTGATGATGCCTTGAGCGAAACCAGTCGGAGGTTAGCTTGGTGAGAGGAACTCCTGCTGGTGTTCCCGTTTAAGGTACTGGGCACAGAGGCCTTTGTAATAAAATGTTTATGCATTTTATTTGTCAGCCAGCATTTTTTGGTGTGCTGATGAATGGTGCTTCAGTTTGGTTGTTTATACTGTGAAAGATTTACTGTGCACATTCAGTTGTGGGGCGGCTTTCATTTGTTTTCTGGTTTAGATTCTGAAGTTCGCCCACTTCAGCCAGTGCACACTTAACCAAGTGGGAGTTTTGAAATATTTATTTAATTACACCCTAGTTGGTGCTTTACTCCCTATTTTGGTCTCTGCTCAGCAGTGTAGCTCGAAAAAATGTTTCTTGACTAGTAATCAAACGGAGCTGGGATGCCCATAATTTATACAGACGTCTGTTTGGGGCACACCGGTGAGGCATTCACTGCCGTTATTTTCAGTGATGTGGGTGAAGATCCATTTGGGACGGAGTCCCCGACAGCCGAAATAAGCAATGGGACACAAAGTATGGCAGAACAGCAGCAAACAGTACCAGATATTAATGTTGCCTTTCTTTAGCTGGAATATGCAGCTCTAAAAGCCAGACATAATTACTGGCACAGAATTACATTGGAAGCCTACGTTAAGGTGGACAGAGTGCCTCATGGTCTGAGGATTTTGAAATGGCCGGGATATGGGAAAGACTAATTTTAATGAAGGACTGGGAAGCTCAAATGCGGGCTGGTTCTATGCTAATCGTACACTGCCTGATATGTAACTATCTTGTTCAACGGGAAGAATTAGAGAAACGGGTTAAGGAATGTGAAGACAGTTTCAGAATTTAAAACACATCCTGATTTTAAGGACTTTGAGGAAGAACTTATGCAGGCAATTTCAGCAGAAGACCAGAGACTTAAGAAAATTAAAATGACCAAGTTTGAATGAGACAGAAATGATTACTTGTTAGACCGAGTCTTCACTTGGAAGAACAAAGAGGGGACTGGACATTGGAAAAACAAATGAGAGTTAAAAACAAGAACAAATTTAGGAAACAAAATAAGAAAAGCAGTCAGAAAAAGGGAGGGCAAATACTAATGATCCGATTGACTCTGATTCATCTGCCACAGGCGCTCTTTTCTGAAAATGCCAAATTCCAGTGCAGGCAGTGTGGGATTGGATACAATGAGGGACCATTTCACCTCAGAATCGGCCATGGATTCCTTGGAAGATTTTGTAGAGCAGATGGAACAGGAGACGGAAATACAGACTGTGAAAAACGATGCACTGACATTGAGATGCAGTCCACGGTCAGTCCAGTTTCAGATATCGGGAGAACATTCAAACGAATGAGACAAGGGGGCAGATGCCATTGAGGAAAGGAGGACTGGAACAAAACCGAAACAGTGACTGAGTTACCAGCGACCTGCTCAAACATCTGTACTGAACACTGTGAAAGGAAAGAGGTCCTACAGGGGCAAGAAATAAAGGTATTTAATTTGTCATTCATCACTCTAACACCAGCACAAACATTGGTCCTTAACAAGGGCTTAAGATTTATTCCCATGTGCTCTTATGATCCATTTGGGTTGTTTATCGACATTAAAAAGTTTGTCAGGAAACTTTATTTGAATATGTTTTTTTCTAAGTGAACAAGTTCTGATGACACTGATGATATTGTTGCATTGGAAAATTGAACTGTTCCTGAACCCCTTTATATGAATCTGAACAACCAGACCCAACCCCTGTTACTGACTTGGTGCCCGCACCCTTCAGAAGGCCTTCCATGTTTGTGGCACACTACACAGCAACAACTGCAACATTTGAAAAAATATTATTACATGAACTAGAGAAACGACAGTCTGATTTAACTGCTGTGGACTACAAAAACACTACAGCATGTGAATTTAAGGCCATTAAAGGGACACTGTCAACCTCCTTAGGCCTTGGAGTGTCCCTAGTTTAAAAAACACATCTTATGACTGTTCACATTCTGTAGAGACTGCTGATGTAGCAGGTTTTGGGGTTCTGTTTTTTTTTCTTTTTAAACAATGAAAAACAGACTGCCCAGTATACTGGTGTTACCATACCAAGATATGTTTGTTTACATTCCTTGATCAAGCCCCATTCATTATTGCTGGACCTAGGAACACCCCCCCCCCCCCAAACATGGTCTAGCCACTCATTATGCAGTGGGAGTAGAGGAGATTATTGCATCATGAGTGGCTGGACTGTTTAGAGGTGTTTCTGTTGTTCAGGAAGTATATCATAAAAATAGAACCAGGATTCAAAACCTACAGAAAACAGCAACATCAATGGATTTTAGAGTAGGTAAGCACTCATACAATGTAGGTTTTTAACTAGAAATAATATTGTGCTAAAAAGGTTGACAGTGTCCCTTTAAAGAATTTTGGGATAACAGTCATATAACAATAAAACCAGCAGACAAGGGGCATCATTGGTGGTGGTGGTGGTAGTAGTAGTAGTAGTAGTAGTAGTAGTAGTAGTAGTAGTAGTAGTGATTGTGAGAACTATAAACAGGAAGTTTTAAATGGTTATCAAAACTGATTTCTATGCTGGTTTGAAAATAGATCCAACTAAGGAATTTAAAGTTGTTATTGATTTGTTTTTGGAACAATCTTTTGAAAAGGGGCTTATTGACATGAAAACTCTGGAATTTTTGAGTGTACCACATCCGATCAGGCAGTCTGTCTCTGTATGTATACGTGTGAGTGTGTGTGTGTGTGTATAAATATAAATTATAGTGGCACGGTAGTGCCACTATAGTTAGGGTTGAGGAGCCATTTCTATGTTAAACCCCAAAACTTTGCACCTTAATAACTTTGCAACCATTTCACGGATTTGCCTGAAATTTGGAATACACGATCAAGAACCATAGGCCTTGGGATCTGCCAAGTTTCGTACCGGATTAGGATATACGGCTGATGAGGTTATTAAAGCGTGATCTCGAGCGTTCGCCTTTTCTGAATTCTACGGTCCGCGCCTACAGGTCGACGGTTTTAGGACCGGCCCAAAATCTTCAGGGAACGTGCGGCCAGGGTCCCCGATGTGCCTTTTGAAGATTTCGTGAAATAATATTAAACTGTTCAAAAGTTATTCAAAAAACAGTTTCCCATTATAAGTCAATGGGAAAAGTTAACAAAATGTTCGACAGTGTCGCAAATGCATTTTTACTTTCGCAAATGGGCCTGTTACTTTCGCAAATCGGCCATTTTGTTTTCAGTTTGTGATCAGAAAAATGGTTGGCATTTAAATTTGGGACCCTCTAGCAACCTAATTATTTTTGTATTCACCTAGTTGTACCCTGAGGATGCTTGCCATGTCTTTATTTTGTGGTAAAACACCCCAGAAATATTTCTGGAAAAAGTACTTTCGCAAATTACTTTCATGCTCACTTACCCCATTGTGAGTTAAATCAATACTAAAAGACATTCTGTTTATATCTACACCATACCTACTTGATTCCTGTTGTACCACAATTAACATAGTTATCACTTTGATAGCATCAGTGACAGAAGTGTGGCAAACCCAAACACTAGGCATACAGTCTGAGTATGAAACAACTGTTAAAAAAAATTACACTGTGTCCATAAGTGGCATAGATCACTCATTGCAACAATAGTAAATGTATTACTATTTGAATAAGTTAGTCATCACAGATGCAATGAGATTGTCTTTATCAGGTACAACATACTCAGTAAGTGCACAGTAAAATCTATCCTATATACATCTCCGATACAGGTACGTCATTGTTGGCTCAGTAGTGCTATGATATTTAGAAGTTGCTTGGCCTGATCCATGCAATTACAATGTTTCTTACAAAGAATACTTACTGGATCTTTAGTACTGAAACACACTGAAGGTCTGTGTATGTACATCAGCAGTAAACCTTCATCAGTAAGAATGCATGTGATACTGGCAGTACGAATTTCACAGCGTTGAACAGGCAATGCTTTTCCATACGTTTACATCAGCCTCTCTATCTTGAGTAAACCATTCCAGTAAATGTACTACTATGTAAATCACCTGCTAAATGTAACACTACTTTTATCTTGAGCATACTAGTGTCTTGTAGTTAATTTATGTGCTTCTCTTAATTAATGTATACTCACTAGTGTTAAAACCTTTCTACAACTGTCATCATGCACCTTCAGCTTTTATATTGAATAACGGCACAGTACCAGTTGTGGTGTGGTGTGGGGCATCGGTAGGTAAGGCCACGCAACTACTAAGTGTGGTACGTTGTGTGCAGCTGCAATCAGGGATGTTACGTTTGGTGTACATGGCCTCAGTTTTGCTGTTGATCTCCACTGAGCATGCAGTACCTGGTCAGGTGGGTGGGGATGTCTCATAGTACATTTAGACAATTGTTTGTTATTTCTGTCACCTGCTGCTGGATGTCTGTCATTGGTTGTGTTGACTTGGTTCTCCCCATACTTGAGTGTGTGTGTGTGTCTGTTGTGTGTAGTGCTGGGGGGTGAATCTGAGCTAATAGCTAATTTCTCACTTTTGTCGCCAGTGAACAACCCTAACTAATGCATTAAACAGAGTTTTGCCTCAAATATATGTGTGTGTGTGTGTGTGTGTGTGTGTGTATATGTGTGTGTGTGTGTGTGTATGTATATATATATATATATATATATATATATATTGTGTATATATATATATATATATATATATATATATATATATATATATATAATATATATATATGCGTGTATGTATATATGTATATGTGTATATATGTTTGCTAAAGATTCACAAGGCTGTGGTTGATTTCTCCCCCAACCCAGGCTGCCCTGTTGTGCCAGGCATTGGCTCATTTACTGAGCCACTTTCAGTATTTGTAGATAAGCAAGTGAATTTTCTAGTACCAACTTTGAAATCATTCATTAAAGACACAACTTGGATTTTGGGTGTCCTGGGGGATATGCAACTTGAATCTCATTGGCTGTTGGTTACTATGGATGTAGAGTCCCTTTATTCAAACATTCCCCATTCAGGAGGTTTGGAATCACTGAGATCTTGGATGTCTAAATCCACAACATATGACTGACTGAATTTATTGAATTTATTTGTGATATGGCAGAACATGTGCGACTTAAAATTATTTTGTTTTTTAGGGACAGTATTTCCTGCAGGCCAAGGGAACAGTGATGGGGGCTACTTTTTGTCCCCACATATGCCAACCTGTACCTTGGCCTATGGGAAGAAATGTCCATTTACAATATGGAAACAAACCCATTTTATGATTTGATAAGACTGCTGGCAACATGTTATTGATGATGTGACGGGGGATGCAACATCTCTGCATGAATTTGTGACATACTTGGAGAGTACAAATTCAGATTTGAAAATTCACTGTACAGTATAGTTCAGAAACAGTGAATTTTTTTGGATTTAAAACTAGAAAAGATGAGTGATGCTACAATAGAAATCTATTTGTACAGGAAACCAAAACTGTAATAGTCTTTTACTAGCAAGTAGTTGTCACCCCAACCACACCATCAGCAACATACTCAAATCTCAATTTATTCGCATCGAGAAATTGCTCCATACCAGATGTTTTGGAAATAAGAAGCAATGATTTGGAACAGCATTTCATCAATAGGGGCTATAAAAAGAATTTAATACAACAGACTAGAAAATTGGTTGGATCAATGCCCAGGGATGGGATGTTGTGCTGCCAACGTAGAGATAATGTGCAGAATGACAGGACCTTATTCATTACCAAGTATTTTGTTGAATGTAGTATGGTGAGACGATGCTTGAATAAGGTGTGGCATGTCCTTGAGACAGAACCTGCCTTACAAAATACTGCTTCACTGCCTCCACAAATTACATATAGAAGGGGGAACAAGTTTAAAAGACTTGCTGGTTCCAGGTTATTTACCAGTGGAGAAAAAGTGAATTTTTGAATTGACTGCCAGCACCACCAAAAGGGTGCTTTACCTGTGACAAATGCACTCACTGCATCCATATTAATAAATCAAAGCCCTTTTCCTCCGTTAACAACACTAGGATTTTTCATATCAACCATCCATCATTACTGAATACACTTATTTCTAAGATGAGTTTTATTAAATATTGACTTTCCTATACAAACATTTCCCCCAACCCCCCTTCCTTGTATACGTAATAGATTGATATGCCTCTCGTTTATATGCTTATGTATTCTCTCTATAAAATTAAGAGATACTCTATATATACATATATATTTTTAAGATGGCTATGATTGAATCTTCTGCTCCAGTTTCTGATTGGCTGATCACCGTACAGAGAGACAGGTGTTTTTTTTTTTTCCCCCACTGTTTTGCACATATTATTTGTTATTCGGTGTTAGATAATTATACCAGTGGTTGAGATACACATTTTGTTGTAGGCAGTTGATTTTCAATCATTTACTAGATTTGGTCCTAGCAAATATGGGGGCTAAAATTAAAGTAAGAACTGGAAGTCCGATGGGTAACAGCGATCACAGTACTGTGTTTTTTTTTTTTAGGATGGAAGGTGAACCAAATGTCAAAAACAATAAAGGTATTACTCAAAAGCGCAAATTTTTTAGGTTTAAATAAAGCAATAGCTGCCTGTGATTGGGAAAGTGCATTCATTGGCCAGTCAATCAAATAAATGAAACCTTGGTTACAAAAATTAATTCTGAAGTGCTGAATTTTATACCCAGGGTAAGCAAATATGACAAAATAACACAAAAAAGGGATGGTTTAATTCCAAGTTACAAAAAATGGTTAAAGAAAAAAATAAGATTTTTAAAAGAATAAGCAGAAATGACTGTGAGGGTTGGATCTTTTATAGGAGCGTAGTAAGGCAAAGAAAGAAAGAAAAATATAAAAGGCCAAAGGGGATTATGAAGTTAATTTGGCAACAAGAGTAAAGGACAATAAGAAAGCATTTTTAGGTATATTAATAGTAAAAAAAAAAAAAAAGAAAAGGTGGAAAATGTTATAGGTCTGTACATTAATGCATCAGGTGAGAGAGTGACTTATATTAAGGAATTAGCTGATATTCAGAATTCATATTTTTGTTTAGTATTCAGTAAAAGTGATGTTTCAAATGCCATGAATATGATAAAATTAAAGGTGGGCCAGGTGAAATTAGAGCTTGATGAAGTACTTAATAGAATGCAAAACATTAATATAAATAAATCTCAGGGACCAGAGGAATTGCATCCTAGAGTTCTAAGGGAAGTAGCAGCTAATCTGGCTCCTCCATTGACTTATTTGTTTCAGAAATCCTTGGATGAGGGAGAGGTAGCTCAGGCATAGAATGAAGCGCAATAGTGGTTCCCCTACTCAAGAAAGGCCCTTCTTCTAGACCGGAAAATTTTAGACCAGTGAGCCTGACGTCAATAGTAGGGAAAGTATTTGAGGGAATATTAAAAGATCTGATTCTAACACATTTAAGTATGCATGACTTAATAGACCCAACTCAACATAGTTTTACAAAAACTAGGTCATGCCAAACAAATATGCTAACCTTCTAGGAAGCAACTAATAAGGCCCTGGACACGAAGAATGCAGTGGATGTTATACAGTAATGGCCAAAAATATTGGCGCCCTTGCACTTTTTCAAATAACTCACAATTTCCTTTAAACATAAGTTGAAATTAACAACAGTACAATATTTGGTCTCCACAATTTTTTATTTCTCTGTTAATATTACAGAACCTTTGTTTTTGATTCAGAATGTAATATATCCTTTAAATCAGAAAATAAGAAATGGCACTGACAAAATTGACACCCTAGATTTAATATTTGGTAGCACAGTCTTTGATCAAAATAACTGCAATCAGCCACTTCCTGTAGCCAT
Source organism: Neoceratodus forsteri (assembly GCA_016271365.2). NCBI lineage: Eukaryota > Metazoa > Chordata > Ceratodontiformes > Ceratodontidae > Neoceratodus > Neoceratodus forsteri. Next base: position 626,311,307 of record CM057453.1, on the reverse strand, counting down.
GGATGAGCTTTCTGCACCTCTCTACTGGCAGTTCGGCCCACTCTTCTTGTGCAAACTGCTCCAGTTCTCCCAGATTTGAAGGGTGCCTTCTCCCAACTGCTGTTTTCAGATCTCTCCACAGGTTTTCAATGGGATTTAGATCTGGACTTATTGCTGGCCACTTCAGAACAGACCAGCGTCTTGTCTTGAACCATTCCTGGGTGCTCTTTGAAGTGTGTTTGGGGTCATTGTCCTGCTGGAAGACCCATGACCTTTGGAGACCCAGCTTTCTGACACTGGGTTCAACATTGCGCTCCAAAATGGCCTGGTAATCTCCAGATTTCATGATGCCATGCACATGTTCAAGGCACCCAGTGCCAGAGGCAGCACAGCAACCCCAAAACATCACTGAGCCTCCTCCATGTTTGACTGTAGGGAAGGTATTCTTTTCTTTGAAGGCTTCATTTTGTTTTCTGTAAACATAGAGATGATGTGCTTTCCAAAAAGCTCTAATTTGGACATTCTCCCAGAAGGATTTTGGCTTGTTCAGGTGTGTTTTGGCAAACCCCAGTCGGGCTTTCTTATGTGTCTCTCTCAGCAGTGGGGTCCTCCTGGGCCTCCTACCATATAACCCCCTTTCATTGAGTTGGCGACAGATGCTGCGAGTTGAAACTGTCGTACCTTGTGTCTGAAGGTCAGCTTGAATCTGTTTGGCAGTTAAGTGAGGTGCTTTCTCCACCATTCGAACAATCCTGTGCTGCAATCTGCGATCAAGTTTTCTCTTGAGGCCACATCCAGGGAGGTTGGCTACAGTGCCAAGGGCCTTAAACATCTTGATAACATTACATACGGTGGAAACAGGAACATCAAGGTCTCTGGAGATTGATTTGTAGCCTTGAGATTGTCCATGCTTGGCTACAATCTTCTGTCTGACTTCTTCAGACAATTCTCTGGCTGTCTTTCTTTTCTCCATGCTCATTGTGGTACACACAGTGACACGAAACAGTAGAATGAGTCCTTTTCTGTATTCATACTGGTTGAATGAGTGATTTTTATATTGCAGGCACCTGCAGTTCAATTCCAAAGTGAAGGAGAATCACCTGCTTGAAATCTAATTATTTCTAACTACTTCTAAAAGGTACCAATAATTTTGTCCCGGCCATTTAAGGATTTCTGTGTGGAATAAGCTAAGACTTGCTAAATTTTTCTGCTTTTTGTGTTTTATTCCACTGCAAACCGAAGAAATACATATGTGGATACCAAAATATTTTTTAATTTCAACAATTTTCTGGAAGGAATGGTGCATTATTAGAAAAAACTGCAAGGGCGCCAATATTTTTGGCCACGACTGTATTTTTGGATTTTTCTCAAGCTTTTGATAAACTACTTCATAAAGAACTTATACAAGTTTTAGCCAGTATTAATTTACCCATGAATATAGTTAACTGGGTGGAAAATTGGTTGCGGAATAGAAGGCAGAGGATTTCAATTAAGGGCGTACTATCTGAATGGAGGAATGTGACTAGTGGAGTTCCACAGGGATCGGTGTTGGGCCCTTGTTTGTTTAATATTTACGTAATATCAATAAAGTTGAATTTCCATAACATCTGGTTGAGTAAATTTGCAGGCGATTGTAGGATTGGAGGTATTGTGAATAACCTGGAGGATCAAATTAATGTTCAAAAGGCCTTAGACACATTGATTCATTGGACAGTGCAGCATAAGTTGGAACTTAACTTGAACAAATGTGCAGTGATGCACCTAGGCAATAACAGCAATTGTAAATACAAGCTGGGTAATGTGTCATTACAACAAACTAAAATGGAAAGAGATCTGGGGATACAGGTAACCAGTGATTTGAAGTTTGATACGCATTGTACTACTGTTGTAAGGAAAGCAAATCAGGTTTTAAATTGTATTCTACGTCATATTGGAAGTAGGGAAAGTAAGGTGCTCTTGCCCCTGTATACTGCATTGGTTCGTCCACATCTTGAATACTGTGCACAGGTTTGGTCATCCTATAAGAAGTGGATATCATAAGAGTGGAGAGGGTACAAAGAAAGTTGACTAAAAGGATTAATGGAATGTATCAAATCGTATCAAAATAGGCTTCACGATCTAGGGTTATATACTTTGCAGTATCGAAGGTTAAGTGGTCCTGGTGGTCGCGAGGGCTCGGTCACTGCCCTCCCCCAGCAAGCCCGCAGTACTGAAAATCGAAAAGCGCCAGTGGTCCTGGTGGTCACGAGGGCTCGGTCACTGCCCTCCCCCAGCAAGCCCACAGGACTGAAAATCGCAAAGCGCCAGTGGTCCCGGTGGTTGCGAGGGCTCGGTCACTGCCTTCCCCAGCAAGCCCGCAGGACTGAAAATCACAAAGTACCAGGTAATTGAACAACGGAATCTGCCTTCTCAGCAGCAAAGCAGCCCCTGGACTTGCTCCCTCGCCCCAGTGGCGCGGTGGCCTCGGCGCAAAATTTAAACTGTTTAGGGGAGTCTCCATGAGGGAATTCGGAGCCCAGACTGAGCCAAACCTCTGCCCCTACTTTTCCCACCTGACTCTTGCTTTGTACCGGCTTTTAATGAACTACATTTAATAACTGTATTTCCAAGCATTTTTACAAGCTGTGAATATTGTAATTGGAATGTGTCTTTGGCTACCTGCTCTACCTACACGCACTGCCTCCTCCTGCCTGAAACGCAGCGGCCACCCCGCCCCCAAGCTCTACCCCACCCTTTCTCCTTTGTTCCTGCAACCTCCCCTCCCTGTGTTTCACCCTACTTAATGTACCTTTGCTCTCCTTGTCTCTGCAGTGGTCCCGGTGGTCGCGAGGGCTCTGTCACTGCCCTCCCCCAGCAAGCCCGCAGGACTGAAAATCGCAAAGCGCCGGTAATTGAACAATGGAATCTGCCTTCTCAGCAGCAAAGCAGCCCCTGGACTTGCTCCTTCCTCCCAGTGGCGCGGCTGCCTCGGCGCCAAATTTAAACTGTTTAGGGGAGTCTCCGTGAGGGAATTTGGAGCTCTAGCCCCGCCGAACGCTGCACGTTTGGCTCCCCACCGCCCTCACCACCACCCTTGGTCGGCTCTCTGTTATATAGGCTGTGGTGAGCCAAGTGGGGGTAGGATATAACCTATCCGCCCTGTTTGCCATATGCAGGTTATATCCTATCACCACTAGTGGCCGCAATATTCAGCCTAGCTAACTCTCTCTCACTTACAATCCTTCCTAAGCTATTTCACCCTACTTTTTTTCTTTTCCTCTGTTCTACCTAACCACCCTTTGCTCTGCTCTCCCTGCGCCGTCTGCGCGAGGTAGGCACCGATGCATAGTTGCTGAATCCCTTACGGTCTTATTCCCCAAATAATCCTCCTGCCTCTTTTTCTGCTCTCTTACACCCCACACTGGTCCACGGGAACTGTCCTGTTCCCCTGCCTAAACTCCCCTGCTGCTCCCTGGACCCTCCCTGGGGCTATAGCCCACCCTCCGCATCCGCTACCCCCCATCTGCTCCCCAACTTCTCTCCCTGGCTCTCCTTGAAAGGGCTCAAGATCGCCCACCTGAATGTGCAGAGCCTTCTACGCAACCAAAATGAGCTCACCGCCTGGGTTGCCCTCCACAAACCTGACATTCTAGCCCTTTCTGAAACCTGGCTCTAACCCCATATACCCGATGCCCTGTGCTTCCTACCAGGTTACAGCCACCTCCGACGTGACAGGCCGGGTAAGATGAAGGGTGCTGGGGTGCTTCTCTATTACCTGGCACACCTCAACCTGTCCCTCATTGGCCACCCTCCTACTGACTTGCCTGCATGTGAGTTCGTCCATGCTCTCCTTCTGCTGGGTCATTCTAAGAAGATCCACTTTATTTTTGTGCCTACAACCCACCTAAGAATGGGCTGCTGGGACTCTACTCCCTGCTCGACTGTATCAGCAATAATATCAGCAATAAAGTGGGTCTCAACGAAACTCTTGTGCTAGGTGACTTCAACCTCAACTGGTTGGGGGCAAACCGCAAGTTGTACGAACCTCTGCTTTCGGGCCTTACACTTAGCCAAGTCATTACTGAACCCATCCGGCTCTCCTCTAGGGGGAACTCGGGAACCCTTATAGATTGGCTTCTGTCAAACAGGCCTGCCAATATCTTGTCCTCAGGCACTCTCCCAGATGCCATCTCTGATCACTCCCCTATCTACTGTGTCTGGGGCATCTCCCCACCTAAGATCCCTAGCAAAATGATCAAACTGAGGGACTATTCCAAATTTAATCCCCATGACTTCCTGGATGACCTTCTAGCTGTCAGCTGGACTGGTGTCACCAGCTCCACCAACCCCTCAAGAGCTTTGAATCTATTTCTAGCCAAGTTAATCCCCCTTCAGAACAAACATGCCCCCCTTACTAGGAGAAGGGTGAGGGGCACCATCACTAAATGGAGACCTACTCTCCCTTATGAAAGCCAGGGATAAACGCTGGGCATCCTACAAGGCCTCCCTTAACAATCATGACCTGATGGTGCTTAGGCACCTCAGAAACACCTGTAAAAAAGCCATCCGCTCTGCTAAAAGTGATTTCTGCAAAACTGAATTACTCTCCTCTAGCAGTAACCCGAGGAGCTTCTGGCAACATATTAAAAATGCTATTGGGGGATTGGCAGAAGCACAGGTCACTGAGCTGCTCATTAGTGGGATCAGCTGTAATAACCCCCACACCATCGCTAAAGCCTTCAACTCCCTGTTCTCCGAACTGCCCCCCTCCTCCCCTCCCCTGCCCCCTCTCGTCTGCTCCCCAGGCTACCCCCTCCCAGTCTTCACCCCCCCCTTCCAGCTGAGGACAGTAACTCCCAAAGAGACCCATAAGTTTCTGTCTGGCCTCTCCCCCCCATAGCGGAGCAGGTCATGACACTCTCGAGCCGAAACTCCTTAGGCTGGGTGCCCACCTCCTTGGCCAGACCCATCTCGCACCTATTCAATTCCTCCATTAACTCAGGGATCATCCCCGACCTGTGGAAAGTGGCCAGAGTTGTTCCTATCTTAAAACAGGGGAATCCTAAGGATCCTCAGAACTACCGCCCCATCGCCATTCTGTCTGCCTCCAATAAACTGCTCGAGAAAGCCGTTGCCTCCCAGCTCTCCCAATACATCCTGGACTACAGTATACTCTCTCCTGCCCAGCACGGCTTCAGGAAAGGGTACAGCATGTCCACCGCCCTTGCCACGGTCACCTCCCTGATCAGGGCAGGCACTGACCTAGGCAGTCTCACTGGGGCCATTTTCGTCGACCTGTCCAAAGCCTTCGACAGAGTTAACCACTCCCTCCTTGGCTCCACGCTTCTATCCCTCGGGTTCTCCCGTTCTGCCCACCCCTGGTTCCAAAACTACCTTTCCAACTGACAGCAATGCACCTACTTCAATCAGACTTCCTCCAACCTTTCCCCTGTCCTCTGTGGTGTACCTCAAGGGTTCATCCTTGGTCTGACCCTATTCTCACTATTTATCAATGACCTATCTTCCATCCCTACCCATGCCCACTCTACCCTTTACGCAGATGACCTCGTCCTCCTGGCCAGCTCGAGGGACATCTCTACTATTAACTAACAGCTTAACTCCGACTTTGAACACATACATACTTGGCTGGGTGACCACAGGCTCACCCTCAATCTCAAAAAAAACTCAAGCCATGTTGTTTGGGTCCTCTAACAAAATAAAATCCTGCCCTGCTCCCCTGCGTATCCTCTGGGCCGATGGCTCTCCCCTCGAGACGGTTACCTCCACCAAGTAACCTAGGTGTCGCCCTCGACCAGCAGCTGGACCTCACCCTGCACATCCGTAACATCTGCAATGCCTCTAATTGCAAACTTTGCCTAGCTTATCGAGCCAATAGCTGCCTCACCCCTGCTGCCTGCCTAGCCCTCGCCCGGGGGGGTCCTCCTCCCCTCTCTCTGCTATGGCCTCGTAACTTTTGCCCCAGTCCCTAAAACCAGCCTATCAAAATGGGACTCAGCCTACAACTTTCTGCCCCTCCCCTCACCCCACGTGTGACTCTACAACCCCTAGAGTGGCCCCGAGAAAACACCTGTCCTTCGCTAGGTAACTTCATCGACAGCATTGTCTGCTCTGGTTCCCTCCGCCTCTTGCCCTTCCCTTAACCCTAGGGCCCCATCCTACCACCTCAGACCCGGGACAACCCAAGAACATTCCTGCCTTAGACCTGCACCTCACGGTGATCGGTCCTCCATGCTTATGCCCCAAACTTTTGGAACTCGCCTCCCAGAACTAGTCAGGGCCTCCTCCTCCCATCCAAGCTTTAAAGCCTCCTCTGGAATTTCTTGAAACCTCTCCCCTGCCCTGCACTCATCATCCTTCTCCGTTGCCCCTCCCTCCTCACCCGGTTAGGTGGGGGCCCTCCTCCTCCCCACTCCCCACCTCTGCCCTACTTGCACTTTCTCCCTAGCCCGGCCCAGCAACCTGGTCCATCCCCCTGCCTTTGGCACCCCTGCTTGCACTTACCATTGTCACCGCTACTGTTTCACGTGCAAGGCCACTCCCTTGTCCCAGAGCTAGCCTTTTAACGCCTGTTGTGCCAGGTTACCTTCTTGTTCCTCCTAACTGACTAATCATGTACCTGCCTATCCACGCTTTTGAGTTAGTTCCTATGTTATTACCTGTATTCCTCCCATGTATTTTCACAATTTACTGAGCCACCTTTTGTAATGCCTGGCTCTCCTATGGACTTTTCCCTATTCTGTAATCTGTTAATTGTATGATGTCTGACTCCGGTAACTCTCCCGGGTCGCACCCATTCTATAACTGTTGTTGTACACTGTATGATACCTGTAACTCTCCCGGGTCGCACCTGAAAATAGGCACATGGCTGTCTAGTGTGCTTACCCGGTTAACAAAAGCAAATAAATAAATAATATGTGCATGATATTCAGAGCACTAAAGGATGAACAACTTAAAAAAGATATAGGGTTAAGGGAAAGGAAGAAGTATTTGTATGAGCCAAGAGGCCATAGATTGCAACTGGAATTGGATAAATGGAACAGTTTACGGCATAAAAAATGGTTTAGCCAGAGAAGTGTTCAGTTATGGAATTCCCTCCCAGAGGGACTTGTAATGAGTAAAACAATGGACTCATTTGAAAAAGGATTAGATAATTTGTATATAAATAAATACAAGTTGATGTAAAATGTATTGGCAAGCACCAAGGACGCAAGTCTATGTAGCTTGAATTACCTATGAAACACAAAGTCTTGCTGTATTGTGACAATATTCAGTTAGCCTCAGCACTTGAACTGCCCCCGGAGAGGAAAGAGTTAACTGTATGCAGAAGCATAGAACGTTGAGCTCGGTTTTCAAACCTCTTTCTCTGGTATTTACCAGTGTAACCGTCAGATTCTTTATTCTGTCTAACAGTGAAGTCACTCCGGAGATTTCTCTTCTGCTCGGTTCGGTAGAGTTTGACTCAGCATTCAGTTTTTCTAACCAGTTTATTATTTTCGGATTTCCAGCCTCTGTCTACAGTACAGGTAGTGTGGTAGATAGGTGGTGACTTGTGTTTTATTTAATTCAGTGGAAATTGTTGTTTTTTTATCTTGGTTTCTCATCGGTCGGTCCGGTTAGGAACCAACCTTTCTGATTGTTTCTAATTGTTTTAAAACTTTTCTGGGATTTAGTGTGGTGTTCCGGTGCCAATCGGTTTCAAAAGAACTGGACTTTTTCTGGTTCTTTTACAGAACCCATAACACGGTTTGTAACCGATCAGTTGGTTATTACCTGGCTTAAAAGCTTTAAAGGGTAATTGTTGAGGCTGGCCATGTCTGAGAAACCCAAGGAAAAAAAAAACGGTCCCAATGGGTTTCAACACTGTACTAAGTGTGGGGAGGCCTTTGCCAAGGCTGACCCCCACCTCATCTGTGTTTACTGCCTGGGGTTTGACCTCCTCAAAACAGACTGCTAGATTTGTAAGAATTTTCCTAAAGTCACTCTGGGGAAAAAAGATGGAGTAGGCTGAAGGAAAGAGGCCGAGAAGTCCGTAGATCTGGATGGCCAGCCCAGTTTGGTTGTGGCCGAACCTGAGGAGGTGTCTACTGACCTAGGCAATACCTCATCTGGCAAAAGGAGGTCTGACTCTGAGGGGTCGTTTCTGTCAAAACAAAAATGTAAGTCAGCCAGTTTGGATCCAGCACCACATACTCCAACCGCTGACGAGATAGCCAAAGCAATTGGCATAGTTCAATCGCTTCGCCCAGTTCCGTCCAAACCGGTACCGTCGATTGGTTCGGTCTGATTCGACTCCATTGGATTACGATCCAGAAGCTTTTCATGAGGAGTGGGAGGGACACAAAGAGTATCCCGAGGATGAAGACGAAGATGACGACTTTGAAGGTCTGGATGTGCCCACCGAACTGGACATCTCCCCAGACAGACCCTCCAATATCTCCCCTCCCAGGCTTTGAGTCCCCTTCACAGTTCTTGTTTTACAAGAAGGTGGCTGAAACCCTCCAGCTCCCAATGGTTGAAGCAGCTGTGGAGGAGAAAGAGCCTGATTTTTGTCGGAATGATGGACATCCCAGAGTCCAAAAGATTGTCTCTCCCTCTTCACAAGTCCATGGGGAAATGGACAAAAAAGATTTTACAGACTCCTAACTCCCTATCTGCTGTGGATAAGAGAATGGACAGGAGGTACATGCTGTTAGGCTCAGGTACAGAGTTTTTTATACGGTCATTGCAGCCATGTTGGGGTAATGCAGGCTGCAGCCTGTGACAAGGGCTAACATTCCTTTGACTTCCCACCCCCTGACAAAGACTCCAGGAAGGTTGATGCCATGGCCAAAAAGCAGTACTCGGCATCTTCTTTGGGTCTCTGGCAGGCTAACTATATGGCCTACACAACCAGGTAACAGAAGTCCAGGTGGGATACGGTTCTGGAACTGGCTAAACAGGCCTCCCCCTAGCTAGCCAGAGAGCTGGAGGAGGTGGCTGCTGATGGAATCGAGGCATCAAAGGTACAATTCCATGCTGCTATGGACTCCAGTGATGTGGCATCGCGAGTCATAGCTACATCTGCGTCTCTCTCAGGAGACATGCTTGGCTCAGATGTACTAGCCTTTCACAGGATACCTAGGCTAAGGCTATGGATTTCCCTGTACTGGGTAACTCTCTGTTTGGGGAGTAGACAGAGGCTTACATGAAGAAGAAAATGGATGAGTACAGGACTACCTACAGGAGTCCACAGGCCAAAGAAATGCAAGCCACTCCTTAGAAGCAGCAGTCTAGGGGCAGGCCTTTCTACCAAGCTCAGGCTTCCTCTCCTTTCCCACAGAGGGGGTTCTTTTGAGGGAGAGGCAGGAGGGGATGAGCAGGGCTGAATCCTCCTCCCGGTCCAAGGCTCCTGCCAAGCAGACACCCTGATGTGTCAGCCTGTGTCGACTCCCCCATTCCAGTAGGAGGCAGGCTGGCTTACTACTTCCAGGCCTGGAAGTCTGTTATCTCAGACAGGTGGGTCCTGGAGGTAGTAAGCCAGGGACTGTCCCTCAGCTTCAAAAGGTTTCCAAAACTGAGGGCCAAGTCTTTCCCACCTGCATCTATCTCAGAGACCTTGCTTTAGAGGCAGAGGTTTCTTCTCTTCTGGCTCTCAGAGCCATGGAAGTAGTTCCTACTCGGCACAGGGGCAAAGGCCTGCACTCCAGGTACTTCCTTACCCCAAAAAAGACAGGGGAGTGGCGACCCATCCTAGACCTAAGGTATTTGAACAAACGCATCTTAAAACCAAAATTCAAAATGGTGACTCTGGGAATGATTCTTCCCTCTCTAAGGCCAGGGGATTGGCTAGCATCCCTGGACCTCAAGGATGCCTATTTCCATATTCCTATCAGGTGCTCCCACAGAAAGTACCTTGGGTTCGAGTTACCTTCAGTCCATTGTCAGTTCAGAGCCATGCCCTCCGGCCTAACGTCGGCTCCAAAGGTGTTCACAAAGTGCCTTGCAGTAGTGGTTGCCTTTCTCAGAAGACAGGGTATTTCCATTTTCCCATATATGGACGACTGGCTGATTGTAGGTCAGTCATCCAGTCGGGTCAAGTCAGCTCTGCAAATCACTCCAGACTTGCTCAGTTCTCTGGGGTTTCTTCTCAATTTCCCAAAGTCTGTTCTCAAACCAGTACAACTTGTTACTTTCATAGCAATAGAGTTGGATACTATCCAAGCAAAGGCCTTCCTCCCTCTGGCAAGAGTAAAGGCCCTCACAGATCTTGCTTCTTTTCGACCTCTGGTCTCTCATCCAGCAAGGCACTTTCTTCAACTCCTGGGCCACATGGCAACTTCCACTGCAGTGGTGCAAGGAGCCAGATTTCAGATGAGGGACATTCAGTTCCACCTAAGGTCCTTTTGGTCTCAGAAAAGAAACTCTCACAAAATTGATTCCAGTGACTCTGGTCTGTGCTCTCCAGTGGTGGCTGGACCAGGACAACCGCAGACAGGGTGTTCCATTTCTCTCTCAAGTCCCCTCAGTAGTCCTAACTTACAGATGCTTCTCTCCTAGGCTGGGGAGCCCATTTGGGAGCCCTCATGGCTCAGGGGGTCTGGTCCCCTCAAGAGTCTTTCCTTCATATCAGTCTTCTGGAACTCAGGGCAGTTTTCCTGGCCCTTCAGATCTTCTCGTAATCTGTCAGGGGCAAGGTGGTGCAGGTCAGGACAGACACTACCACCACAATGTGGTACATTAACAGGCAGGGAGGCACCCGGTCCACAGAGGCCATGAAACTGTGGTCTCTAGCCTATTTCCTTCAAACTTCCGTGATAGCAATTCATCTCCCAGGAAAGGACAATGTACTGGCAGATGTTCTGAGCAGAATCTCCTAGGAACATCACAGATGGTCCTACACCCTCGCATCCCACAAGTCATCTTCACCAGATGGGGCATTCCAGAGATCTCTTTGCAGCCATGGATAATCACAAACTTCCTCTGTTTTTGCTGCAGAACTCCAGTCCTGGGGATTGTTCCTCTGGATGCTCTTTCTGGACTGGAAGGGGAGGTTTCTTTATGCCTTTCCTCCCTTCCCTCTATTGTTCAGAGTCCTGATAAAAATCAGGTCTCAACCTTGCACAGTGATTCTGGTGGCTCCATATTGTGCCAGACAGCCTTGGTGTATCCCCTGCTGCTATCTCTGGCAGTGTCACGTCCCCTGTCTCTTTCCAAGAGATACAATCTCCTAACCACTTCTCGGGGGAAGAATATGTTACCCCAATCTCCATTCTCTCAACCTCAAGGCCTAGCTCTTGAAGAGTTAGAATATACAGGCCTGCATCTTTCTCAAGGAGTTCTGGATATCTTGAAGGTTTCTAGGAAACCCTCCTCTAGAAAAACTTATAATTCCAAATGGAAAAGAGTCAGCATTTGGTGTTCTCAGAATGGCATTTCACCTGATTCTGCAAATATTGCTACAGCTTTTGACTATCTGGTTCACCTTATTAGTCTGGGTCTTAGGCCTGCAATCCTGAAGGTTCACCTAGCAGCTGTCTCTGCATTCCTTTCAACAGGGAAGTGCTCTTCCCTGGCATCACAATCCGTTTTTAGTAAGTTCTTCAAGGGTCTGGTTCATATCAACCCTTCCTTTCGAAAGCCTACTCCGGCTTGGGATCTTAATGACTGCATTGCTCAGCTTATGCAGCCACCCTTTGAGCCTCTGGCTTCGGCTGAGCTTAAGTACTTGACCTGGAAAACTGTTCCTGGTAGCTATTACTTCTGCCAGGCGGATTAGTGAACTACAGGCCCTGTCAGTTGAGCCTGACTTCATTTCCTTCCATAAGGATAAGGTGGTCCTAAGAACCAACAGGAGGTTCTTACCTAAAGTGGCGTAAGATTTTCATCTGAACCAGTTCATGTCTCTTCCTGTATTTTTCACTGACCATTCCTCTTCAGGGGAAAGAAGGTTACAGGACTACCTACAGGATGTAAAAAGGGCTCTTGGTTACTATATAGAGCATACTAAGGCACACAGGCATGATTCTCTTCAATTGTTTCTCACTTATGGTGAAGTGGGAACAGGTAAGCTTTCCACTAAAAGTCTATTGCCAGGTGGATTGTCTCTTGTGTACAGTTCTGCTATGGCAAGTTGGGCAAAATACCCCCTTCAGGCCTGAGGGCTCACTCGACTAGGGGTACAGCTGCCACTCTGGCTGCTGCCAGAGATATACCCTTGCTAGAAATCTGTAAAGCAGCCACCTGGAAAACAGTCCATACATTCACCAAGCATTATTCCCTGTACATCCAGGCTAGGAGTGATGCTAGGCTTGGCACAGCAGTACTGCAGATCTTGTTCCCAAAGTAGGTTCTGCATTTTGTCCTCCTGGGGGAACTGCTTGGTAGTTTACATAGTGTCAGAATACAGCAAGACTAAATGTTTGAAGAAAAATTACTTCGCCCTTGGTAATGTTGTTTCTTCTGGGGAGTCTTTCTGTATTCTGACCTCTCCTACCTCCCTCTGGAACCTAGTTTTTGGGAAGGGCTGGCAGGTGGACAGTTTGCACCTCAGGGTGTATTCTCTTCCCTCTTTAGGGCGGGGTTGTTGTTTTATTGTTGTTATGTTTTTTTATATACATTTTTTTTTCTTGGGTTCTCTACTTGTCTCTTTGGGCCCAAATTGTTGCCTTTGGCTTTTAGTAAACTATTTCCACTTTGTGTACTAGTTAGTTTACTCATAAGAATCTGACTGATACACTGGTAAGTACCAGAGTCAGAAGTCTGAAAACCGAGCTCGAGCTCAACGTTCTATGCTTCTGCATAGAGTTAACTCTTTCCTCACCGGGGCAGTTTAAGTGCTGGGGCTAACTGTATATTGTCAGAATACAGCAAGACTCCATTAGAAAAAACATTACTGTGGTGAATAATTTTTTCTTACACACCATTATCCATACACAATGTATAGTGGGTATATCACTTTAAGATGTTTATTTAAAATAGTTGATGTTCGAACTAGAACCTTACTCCCTGATGACACCTTGAACTAAACCAATCGGAGGTTAACTTGGTGAGAGGAGCACCTGTTGGTGTTCCCATTTAAGGTACTGGGCACAGAGGCCTTTGTAGTAAAATGTTAATGCAGTTTTAAGTGTTGGCCTGCATTTTCTGTGTGCTAGTGAATGGTGCTTCAGTTTGGCTGTTTGTACTGTGAAAGAGTTACTGTGCACATTCAGTTGAGGGGCTGCTTTCACTTGTTTTCTCCTCTTCCATTTTCTTAATCAATCTCTTGAGCAGTACTAAGTTAGAGGCCTTACTGAAGTCAAAGTACAGCAAGTCCACCACGTAGCCCTTGTCTTATCTCCATTGTTACTCAGTCGGAGATAACTCTCAAGTTAGTCTGACAAGATCTTCCAGCCACAAAACTCTGTTTACTGTTCTGAAGTCTGTTACGCTCCAGGTAGTCTACAAGGTCCTCTTTGATCAGAGATTCTATCAGCTTCCCCACAATAGAGGTTAGACTGACAAACTTGTAATTTCCTGGTTGCTCTTTATCTCTCCCCCCTCCCCCTGCCTTATAGTGGCACAACGTCTGCCATCTTTTAATCCCCTGGAACTTCTCCAGACTTGGGTGAGCTGTTGAACAGTGCAGTCAGTGGTTCAGCCAGCTCCACTGCTAATTCCCCAAGTGTCCTTGAGTGCAACCCATCTGGACCCAGGGCCTTATCTATCTTGAGGGCTACCAGCCCTTTCAAGACCCTTTCACTAGTAAACAATGGCTGACTCATTTCTGGGTCTCCCTTTGTGGCTGCTTTGATGCTGCTCTCAGGCAGGGAATCGCATTCCTCCTTGGTGAATGCTGAGCAGAAGTAGTCATTCAGGATAGCTGTCTTTTGCCCATCATTTTCTGTCTCACTACCCCCCCCCTTTTCATTTTCTCACTAATATATCTAAAACTGTTCTTAGTTCTTGATCCCCTCCGTGATGCGCAGCTCTGTGTCTGCTTTCACCTCCCTGACTGGCCTCTTTGCCTCCCTACATTTCTGAAGATATTCCTCCCATTCTGCTTTCCCTTATATTTATAAAAGGCCCTCCTTTTGGCTCTGACTGCTTCCCTAACCCTAGCTGAATACCATAGTGGTCTCGTAGACTTATTTCTCTTTGTCACTATTTTTATTCCTCAACAATAACTCCCTTAATTGCCTTCCATTTCCCTTCCACCTGCCTAAGCTCTCTACCCCTGCTGTTTCCTGACCAGTTCCCTCCACCTATTGAACTCCACCCTTCTAAAGTCAAGGACTTCGGTTCTCAGATGTGGCTTACTGGCCCACAGGGCCACTTCAAACCACACAGAGTTTTGGTCGCTGTTCCCTAATGGTTCCCCCACTCTGACGGCACCCACCATCTCCATGCTAGCAAGTACCACATCGAGGACTGTGGACTGCCTGGTGGGTTCTTAAGTAGTCATTTACTGCTGGGTAATACATGCTCACCAACTAGTGGCCAGGACACTCGAAGCTGTGACATCACCATAGAACCCTTGCCTCCTCCCCATTCTGAGACAGCTTAAAATCCTCATTCTTAAGTAAGTTGGCATCATGGGATGTGGTACAAATAGAGGCTGTTGTCTGATGGTCTTCAAAACATTTTTTTGTTTTCTTAGAATTTAGTAACTCGCAGCAAAGAATCCTGTTTGCTCTTGAACAGAAAATTAAAAATTGCCAATTTTATTTGCTTAAATTGACTTGCTTTTAAACCCAGATTCCTGTTGGAAGCAGGGTGTTTCGCCATTCTGCCTAAATTAAAAATTCTTCAAGGGTGTAAGTTAAGTGTAAAATATTTTGCGATAGTAGTCTACTCTTTGATGCTTAGGTAAGTGTGTTGTAAAACTTTACTTTTTCCAACAGTTTTCCTTCTCTCCACTGCGTTGTCTGCTCAGGTTTTTTCCTCAGCATAGGCTCACTCTGGCTTCTTTTCCCACCATTCCTGAGAGTTGTGGGCACCTCTTTGAGACTGCATGGTTTCTGTGAGGTTTAATCATTTATGTATTTTATTTTTTTTTTTTTTTAGTTTATTTCCTGATCGCTCTAGTGTGATGCAGTTCGGCATTTTCTGCCAGTTTGCATTATTTTGTAAGGTTTTGATGGAACTGTCAGAAATATGATGCAAAGTATGGAAGAATTAATGCAACTGCAGTAAAATTGCCACAGGTGCGTGAACAGAGACTGCCGTGAGAAACATTGACGAAACTGCTCAATAATTTTGTCAGACATAGCACTGTGAATGCAAGGCACCATGGTGTTCAGAGGCCCTTTTCAACAAATAAGCATTTGTCAATGCCAAATGTTTGCTTGGTGGTATTAGCATTGGAAATGCAGGCGTTGGAGAGATGCAGAATAGGAATGGCAGTGAAGTATTGAACTTCACGCCAACCTCGCCTCCACCCTGCAGAGACAGATAGGCATTGGGGTATGTGTTTGGGTCATCGCCCATGATGTCCATGCTATTTCACTTTACCCTATCCTGCAGACACCGAAACGTGTTGAGGTGTGCCTTGGGATGTTCGGCTTTAGTCACCCCATTCCATAAGGACATATGCTGAAATGGGTGCAGTATAGGAGAATGGGGTGAACTCTGGGGCTGAAGAGTCTAAGGCACACCTCGATGCCTGTCACTGGCTGCAGGCTGGTGGGGTGGGGGTGGAATGGCATGAGCATTACAGTCTGCAATCCAAAGGCACACCCCTGATGCCTGTCAGTCTGTACAGGGTAGGACATTATGGTTAGAAACCCTAACGCCTCAGGCGTTTGTTGGTATTTGCACTACAAATTTTCAGCATGGCCTTTTTGTGACCCCCACCTCATGAAAGCACTTGGGACCTCTTCTCATGAACAGTGGCACTGTGATTTTTGTTAATGTGTCCCAAACTTTGAGTTCCCACAGCGACCATGCCATTCTGCACCAGATGTACGAAAAACACAGATTGGGCAGGATGTGAAGAATGACAGCTGTACAGTTCATAGGGAGGTGTGAAGAGATGGCAATGTTGAAAATCTCTAGTGAAAATATAAAAAATATTCGTAACTTCCGGGCTTATGTGGAAACTGCGCAATGCATGCACGTAACAGTCATCTTATGGACTTTAGTCACCAAATTTACAACATAGGCATTTTGTGACCTCTGCTTGTGAACAGTGTCACTATGATTTTCCCAATCTGTCCCGAACATTGATTTCCCACAGCAACCGTGCTGTTCAACGCCAGATGTGGAAATGCATATTTCGGGCAGGATATGAAAAATGACAGCTCTACTGTTCGTAAGGAGGTGCGAAAAAATGCCAGTGTTGAAAATCTGGAGTGAAAGTATTACAAATGCACGAAATTATGGGAGTGCGTGGAAACTGCGCAACATACGCTTGTAACAGTCCTTTCATGGACTTTTGTCACTACATTTTCAACATAGGCATTTTAGCACCTTTGCTCATTAACAGTGTCACTTATTTTCTTAATGTGTCCTGAACACGGATTTCCCACAGTGACCGTGCTATTCTGTGCCAGAAGTGCGAAAACACATTTTGGTCAGGATGTGAAAAATGACAGCTGTACTGTTCACAAGGAGGTGTGGAAAAATGCCAATGTTGAAAATCTGGAGTGAAAATATTAGAGTCGTGAAGTTACGAGCATGCGTGGAAACTGTGCAGTGCACGCTCATAAAACAGTAATGTTTTGGATTTTTTTCACCAAATTTGCAACATAGGCTTTTTGGGAGCCCACCTCATGAACAGTGGCACTGTTTCGTTAATCGGTCCCGAAAGGTGGTTCCACGCAGTGACTGTGAAATCACCTTTCGCGACCAAAGAACGCCATAACAGTGGCTGAATTCATGAGGAGGGGTCCCAATAACCCCATGTTGAAAATTTGGTGCCAAAATTCCCCAAAATGCCTGCGATATGTACCAAAGTTGAGAGAACCCTATTTATGCCATTATATAGCTTACCGGTATTTCTTCAGTTCGCGGTCAGCTTTGAAGAGTGCAGATGTGTTCCCGGTCCACCGAAGATTGTCCCAGAGCTCGGAGGTAAGTATGGGGTGGGGAATAGTGCGCAGTGGGGTGAAGTGCGGGTTGGGGGAGGGACACAGCAACCAGCGTGGGACAGTTTCCTTTCTTTCAGGAGAAAAAAACAAAAAGATGTCGTGGGGAGGTTGTCCCCCCCCGGCTTGCTTTCAGCACACTTGGGTTGGCTTCCAGTGTGCCCACCTGCCTTTTTTTTGGGGTGGTGGGACTTAAGCTGACAGGGATTGGGGCCCCCCGTCAGCAAAGAACTGTTTTGGAGGGGCTTGATGTTGATGGGGATTGGGCACCCCCTCGGTACACAACAAATGGGGGATGGGGTTACATTATGCCAACGGGGAGTGGGCTCCCCTTTGGCAAATGAACTGGGTTGGGGCATGCCGATAGGGGGATTGGCCACCCCCGTCTGCTTTCATGGGGCTGTGAGGTGGCAGCAAGCCACTGCCATGTTTACAAAAAATGTTATACTAGGCAAGGTACTGCCCTGCAATGACTGGTTGCTCGCTCATTGCAGCAGAATGGCTGATGCTGCAATGACAGGGTGGCCCCTCAT
Source organism: Neoceratodus forsteri (assembly GCA_016271365.2). Classification (NCBI taxonomy): domain Eukaryota; kingdom Metazoa; phylum Chordata; order Ceratodontiformes; family Ceratodontidae; genus Neoceratodus; species Neoceratodus forsteri. The sequence goes on along the minus strand of CM057453.1, from coordinate 626,293,750 downwards.
TGCAGCGGCAAAATCGTTTCAACTCAGTGGCAGCTTTGGAAACCAATGTCATTAGCACAGTGTGCCTGCATTGGTCCACCAGTGTCAAGCCCCCAAATGCAGTGCTGCTGTTGGCTGCCACAGTGCCGCACCTCCACAACCCACTTCTGTCCTAAGCTGCCGCATAATATTTCTTGCACATTCACGCAAGCAAACATAAAAATGAAAAACATGTCACAAGTCCTTGAGACAGTCTCCATGTGGGATGTTCTGTACTAGCAAAACCAGTGCTAATTTATTAGCACCTGGTCCCCAAATGTCTGGTGGCCCAGGTGAAGGTACATCTGGTTTCATGTTTGTCAGTGGCAACAGAGTTACATAGGTCCCTTGTTTTTGTCAGAGAGCTCTTTTACAAGGAAGATTGTGCAACAGGGATGCAGAGGAGTGTTCCATATCTTGCACCCAATTCACAGCAGACCCGGGAGCCAAGACAGGCATATCGAGATTTATTGTATAATGGCGTTTAATCAGGGTGACATTGTGTAAGAATATATTGATCTTACTTCGAGATACAGCTCTTGCAGCAGGTTACACCATTAGGACTGAAGCCGGCAGGCGTCAGGACCCCACAGAAATTTTCTAGCTAGCAGTCTTCAGCGGGGACCGCCCCCGACGTCAGGCGTAGTACATAAGGAGGCGGTCCCCCCCATAATGCTCAGTTCTTTTCCCGCCGTCGACATCGCCAATATCGGCCTCTCGGTCCTTTTTCTAGCGTGCAACGACCTTTAGAGCTATGACGATTTCGTCTTTCTTCACGACTTTGGATTCAACTGATGTCCTCTCCAACTACTTTTCTGGAGGATCAATAGAAGTGTGCCTGCAGCAAACAGATCACCTTCAAGGATCCACATTAGGCCTGCGTGCGCTGCCTAGGCCCGGAAACACAACACTAAGGCCTACTCCTTCTGCCAGGGCTTCAACAGTCACACCAGGATCCGCCGCCAGAAGGCCTTTCAAGCATTTCTCTTAGAGCAGAAACTGAAAACCATGGATAAAGAACCTTCCTCCAGGGGGGAGTCGTCTGGTAAAACCCACAGGCACCGGGACAAGGAAAGGCCCAGGTTCCCTGCGAGGGCCTCGGACTTCTGAAGCGCCGGCTCACGATCGGACTACTCTCCTTCCAGGGCTCAATCGCAACCTCCCCCGGTTCAGGTCAGATCCTCCAGCGGTTCCTCTTCTTTGCAGCCTCTGAAGATTTCCAGGCCGTCGGCCTCTTCCACTCCATCTAAGGCCTCGTCGAAGTCCGGGGAGCGCCATAAATCTTCTTCCTGCCGGCGGGACTCCGACGCCGGGTCGGTTTCCCAGCCTCCGCGTGGGTCGGCTCCGGTTCCTTGCAAGACCAAGGACCTGACGTCCCTCAAACGGACGTCGGACCCGATGTCAGCCCACCCGACGTCTGCCAAGCATCACTGGCACTCCCAGGAGCCGGCAACACCAAAACACCCGTCGCTGGCCAGGCGTTCATCTCCGAGGGCGTCTGCCAGGGGACCGACGTCGGCTACCCCAGAGAAGAGGACCGCACCACCATTGCCGGCGGACGCCGGTCAGAAGGACTCGTTGGAGGAGGATACCACACAGCTCAAGGACCAGGCAGGCGACACCGGAGATGCCGGGCTCCCACGGGAACCTTCCCCAGAGCGAGAGACCTCCGGGGAGCTGACGTCCGACCCCGGCGACAGGCCACTGGTGCTGGGCCCGTCTTCGGGCATGAATTTGGCAGAGATAAAGGAGCTCTTTACCTTCTGGTGGGACACATCAGAAAATTTGTGGTCGCCACACGTCCTCCTTCTACTCTGACTCTACCTCCTCCTACTCCTTCACCGCCTACGCCCCCTCCTCAGCCCAAGGAGCCCGTAGGATGGTCGCCAACCCACAAGGAGCAAACACCACCTCCTCGGGGCAGATCCTCAGAAAGGAGAAGAATTCCCTCCAGATCCACCTCAGGGTCATCCAGTCCCAAGAGACCCAGACGACGCTGGTACGCCCCGTCTGGGGAGGATTCTAGATCTGACACCTTGGGGCGCTCTAGATCTCCTTCTCCCTTCAGCATTCCCTCTCTGGACCCATACAACCTACCTAGGTCTCCTCCGGATGGTCTCTTTCGCGGAGATCATGAGGCACATCCAGGAGAATATGGGGTGGGATGCTGAAGAGCTTGACCCCGCGAGACAACACCTTGCCCGCTACCTTCGGCAGAAAGACCTGAAGCCTGTGGTAGTGCCGCCCTTGGTGGATACCTTTTGCGGATGTCACCAAGGCCGCCTGGAAATGTCCGCATTCCACTGCAGCAGTGCCGAAGAAGGCTGACCGCCTATACAAGGCCCCTAGGGAGGACCAGTATCTGGCGAACCATCCTCTGGCTGACTCCCTGGTCATCATTGCCTTGCATTACCGGTCTCAGAGACCTCAGCATTTGAGCACACAGCCACCGGACCAGGAATCCAAGCAATTGCACATACACGGCTGCAACTTGCGCCATCAGGTCACTGAATTACCTCACCCACATGGTTCAATTCCAGAACGTACTGTGGGAACGGGGCAAGACCTGGTCGAGAAGATGCCCAATGGCTACCAAAAGGAGGAGCTCTTGAACCTCCTCTGCACGGGTTTGGATGTGGGGACCCAGGTGCTCAGAGCCACATATGATTCTGCGGACTCTTCAGCCAGAGCTGCAGTCTCAGGCATGTGTCTCTGGAGACACTCTTGGCTCAGTGTCTCTGGTTTTACCCCGGACGTCCAGAAGAACATCTTAGACGTTCCTTATAACGGCGAGGTCCTATTTGGTGAAGCCTCTGAGAGAGTGATCACCAAACTTCAGGACGCAGGGAATGCAGTCCGATCTGTACAGGCCATGTACAGGTCTCGGCCCAGTTCCTTTTGTAGGAACCAGAGCCACTTCCGTGGCCGTCTACAAAGGCAACAGCCACGTTCCGGACAACAGCAGAGGGGCACTTTCACCCGAAAAGCCCAGGCCAAGTCATCCCAGGCAGAGGTCAACGATTTGCAAAGTTGGCACAGCCTGCCGGATCAAACGCTGCCACAGCATGACTCCTTCCTGGCCCCTGCCCCTCCTCAGGGATCAACGGGAAAAGAAAGTCGGGGGTCGCATCGCACGCCACTTGCCAGGGTGGCAGTCTATCACCACCGACAGGTAGGTTCTGCAACTGGTCAAAAAAGGCCACTATATAGAATTTGTAGGCAGTCCACCCACAAGAGCTCCCCTGCTTTCCCGATATTCGGGTCAGCATGCCCTGCTCATACAGCAGGAGGTGCTCGAGCTTCTGGAAAAGGAAGCCTTGGAGCACGTTCCAGAGAACCAGAGAGGACTAGGGTACTATTCTCACTTCTTCCTGGTTCCAAAGAAAACAGGGGACCTCCATCCAATACTGGACCTCAGCGACCTCAACTTGTCTGTCGTTTACCAACGCTTCCGCATGGTGACCCTTCCAGGCCTAATTCCCATGCTGAAGCAAGACGCCTTTCTGGCGTCTTTGGACATGCAGGATGCCTACCTGCATATACCGATTGCTCAAGCGCACCGGAGGTGCCTGTGCTTCGAGTTTCAGAGCCGCCATTATCAGTTCCAAGCTCTTCCCTTCGGGCTGTCATTGGCACCTCGCGTATTCACGAAGTGCATGGCGGTCGTACTGGCATCTCCGAGGAGACAAGGCCACTACATGTTCCCATAACTGGATTACTGGCTTCTCATGGCACCCTCCAGGGAGGCACTGATGACTGCCATTCATTGCACCCAGTCCCTTTTTCAATCACTGGGTATTCTCATCAACTATGAGAAGTCACTCCTGGTGCCATCCCAGAAACTGCAGTTTATAGGAGCAGTTCTGGACACCGTCAGAGGGAAAGCCTTTCTTCCTTCGGACAGAGCGGAACACATCAGATCCCTCATCAGGGACTTGTCGCTGAAGAAGACCATCACGGCCAGATCGGTCCTTCGCCTGCTTGGATACATGGCTGCGGCCATTGCAACAGTCCTGCTGGCACGTCTCCACATGCGGGTAACCCAGTGGATGCTAAGGGCGCAATGGGACCAAAGGCAAGACCATCTGCAGCAGTCAGTCCGAATCACAAATGCTGTAGTTCGGGATTGGCAATGGTGGCTAAATCTAGGGAACCTCTCCGCGGGGGTTGCCTTCACAGCGCCGTCTCTGACTGTGACTCTCCACAGACGCCTCAGGGCTCGGGTGGGGAGCACACCTGGATGGTGTTCGGTCTCAGGGCCTGTGGACAGCCCAGGAGTCTCATCTCCACATCAACATTTTGGACATGAGGGCAGTCCTTTACGCTCGGCAAGCCTTCCAATCGGAGATTCCACCAGGTACACTCCTGTTACAAACAGACAATACCGCGGTGATGTATTACCTCAAAAAAACAAGGAGGCACTCACTCCTACCTGCTTTGCAGGGAGGCCATGAGAGTGGATATTGTAACACGGCGCAAACCTAATTGCAGTACACGTCCCGGGAGTGGACAACACCATCGCAGACAGTCTGAGCTGCTCTCAAGCCAGAGTCCACGAGTGGGAACTACTACAGGAGGTGGCAGAGGATCTGTTTCACAGATGGGGCACTCCAGAGTTGGACCTTCTTGCGTCCCCATCCAACGCAAAACTGCCCAGTTTTTGCTCGCTAGGTCCAGGGCCTGGTGATTTCTGGTGAGACGCGTTGTCCCTCTCCTGGGCGGGCAGATTCCTCTATGCCTTCCCTCCTTTCCCGTTGATCCAGAGAGTTCTCTTAAAACTTTGTAGGGAGCAAGCGACGCTCATTTTGATCGCGCCCTTCTGGCCCAGACAGATTTGGTTCCCTCTTCTGCACCAGCTATCCTGGGAACCTCCAGTTCCTTTGCCAATCAGCTCCCATCTGTTGTCTCAGGAGGCGGGTTCATTGGTCCACCCAGACGTACGTTCATTGAACCTGCACGCTTGGCTCCTAGAAACATAGCCATGATGCGATACGGGGTCTCGCAAGATGTGGCAGACTTGGTCTCTGCCACCAGAAAACCGGCCACCCACGCAGTGTATGCCATGAAATGGCGTAGATTCTGTTTGTGGGCTGAAGCACGCGGCTTTTCGCCATTGGACTGTCCCAAAAAGTTGGTTCTGGACTACCTGCTTTCCCTCTTCCACTCCGGACTGGCTTACTCCTCGATTAAAGTGCACCTTTGTGCAATTTCTGCTTACCATGCCCCAGTAGGCCATCGAATGGTGGCCCAGCTGGACACTACTCATGCCTTAAGGGGAGTCCTCCACCTTAGGCCGCCCATCAAAGATCCAGTTCCTCCTTGGGACTTACTTTTCGTCCTGGAGCAGCTTACGCTGCCACCTTTTGAACCAGCCGCGGATTGCGAGCTACGTTTTCTCTTTTGGAAAACGTTATTTTTAGTTGCCGATACTTCGGCTAGAAGGATCTCTGAATTGCATGCTCTTATGTGTAAAGAGCCTTATTTGGTTTTCCATCAGGACAGGGTATCCCTAAGGACAAACCCAAAGTTTTTGCCTAAGGTGGTTTCAGCCCTCACCCTTAATCAGGATATTGAACTACCAGTGTATTTCCCAAGGTACACTAATCGAGGAGAAGCCCTTCTGCACGCCCTTGACGTGCATTGGTGCCTCAGATACTGTCTGACCAGAACCAAACCGCTCCGAAAGTCGGACCAACTTTTCGTCTCCTTTGCTAACAGGATAAAAGGAGCTCCTGTCTCCAAACAGTCACTCTCGAGGTGGCTCATCCAGTACATCACTTTCTGTTATGACAAGCGCAATAAACCCTTACCGGGTGCAGTCAAGGGTCATCCCACAAGAGGGTGGCTACTTCTTTGCGGCGTTAAAAGCGTCTCCACCTCGGCTATTTGCGCTGCAGCTATTTGAGACTCTGTGCATACCTTTATCAGGCATTACAGTCTGGACATTGCATCGAGGCGAAGAGCGGAGTTCGGTCTAGCCGTCCTTCAGGGATTTCTGTCCTAGGCTCGAGTAATATCGAGACCTCTACCTTTCCTCCTCCCAGTGGCGCATGATTGCCACTGTTGCTTGGAAATCAGTCCTAATGGTGTAACCTGCTGCAAGTGCTGTATCTCGAAGTAAGATTGTACAGTTATGTAAGAACTTACCGTAACAGTAGATCTTTGAGAACAGCTCTTGCAGCAGGTATCTTCCCAGCCACCATCCCCCTTCTTTGGGAGGTAGGTCGTAGTCAGACACCCATTTTATGGGATGGGATGTTCCTATTTTATAGTCTTGGCCATCTGGTGGCGGATCCTCGGTCTCCTCTTCTGATGTCATCCAGCGGCCGGGAGTCTCCGGCGGGAGAACTGAGGATTATGGGGGAACCGCCTCCTTATGTACTACACCTGACATCGGGCGTGGGACCGACGTCTGAGGCAGTCCCTACTGAAGACTGCTAGCTAGAAAATTTCCGAGGGGTCCTGACGCCTGCCAGCTTCAGTCCTAGTGGTGTAACCTGCTGCAAGAGCTGTTCTCGAAGATCTACTGTTATGGTAAGTTCTTAAGTAACTGTACTATACTGCACTAAGGAGAGACTCAAAATGAAAAATGATTACACCAATGGATAATTGCCATCAAGGAGCATGACTGCGAGATACAGAAAAAGCTAGTAGCACCGCACCCGCCTCACTTGCTAGGCTTGACTCCCTCTTTTATGCTTTCTGCTGCTTTGCCTCCAACTCTCCCCTTGGAACCCACCATTGCTCACTTATCTCTACCCTCCATCTCACTGCTCTCCCACTGACATCTCATACACTCCATCTCACCTCTCTGAGAAGCTAACACCCGCACTCTGCTCAGCCTCCACTCAACACTCTAGGGATTCCTGCTCTTTCTCACTCCCTAAACCTTCCTCGACTGCTGGCAAATCCGCCTACACCTATGGCTCCCTTCATTATGAAAATCTCAACCACCTCTCCTATGAAGCTCACTCACACAACTTGATTCATAACTACACCACCTGCTTCCTCCCCACCTATTCCTGCTCCCATTAACAAGTAGCATGTCTCACCCCTCCACCTCAGTTAACACCTACCTACGATCCTTAATGCAAACAATCCTAAATTCTTCATGCTCCTTTCTAGCTCATCTTTACATCAGCTGTGTTTTCTAGTAAATCACGTGTTCACTTGTGTCCCTACCTGTATATACAGTACCTTCATATATACCTCTGTATACCAGTGTCTTTTATATAATTCAAAAGTGTGCTTATTTACCTGTTGTACTATTTGCCCTGTAATTAATTGCTATGTACAGTACTTCCTACTTACATTTTCTGTATTTTTATTGTGTTCTGTGTGTAAGTTCCCTGTTGTCCCTGCCCTCGGGTTGTACCTGGAAATGAGCCTCTGCTCAGTGTGCCTTTCCTGGCTACCAACCACAGCCCAGTTGAGCGTGCCTTTCCTGGCTACCAAATGTTTAAATAAAAGTTCACACTGACCTTTCAGTAAGGCCTGCAGTTACGAATAGAGTCCAGAGTTGGTAAAACCTAGATTTGAACAGAATGTGAGGGCTAGCACTTCAGGCCATAAAAACATAATACCCTCCAGTGCTCCAGATAATGTTTGTTCAATCAAAATATGTATTATAATTTTTTAATTTTTTTAATTTTGACTTCTGGTGTAGCTCTTACCAGTAATGGCCGCCTAAGCACCGGGCTCCTGCACCCTGTGCCAATGAAATTGATAAAACACCATTGTAACAATCGGAACGTTACTCAAACCCGTTAATACACATATCGGATATGGCCACGAAGAAAAATGGTGGGGATTCTAGTCGTTTTATGGCATTAGCTGTGAAGGAGGATGGTTCCTATCCTGAACATTCAGACTCCGGGGCTTCCGAGCACTCTCATCTGCCGACCTCTACTAACAGATGTGGAGGCTCCAAGGCCCAGTCTTCCCTTAATAAAACCATGGATGCCAAACTGGATATAATCCTAACCGAGCTGCAGGGTATTAAAGCAGACTTCCAGTCCTTTCGGGAGACTCGGGAGGAACTCCAGCAGGATGCGTCTGTTCTCAAAAATCAGACTGCCGTGTTAATGGAGACCTCTTTGGCCCTGGCCCAACACTTGAAACGAACTGACTCCACGATATTGTAGATTATACAAATCTACCAGTTAACGGCAGCTAGACAAGAAGACTCTGAAAACAGGCACTGGAGACGAAACTTGAGAATATACTCTGTTCCTGAAAATAGTGAGGGATCGAACATGGTGGACTCTCTAGACACACTGTTGCGCACCTCGCTGTCCTTAGAACCTGGCTTTTAACTGGAAGTGGAGCGGGTCCACAGATCATTGGGACCTAAACCTACCTGTCCCGTGCTCACCCTCGCTCCATCATAGTGCACTTTTTGCGCTCTCAAACTAAAGGGCTCCTACTAAAGAAGGCCTGGGCCCAAGGCAAAGTTTTTTTTATGGAGACAGATGGATCTTTATTGATAACAGTTACGCCCCGCCCACAATGCAGTGCAGGAGGGAGTTTATCCCTCTGTTTTCCGTCATGCGCCAAAATCGCCTCAGGTTCTGTACCCCCTATCCAGCCAGACTGGTGATCCAACACCCCTCAGGGCATCACACCTATGAATCTGCTCAGGAGGCCATTGAAAACCTAAAGAAGTGTGAATTCATTGTTCCCTCCAGAACAGCTTTACCACAGAGACCAAACACAGACCGCACCTCAACTGGCACTCCGTACCCAACATGGAATCACAGCAAGCAGCTTTGTACTCTATCAAAAAATTCCTTTGTAAGTGTGCATCTACGGAGGCCTGAACAGCTTCATCCTCTGCCATATTGGACTGCCTCTATATTTGTGAATAGCCATGGGGGATCTTCAGGGAACCAGGATGGTGCCTCGCCTGTTCTCTGGCCAGGGAGTGTTAAGTTCCTCTGGGACCGGTGCTTCTCTTGACCTGGTAGGGGCCTTCCGTAGCTTTCTTGGGGGGGGGGGGACTTCGTCTCCTGGCCGTTGCCTTCAGGGTATTGTCCTCCATAACAGACGCTAGTGGGTCATACAATGTCTTTGTAGATCTTACTTCGAGAGGGCTCTTGCAGTAGGTAATTACATATAGGACTGACGCTGGCCGGCGGCAGGACCCCATGGAAAATTTCTGGCTAGCGGTCCCTGGCGAGGACGCCCCACGTCAGGTGACGGCGTCATAGAGCGTCGGTATAAAGAGAGGAAGCGGTCCCGGATGCCCACCTACCAATTCTTTCCCACCGTTAGCTTGTGCAGCGCCTCGCGGTAAAGTTCATGCTTCGTCAGCCCTATCTTTCGTCGGTTTTACCGAAAATTTGTTATTTTTTTCTTATAACGTCAGGTCATCGTCGATTGTATGTCGTCCCCTACATCCTCGAGCACAAAACAAGTGCGACTCGTGTGGCGTAACTGCCACACAAGGACGGTATTCCCTGTGCCTTTTCTGCCTAGGCCCCAATCACCCGGTCGAAGTGCCAGCACTGCCTTAACTTAGCATTGGCTACCATAAGCGGCGTAACAGTCTCTGGAAGCCTATCTACTCAAGAAGAAGATGAGTTCCATGGAAAAGGAGCTAAAAAAGTTAAGGCAGGCGTCCACTTCCTCCGAAGGACATCGGAAGAAGAGGGACAAGGAGAGGCACCGGGAGAAGACCTCCTCGACCGCGTCTCCGGCGGGAGACGCACCCCCCGGGGGACCGCTCCTCGACGGTCACCTTGAAGGTTTCGGAGGCAGCGTCGGCCCGCCCGTCTGGCTCGCGCTCGGGCCTTGCGGGCGCCTCCGGGCATTTGGAGGCCTCCGCCCCCGGTTCGGCCACAGACTGGTGGCCTACCAGCGTGGGCAACTCCACTAAGTCGAACATCGGCTCCTCCGATGTCCGCATGGAGAGGGTCGGTAAGATGCTTGACCCTTCTGGGCGGCACGCGGCCACCCCCAGACCCGGCTGATCCTTCCTCTTGGCCCATCTCCGGGGATGGCTCCCGTAAGCCGGACGCCGGCTCCTCTGGCGCCCACCGAGAGCTCGCCCTCAAACCGCACGTCAGCTCCTCTGATGCTCGGAGGGCGACGGAACCGATGATGGACCCCCCACATCCGTCGTACCTGGTTCCCCACAGCCTTTGCTGCCGTCCGGGGGCCCAGAGTCGCCCCAGCCTCACCCTGGGGATTTCTCTCCTCCATCCCCGGATGATGCGGGAATCTTTCTCCTCCGTCAGAACCAGATCTGACGTCGGCTCCCCGGACACTGGCCCAGACGCCGGTACCTCCGATGCTGGCTCTGATGCCGGTTCTGCCGGCACCAGGAGACATCCCGCTTCCGGATGTCCCCCCTTCGGGCCCTCCAATGTGGACCCGCCCAGGAGGCCGCTGGCCGGGCCGTCTGCTCCGGCAGCACCCCCGGCTTCCGGGTACCCGCCATCTTATCCGACGCCGTCGTACCCGGGACCACAGTATCCGGCGCCGCAGTACCCGACGCCGGGTTTCGGTTACTCTCCCTACGGGTATAACCCATACCCTTTTCCCCCTCCTCCTCCACCTCCACCCCCACAGCCACCGGTGGAGCTGCAGGAGACTCTGGCCTCCTGGTGGGCTGAGGCCAAGGCTCAGCTCACCAAGGAGGTCGAGAGCCGCCTTACGACGACTATGCCACCCCGGTTCCCGTACATCCAAGGCGGCACACTCCCTCTCCACCTTCGGACTCCAGGGCTCTCCCGTCTGGGTCCAGAGAGGGGCAGGACACGCGTTTACGGGTACCACCCAAGGAAACTGTTCCTCCCCAAGTCGGATAAGTGAGTCTCCTCCTCCTCCTCCTCCTCCTCCGACTCTTCCGAAGGGTGTTCCGAGAGAGACGACGAGCCCCGCTCTCCATCGAAGCTGAGGACTCCTCCGAAATCTTCTCTGTTGGATCCATCTTTTACGGAGTTGCTCAGAAGAATCCAGGAGGTGCATCAGTGGCACTCTTTGGAACCAGATCCTCAGCGACTGAAACTCGCTGAACATCTGGATCTGCCCGTGACAGCTCCTACTTTAATGCCACCCTGGATAGAGCCTCATGCCGACCTTGTCACCACGATCTGGAAACAGCCTTCAGCGTTAGCCCCACTTCCAAGGAAGTCGAACAGGCTACACCAGGCACCTGAGGGTGTTGACTACCTAGACTCTCACCCTCGGGCTGACTCGGTCGTGATCAGCGCCGCTCATGGCCGGTCGGCTCACCCCAAACATCTCAGCTCGTCCCCTCCTGATAAGGAATCTCGCCTTCTGGACCAGTATGGACAAAACATGCCTCTTCCACACTGGGAATTCGGGCCCTGAACTATGTCTGCCACATGGGGGATTACCAGAAGGCTGTCCTCACTCAGGTGGAATCTAAGCTGGACTCCCTGCCTGACTCCCAAGTCAAACAGGAGTTAGCTGACCTCGTCCGTTCTGCTCGTTCGGCCAGTTGCCACATTCTGCGGGCGACATACGATGCAGTGGACACTGCCGGGCAGAGCTCCGCTTTCGCCGTGGGTCTACGGCGTCATGCCTGGCTCCATGTGTCAGGATTGGTCCCGGAAGTGCAATCCGCCATTCAGGAAACATGTTTCTGGGGGTCGGTGCTTTTCGGAGGTGATGTCAAGGACATTATCACTGATTTGCAGGAGAAGGGGACGGCCCTGAAATCAGTGGATTCCATGTACCGTCCCCAACAACAGCAGCGCCGTCCCTTTCGCAGACTGATTCGGCCCAAGGCAAAACCACAGGGAAGGAGGGCCACCAAACGTCGGGCCCCCACAGCTGCTAAGCCCCCCCTGCCCCAAAAAGCAGCGGGTGCTTCAGCTGCCGTGCTGCCCCACACCACCTGACTCCTTTCCTCTCCCACCACCTCTGGACCTCCCAGAGGAACTGGTAGGAGGGAGGTTTTCCCTCCACCTGCCGGGATGGGAGAGGATAACCACGGATTCTTGAGTGCTTCAGCTTATAGCGGAAGGGCACTCAATAGAGTTTCTTCAGAAGCCACCCCGCCATCCCCCCTCTGAGGTCGTCTTCTTCAAGGGAACACCTTCCTTTGGTCCGGGAAGAAATCTCAGCTCTTCTCATGAAGCAGGCGATAGAACCTGTCCCCCTTCATCTTCAAGGGACGGGTTACTATTCCCATTTCTTTCTCGTCCCAAAGAAGACTGGAGATCTCAGACCTATTCTAGATCTCGGTTCCCTAAATCTTTTTGTAGAATACAAAAAGTTCAGGATGCTCTCTCTGCAGAGCCTTCTGCCCCTCCTTCGGCCGGGTCAATGGCTTTGTGCACTGGATATGCAGGATGCCTGTCTGCACATTCCCATTTGCCTTTATCACTGCAAGTATCTTCGCTTTGCGTTTCAGGGGGACCACTACCAATTCAAGGTGCTCCCTTTTGGTCTATTCTCGGCCCCCAGAGGTTTTTCCAAATGCCTGGCTGTGGTAGCGGCCCACCTGCGTACAGTGGGAGTACAGGTGTTCCCTTACCTGGACGACTGGCTCCTGGCGGCCTCGTCCAGGGAGGATCTCCTGTGTTTTCTCTCCTGGGTATCACCATCAACCATTCCAAGTCTCATCTGGATCCTTCCCAGAGGCTACAGTTCATCGAGGCTATCCTCGATACGACCGTGAGCAAGGCCTTCCTGCCTCTGGACAGGGCGGCCTTTCTTCAGACCCAGATTTCTCTGCTATCAGAACACAGGAGGGTCTCGGCGAGGTCGGTCCTCCGTCTTCTGGGACTAATGGCGGCCGCTATTCCGATGGTCCACCGAGCTCATCTCCACATGTGAATCTCTCAGTGGACTCTTCGCACTCAGTGGGATCAACTTGTGAACAACCTTGATCGATTAGTTCTGATCTCATCGCCGATGGTGTGAGACTTGCAATGGTGGATGGTTCGAGAGAACCTGTTTCGGGGAGTTCCTTTCTTTCATCCTCCCCCCTCCCAGACTCTGACTACAGACGCATCAGGCGAAGGTTGGGGAGCTCATTTTAGGTCCTCATCGAACCCAGGGCTCCTGGTCCAGGCTGGAGCAAGCTCTCCACATCAGTGTGCTCAAGCTTCGAGCTGTGCTGTACGCTCTCCAAGCCCTTCACCAATACATCCTTCCCGGCCACCTAGCCGTCCAGACGGACAACGTGTGTGTAGTGTGGTACATTAACAAACAGGGAGGAACTCGGTCCTACCCTCTATGCAGAGAGGCAATGAGGGTTTGGGATTGGGCAACACAACACGACCTTCACCTAACGGCGATTCATGTTTCAGGAGTCGACAACACTCTGGCAGACAAGCTAAGCCACTCTTCTGCCCTGGCACACGAGTGGAAACTGGACCAAGGGGTACTAGATGATATCTTTCAGCTTTGGGGGACTCCGCAGGTAGACCTGTTCGCCTCCCCCCAAAACGCAAAACTACCCACCTTTTGCTCGCTCGTTCCAGAGTGAGGCGCTTTCTGGAGCGACGCTCTGTTTCTAGACTGGAAGGACAGATTCGTCTATGCTTTTCCCCCAGTACCTCTGATTCCACGAGTATTGCAGAAACTAGCCTCAGAAGGAGCTAGAATTATTCTGATCACTCCTTTCTGCCCCAGGCAAATCTGGTTCTCTCTTCTACAACAATATTCAGAGGTTCCTCCTTGGCCTCTTCCTCTTTCTCGAGGTTTGCTGACCCAGGATCAGGGGACCCTGGTTCATCCAGGCCTCAGATCCTTCAACTACATCGTGGCTCCTGCAAACCTAGCCCAATCCTGTTTTGGGGGTGTCTCCAAAAGTGGCGGAGATTTTAGTGGAGGCTAGAAGGCCCTCCACCAGGTCCACTTATGCCATGAAGTGGAAGAGATTCTCTATTTGGGAGGCCTCCAAGAACGTGGAACCTTTCTCCTGTTCAGTGGCTTTTCTGCTGGAGTATTTACATCATCTGTTCGACCTGGGTCTCAGCCATTCCTCCTTGAAGGTTCACATGGCAGCTCTCTCAGCCTACCATGTTCCCTTCGCAGATGAAGCTTTCGCTCAACTGGAGGTCTCTAAGACCTTTCTCATTTTGTTCTTGAGAAACTTACTGTTCCTCTTTTCGAACCTGCAGCTTCTGCAGATTTGAAATTTCTTTCGTAGAAGACGCTGTTCTTGGTGGCCATTACTTCGGCTCAAAGAATCTCCGAGCTCCAAGCCCAGATGTGCAAAATTCCCTATTTGATTTTTCACAAAGAACGAGTGGCTCTTCGCACGAACCCTAAGTTTCTACCTAAAGTAGTAGCAGAATCTACCTTAAATCAGTCCATAGAGCTACCTGCCTTTTTTACGCAGCACTCTAACCAAGGAGAATATCTACTCCATACTATGGATGTTCACCGGATTCTGAGGTACTACATCAACAGGACGAAGGATCTCAGAAAGACTGATCAGTTGTTCATCTCTTTTGCCCACAAAAGGGAAGGCAATGCTGTTTCCAAGCAATGTCTGTCTAAGTGGTTGGCTCATTGCATCACTTTCTGTTATGACAAGTACAACAAGACCCTTCCGGGTCAAGTAAGAGGCCACTTCACAAGAGGGGTAGCTGCCTCTGCGGCTTGTTTCAAGAATGTGTCTGCGGCAGACATATGTGCTGCCGCCACCTGGACTTCCGTCCATACCTTTATGAAACACTACAGTTTGGACATTGCCTCTCGCCGTAGAGCAGGCTTCAGGCTGGCTGTTTTGCAAGGCCTCATGTCTTGAGGCTTGCATGGCTAGTGCTACTTTTTTCGAGTAGTTCCTCCTCCCAGTGCCTTTTCTTTGTTCCAAACTGCTTGGGATTCTGTCCTATATGTAATTACCTACTGCAAGAGCCCTCTCAGTAAGATAGTACAGTTATGTAGAACTTATAAATGTGATAGATCTTGAGAGAGGCTCTTCTGATAAATACCTTCCCGCCTCCATCCCCTAGGCTTTTTCAGCTCCTTTTCCGGGAATGGAAACATCCGCTTCTCTCTTGTTCGGGCCTTCCTAGCCTGTGGCGGGAAAGAACTGGTAGGCGGGCGTCCGGGACCGCCCCTTTATACCGACGTCGTATGACGCCAGTCACCTGACGTTGGGGCGGTCCCTCGCCAGGGACTGCTAGCTAGAAATTTTTCCGTGGGGTCCTGCCGCTGGCCGGCATCAGTCCTATATGTAATTACCTACTGCAAGAGCCTCTCTCGAAGATCTACTGTTACGGTAAGTTCTTGCGTAACTGTACTTTCCTTTTATACCAATGAATAGACTCCATTAGGTGTGGGGCCGCGCCAATATTGCCTGACTCTGAGTGTCGAACCTGGGCGTGATTGAGGAGATAAAATATTGGAGTGACCGGAAATTGGGAGAGAACTTTTAATATTACTTGATACTTGGGGATAAGAAGCATCTCCCTCACTACCCTTCACACTTACGGGGCTCCCCATGGTGGGAGCGCACGGGGACTCTGGCAACTGGGTTACATGGTGTTGAACCGGGAGGAGATCAGACCTCTGACTTAAGGAGTAGGGACAGGTCCGGTGTATTGACCATAACTCTGATCTGAAAATGGGCTGTCTGTCTCACGGACGGAGGTGGACGGGGGGACCCTGAAAGGGCCTTCCACCCATGATTCTGAGCAGAGACAGTTACTCTTAGGTAGGCTATAAGTCTCCTTGCAGATCCCAACTGAGTAAGACTGCTGATCTTGGGTTTAGAGCTGCGGCTCATGCATGCCGCACACCCACTAAAGTTAAAAAGGACCCGCTGAATTTTACAAGTGGCCACTAGTTGGTAGACTACACAAGGGGAAGGGGCACCCTGGGGAGGTCTAGGAGGGTCTCTTCCCCCTCCTCCGTTCCCCGGGGGGGGACTCCAGGTGGGGCCAGTGGGGGGCCAAGTGAACCCTGGGGGGTACGTTAGTGGAAATTCCTTGATGCCGATGGCCTTCCTACATATCCAGCGACCGGGGGAGCGGCAGGGGGATTCAGACTCTGGGATCCTCACACAGGTTGTGCTCACAAAGATACCCAGGGGAGGAAAGCTATATATTTTTTAACATGCTTCTACAGAGATGCTGATCAAAGATTAGAATTTTGCTCTGTGGATACTTTCCTATTAGATGCAGCTACAAGACCTTTAGGACATTAATTTACATCTCTTTATCACCAGGCATTCCTAAGCGCTTGGTCCTAATCACATTATTATGATTTTTTTACTGTTATTTTGTCAAGGTATTACCCTCCCTCAGGAGAGATGAGATGGTGAAATTGCAAGAGATCTTACAAGGTTACAAACTGAAAGATAATTTAAGATGCCATACACATCACCTCCTCCATGCGTAAAGGGGATGGAGAGATAGTGGACCCTATTGGTGTATCCGGTCTGCAAGGCAGACTGAGTTTAGCTTTCTTTTTACTTTTTAACCTGACGTAATGTGAGTCTTTATCCACCCTTTATAATGTTTAGCTTTAACTGCTCCCCACTATTTCTTTGATTTCGGCTTCGGGAACGAGAACGGACCATAGAGGCTTGGGAGAGGACACTCTTACCTTTCCTCAGACCCATAACCCTACTTCCCCTTTTTTGGTTGGTTTTACTTTTTTCCACTCCCATCCTTTTACCTTCTGGGATAGCTACTGTCCCATGGGAATGACCCCCTGGATGGAAGTATTCAGTCTCCCCACGCAGAATTTGATTCTGCCTAGGTCGGGTGAGACAGCTACACACCTGACCATGGAAGTCTGTTTATTGGAAGATCCTTAGATTGGTTCTCCCATTGTCCCCTCTGCATTGGAGGATCTTGTGTTAGGCCCGGTTGACTACCTTTTGAAGTTGCTTGTTTAATGGTTTATAGCTTAACTGTTAAAGGCTCCTTAGTTTCCCTTTTTATACAGGGCACTCAGACTAATACAACAGGGAAATGTGCGCATGAGCTTAGTGTAGTTACAACTTTGACTGGCAGGTACTTGATGCTAATACCATGAGACCAAGGGTCCTACAGGTGATGTTTTGGAAAACTTTGGATAAATTGTAAGGACCCTGCTACTGAGCATAATGCATTATACTTAACGGGATCTCCGTTTTAAGATTCTGTCACGCAATGTGAATGGGCTGACCAGTGCAATAAGAAGAGACCGCACACTGACTGCTCTTAAAAAGCATAAGTTGTATATTTTATTACAAGAGACTCTTGTATCTTCTGAACATCAGAAGTTATTGAAATTTGGATTTTCCCAAGTGGTGGAATCCTCGTAAGGGTAAGCACAGAGGAACGGTTATTCTGGTACCCAGGTCCTCTCAGTTCACAATAACTGATCAGTATGTGGATAGAGAGGGCAGACTAGCATTGGCTGTGGGCACATTCCAGGGCCAGGTCCTGACCGTCTGTAGTATCTCTTTCTCTGGGCAGCGATGCCTCCACTACTCAGCAGCTTATTGATGCAATTCTTGCACATAAGCAAGGGATTCTAATATTGGGAGGGGATATTAACTGCCCACTGAACCCGTCATTAGACACGTCAAATTCCAAACCCTCACCACTTAACACAGGACAAAAACACCTGAGGCGGTTACTACGAGAGGTAGAATTAACGGATGCTTGACGCCATTTAAATCCCACAAGATGACAATTTATCTTCTACTCACATTCACAGACATTATTCTAGATTGGATTACTTTTGCATTAGTGGGGAACATTTGGAATTCATCAGTAAAGTGGAAATCCACAATAATTGTCTCAGACCATGCTCCCGTGATGTTTGAACTGTCCATCTCACAGGAGCACAAGAATAGTCTGTGACTTTTTTTAATCCTACACTCCTGAGGGATCCAACTTTTAAGAAATTTCTAAAGGAAAACATTTCTGAGATCATTAAAGATAACGCCTCTCCACAAATCTCCCCTCAACTGCTCTGGGACACCCTGAAAGCAGTTCTCAGAGGCCAAATAATAGCATTTGCCACCAAGATAAAACGTCTGGCAGAGACGCGTCTCCGGGAACTTAGGGAGAAATTGGCACTTCTTCAGATGGACCACATACAGGGAGACCAGTCGATGGTAGTCCAAATCCCCATACTCCAACAAGATATTCAAGACCTCCTTAATAAAAAGTACAACGGGCCTTAGCTTAGCTTCGTCAAAAATACTGTGAGGGAGGGGTATGAGCATCCCGCATACTGGCATACCGTTTAAGAAAACAGACACAAATGCATATCATAACTAGGATCAAAGACCCACAAACGGGGAGACCGGAACATGTAACCACTCATATTCTAGAGGCCTTTAAAAAAAAAAATATTATCGGGATCTGTACTCAGAACTGCAGCCACCGGACCCTGATAAAATTACCTATTTTTTTAGCGGACCTCCAGTTGCCCTCCCTCAGTCAACAACATGCAGACTTACTAGCTAGCCCATTCACAATGCCAGAACTCTCTACCACAATAACAAACTTGAAAAATGTCAAATCTTCAGGGCCGGATGGATATATAACTGAATTTTACAAGGCATCCTTCCCCTGGATTAAGGACATGCTGTTAGATACCCTACAGAGTAGCCACGTGGAGGATTTATACCCTACATCATGGAGACAGGCATCTGTTTCGGCTATACTTAAACCTAACAACCCCTCCCCAAGCCTGTGATTCTTATAGACCGATTTTCAGTGTTAAATCATGACTATAAGATATACACCAGCATACTAGCACTCAGGCTTGACAATATTTTGCCTCTCCTGGTTCATCCAGATCAGTCTGGCTTTATAAAGACCAGAAATGCTACAGATAATATCAAAAGGACCCTTTATATACTTGATCATGCCCAAATCATCAGATCCCCATTGCTAATTTTAAGTTTGGACACCCGGAAGGCATTTGACCATGTTTCATGGTCGTTCTTGCATAAGGACTTTGTGCAGGGACTAGGAGAGTTTGAACCCTAGGGGAGGTGAGGCCCGATAGTGCTTTTGTTCCCATCATGCAGGTCTGATATTTTATTCTGTTGTGTAGGGGGAGCCAATTTGTGAGAGCATAAAGTGTGCATGAGTGGGTGGTTCTGTCCACCCCAGTGACAATATGACAGGCTTTATTCAGTACCAGCCTGACCCTGCTTAGTGCTGTGTCTGTGGCAGTCCTGTAGACCATGATGCTGTAGTCGATCATGGGGAGGATGGCGCTGGTGACTACCACTGTTTTTGGCCACGGTTGTAAGGCTATGCCTCCATCTGTAGAGAGCCCCCAGTTTTCTGTTGATGTTGCATACTAGTTGATTAACATGGGAAGCGAAGGTGAGTGACTGGTCAGTAGTGACACCTAGGTATTTAAAAGTCTCAACATGAACTAAAGCAACACCATTTGAATTGAGAATGATGAGAGGGGCAATCTTGTTTCTCTTCTATAAGCCGGAGAAAAGCATAGTCTTTTTTTTTTTTTTTGTACGAGTGGTCTCTCCATCCAGGGGTATTTCACAGTCTGTTCTCCCAGTGGGGCACCCCTCAGGTGGACCTGTTCGTCTCCAGGGAGAATGCAAAGCGTCGATTCCCTTGATCCACAAGGTGTTCCTCAAGGCTAGGAAGGACAAGACACAGATGATCCTGGTGGCTCTGGACTAGCCACACCAGTTCTGGTACCCCAGTCTCCTCAGCCTCAGCAGCAGGCTTCTGAGGCGTCTTCCCCTACATCCAGACCTGCTTTCCATCAATCTGGAGAAGATACTCCACCCAGACCTTCAATCCCTGCACCTGACGGCTTGGTTCCTGAGCGGCTAAAGTTCCAGGCCTTGGGTCTCTCCGAAGATGTCTTCACCGTTGTGCAGGCATCTTGAAGGAGTCGTCCAGGAAGTGCTATGCCTTCAAATAGAAAAGATTCTCCATTTGGTGTCAGGGCAAGGGGTTGGACCCTTTGTCCTGTACAGTGGCTAGCATCCTTGATTACCTTTGGTACCTCTCAGGCCTTCAGTCAGTGACCCTTAAGGTGCACCTGCCAACCATCTCTGGTTACCGGGCATTGGCTGGTCAGCAGTCGGTGGTGCAGGAGAAGGTGGTGTGGTGCTTCTTTAAGGGCCTTGACCACATTTCCTCTCCAGTGCAAGAACCATTACCACCGTGGGACTTGTTGCTGGTTTTGGCAAAGCTTGTGGGCAAGCCATTCGAACTGATGTTCAGGTGTGATCTCTCTCACCTGTTGTGGAAGATCGCCTTCTTGGTGGCTGTCACATCAGCCAGAAGGATCAGTGAGCTACAGGCGCTTTTGGTGGAGTCTGATTATCTGGTCTTCCACAGGGACAAGGTTATCCTGCTCCCCAACCCGAAGTTCCTCCCGAAGGTTGTTTCGAAGTTTCACTATAACCAGGTGATTAATCTCCTGGTGTACTTCACAAGTCACACCTTGGAGGCCGAGCACAGGCTCCATACTCTGGACCTGAGGTGAGCGCTCGCTTATTACAAAGAGTGCACAGCTGATGTTCTGGGAGAGGTTTGCCAGCTGTTTGACACGTATGCTGAAGTTGTACCTGCAGACCTGTTGCCAAGCGGACAGTTGTCAGGTGGATCACATCCTGCATTGATCTCTGCTGTAGGTTGGGAGCCTCCCAGAGGGCTAAGGGCTCATTCCACCCGCCATAGCACTGCGTCGGTGACTGATTCCAGGGACGTCCCTATCCAGAAAATCTGCATGGCTGTGACCTGGAAGTTGGCACACACCTTCATTTCCCATTACCACATTGACCTAGAGTCACGCCGGGATGCTGGTTTTAGAGCCTCAGTTCTCCAGTCTCTGTTCCCTAAGTATGGGGTGTGCGCCTTGCCTCCCTCCTCCTGGAGAACTGCTAGGCGTCTGCCAGAAAGTGTGGCTAGAACATCATATCCACGTCCCTAGAAACATAGGTTACTCACCTGTAACAGTAGTTTTAGGAGTGGTATATGATGTTCATCCACACGGACCCACCTGACCTCCCCAGCTTTGGCGCACACACTCTGCTTCCAGCAGGCAAGATCTGGCGTCATGGGGCGGAGCCAAGGGAGTTATCACCTGGGTGGGTGGGAGGAGCCAGCTTGAAGACTTTCTGGCACATCTTGAAGGGAAAGGACACTGCCACAAAGTATGGATAAACATCATCTACCACTGCTAGAGCTACTGTTACAGGTAAGCAACCCAAGTTTCTTATTCTTTTTCTTTAGTCCTGTGTACAAAATATGAACTCGAGTACACTGCTTCCTGGTTCTCATCTATGTACATAAATAGCAGTAACATCAGATTTGTAGTCAAGGTGGGGTTTGCCTGGTGTCAATAAAAGAACACACAGTAAAAAGTGAAAAGAAAATATTGTTATTTACAGGGGCTACGAGCTGATAACAGCCTTTCAGGTATGAATTTAACAAAATAGACCTGCTCTGCCTGCAAATGTTTCCCGACCTACTGTTTTTATTTATTTGTAATTCATTTGTATGCTACTGTAAGTTGCGACAAGTACTTCGACGAAAAAGGGGTGATGGATTATTCATGCTGAGCTGGTAGGAGGGAGCAATTTGATGGACCAGTTGTCTTCTTTACCGTGTAATATTTTACTGTATGTATGCATCTTTTCGCTCCAGGACACCTCAGGAGCCCCCCCCATTACAGTATACTGCTTCCTATGAACATGGCACCGGGAGATGGGAAGTCATTAACAGATGGAGCCCAGCAAATCTTATTTATTTATTATTTTTGTTTACTGTATTTGAGTATCTTCAGATGTCTTCTTGTACATATTTGTCATTTAATAAGATTTCGTAAGCAAATACATATAAATCTCCTTAACATGTTCATACATAAGAAAAAAAGAAGACAGGTACTTAGATCTTTAACTAAAGTAGGATTCAAAAAGCTAGCTCAGGTCTACATATTGCACTTTCAGGGGTTTAGGTTCAGATTTTTGTAAAATTCTAGGCCTCTTGAGCAGTCCCTCCACTTAGGGAGTTCCAAGTTCCAGAACCTTTTTATGTCCGCAATATAATGAGCTGCTTAAGCTTCAAAGTCCTGTCCCTCACTCCTTGAAGAAGCAGTGAGAGAATTTTCTCAGTTGATATTCCCGCCACCCTCCAGTATTTCACTTTTACTTATATATTTTATATAAAAAATAAAGCTCAAGTTATCTGGTTACTACCTCCTCTAGTGGATAAGGGGAGAAAGGCCGTATCTCACACATTGGAATACTAAGTATACAGTGCTGCTCTTCTTCCTTGTTGGACCTTAACTCGTGCTACTTTACCAGATTTTATTATTTTTGTATTAAAGTAGCCCTGTCCTCCCTCTTAAGATAAATTTCTGACTCCGAGAGAGTTCACCCAGATTAATTTATTTTAGTGAGTGTCTAGGTGAGGGGGTCCAAGCAGAACAGGCAAGCCCAGCACATCTTGGTAGGCATTAAGGACTGGTAGTCAGTACAGACTTGGGAATCTTTAGAGACCCGGGTTCAAATCCTGTCAGTCATTTACTCAAGTTGCTGTGTTACCTTGAGCAAGTCACTTAACTCCCAAGTGCTTCTGAACACTCTGCTGTAAAAACTGGCATATTGAAAAAAGTTAAATTGTTGGTGCCATTTTTAGTGACTGGGAGAAATTTGGCCAAGACAAAAGGGAAATTCCATACTCTTTTCGAGAAGTGCTGTGGAATCATTAACATCCACCAGGTAAGATGTTGGTTTAACACCTAATTCAAAAGATGGCACCTCAGGAGTGCTGCAACCCTCTCATGTTGTGCTACAGTGTCAGTATTGCGTTCCAGCGCAGGTTCCTGGTGTGAGGCTAGAACCTACAACTTTATGATCTTCTGGCCTTAGAGGCAGGTGTGCAACTTGCTGAGCCACCAACACTGATATACAGAAAAAAGTTGCCATATATGCATTATCAGGAGATAAGGCACTGAAGGCTTTATGGCTTGATACTGTATACCAACTTGGAGGAAGATAAGATTATTTCTCACCTGTACTTAAGATCCAGGAAAGCTCTGCATCCACTGCTGTTCAGAAAGGTTAAAACTGAACTCTGTCCCCAAAACAGTGTGTGGCATGTAGCCCTTGACTGACACCTGTGGGGTGATAAGCAGCAGTAGGGATGGACTCCTGAATCCATATGCGAAGTTGGAGAGGGGTTATGACTCAGTTAAGGTGTGGGTGTGAGGGTAATTGGTGGCACCATGGATGGTCCCTCAGTACTGCACTTGTTATTGGGGGATCGCTATTACATACAGTATACTGTAGAATAATGCATAGGGAGGCATTTACAGTATAATGAGAATTTTATGCACACCAAGGTGTGGAATGCTACATAAACTCTTGAGAGCAAAGCTTGAAGGGTTTATAAAAGCATCCCATACCAAGGGTGGGCATAAAATGTGAGTTATCACTCCTCCCCATGCATAATTTTATGTAATTACTGGTAATTTTATTTTTTTCGTTGTATTTCTTTATCCCTTTCATGCCTCGCGACCCACCACTCCTTCGGGCTGCTTAGGTCCCATCCGCGATACTTGTCCCTTCCTGAGCCCCTCAGCCTCGTATCGCAGCCGCCCCTAAGGTAACCAGGATGTAACCTTTTGCTGGGCTGGTCCCCCTCCTCTGAAGGGGAAGGCACCAGGAAGGGCAACCAGCACATACTTGGCCCCAGGGTGCTGCTGAGGTGGAGGAACTCCTTCAGAGCATCGGCGGCAGTGGTGAGCCGGCAGTCGTCATCCGGTCTGTCGTGAAGTGGATTTTCCACTTTTCTATACTGTTCCCTCCTGCGTGCGTCTGCAGAGCTCCTGGTCTCCACCAGAGGCCGCTGCAGTGCGACGTCGGCCCACTACCCACCCCAGGAGAGGAGAGGAGAGCAATCCTGCAGATGCTCAAGCCTCTCCTTTCCCTGCCAGCACTCAGTGTCCCGAGTCCGTTCCTGAACCTGGGTCGCTGGCATGGTTCGAGGAAAGGCACCAGCGCCTCAACCCTCTGCGCCACAAGTGCCGCCTTTTTTTTTTTGGTAAACCTCTCACTGTAACCACTTTTATATCTCGAAGAGAACATGAGAGTAAGAATGTTTCTTGGCAAGAAAACTCACCTTTCACAAAACCAGCTGCGCTGTAGCTGTTTAGCTGTTTAAAAAGTCCAACAAGATAAATGTTTTATTTTATTTATTTATTTATTTTTTTTTAATGCAATCCGTGATGTTGAGAAAGACGGATTTCCATGGTGAGATAATCTAATTAGGTCTCCGGGTTTTCTGGGTTTCTATAATGAAGTAAAGAGAGAATGTGTCTTCTAGTGAGAGATGAGGTGAGTTAAGAGTGGAAGTGAAGGCATACTGGTTTTGTGTTGTGGAAATATTTTGATTAGTGACTAAAAACAGTTGCAAGAAGAATTGCATTCGGAACAGTCCGCACAAGCGTCCCTAGCCGTCATGTATTCACTGTTACAACTCACAGGTTATATTAGTGAATTATGGGCAGCTTTTCCTATGGGGAAAAGAGTGATCAGTTATTACATAGAGAATAATATATGTATGGGTAACCATGCACAACATTTCATGGCGGGATGAGGTGACATCTTGGACAACTCGAGTGAAGCTCAAGAGGTCTCTATGATGTAATCTCTCCCTGAGATGGAAACATCAGCCTTATTACGTATGGTTGCCCATACATTATTTTGTATATTTTAATTATTTACTTCCTTTCTAACTCCGTCTTAAACTGTGGCCAGATAAACAGAAAACAAAAATGAGATAAAATTAAAAATATTTATTGTAGTTTAAGTAATAGGCAGTGGAGGCAGTATGGCATAGTGGTTTAAGGCTCTGAGCTGCAAACCTGGAAACCTGGATTTGAATCCCACAGCCCTCACTTGCTTATTGTGTGACCCTGAGTAAGTCACTTAACTTCCTTGTGCTCCCAGGTCTCACCTGGAATCAGTCTTCATCTTAGTGTGCCTCTCTTTGTTAAACAATTTCCCCTTTTCCTTTCCTAATAGCTACATGGCTTAGAAACATTTCTAGTGGTTCATCTTTTAACAAAACCTTTTACTTGGGGTGTTTTCAGCATTGCTGATGTCATTTTGAGAAATCTGTAGCGTAGGTAAGTATGAAGAATTGTAATAGACACAGGATTCTATGCCATTGTAACGCAGTAGTGACATAGCTATTGTGGTACAGTAGTAGGAGTGTGTGGATGTCTTTCAGCTCGCACATCGACTGACCAACTGACAGACTGCTCCCCCCCACTTCACCTCACCTCACCTGACGACCTCCACCCTGTTATTACTAGAGCTCACAACAGAAACAGTTTGGATTTTCTTTTCTAGGTAAACAGCACTGTCAGACCAAAGTACCAGTCGTAACCACGGAAATAAAGTACTCCTGTAGCGTTAGCGAGGATAATGATGTAGCGCTGTAAAGAAAGCACTTTAGCACTTTTTTAAATTCATAATCGTTTCCTCTGTTCTCTGTAACAGTACTCAAAAAATGGAGAGAGCAACCTTGCCAGATTGTGAGGATGGATGGGAACGCCAGGAGAAACCAAACAGCACCCATATTTATCATTACCCTCTAGTTATACAAGCTCGCAACAGTAATTCAACAACACCAAGCACTGCAAACAATAGGGAATACTTTGCAAAAGAAAATATACTTTAAAAACTCTTCATACATACATACATATATAGTGTGTGTGTGTGTGTGTGTGTATGTATGTATATGTGTGTGTGTATGTATGTATGTATGTGTGTGTGTGTGTGTGTGTGTGTGTGTGTGTGTGTGTGTGTGTGTGTATGTATATATATATATATTTTTTCTCCGCCCACTGGAGCCGCACCATCTGGAGTCGTCCATTAAGCTTGTCCCTGCCAGTGCCTTACCTGTCAGTCTCTGGTCCCTCCATCTGGCCTCTGATAACACCCCCTCCCCGGGCGGGGTGGGGGGGGCAGACCCCCGAATCTTGCTTGTCTTATCAGGGTCCGAGGTTACAGGCAGGCACCGGCACATCGGGACCTGGCTCAGCACTCCGTCTTCCCAGCTCCAGTGGGGGGGAGGAGGGTTCTGTCTTCCTGTGGGACGTTGCAGGCCCGTATGTAAAGGTGCGAGTGCCGACATCGGCAACATCCCTCCCCTTCCTTTTTCGAAGGAGTAGCCCCTGAGGCTGATTGGTTGCTGGCCTATGCCTCGACCAATCATGCCCGAGACACCAGCTGCCATCCTCCCCAGCCTCCGCCAGAAGTTGCCGCAAGCTGGGGTGGAACCTCCCTCCTCCAGAGAAGCGAGCTGTCATCAGATGCTCCAGCCTATCTCCCCCGGTGGCCCAAGTTCCCTCCCAAACCCGGGTTGCCGGTGCAATGTAAGGTGTGGCGTCCAACGCCTCAACCCTCAGCGCCACCGGGTTGGCCTTCATATATATTTTTATTTATATTTTTTTTCCATATAATTTTTTTTCTCAAGCTTATTTTTTAAGAGCAGTGGGTGTGGCAGTGGTCACTGAGACCTGGGCCACCGCAGGACATGACTGGGACCTGAACCTGGAGAGTTACACTATGTTCAGGAAGGACAGGGGGGAAGGGTAGCAATGATGGTCAAAAACTGCATTGGCATGGGGGAGTAGAGGAGGCGGAGGGAACCGTGGAGGCGATTTGGGTCACCTTGATAACAAGGGGGGACAAGAGAGTAAAAATAGGAGTGGTGTATAGACCCCCTGCACTGGTGGAGGAGCTGGAGGAGAGTCTGGTGGCAGATGTTGGGAAACACTGCAGACTAGGCAGGGGAAGGGTGGTGGTGTTGGGGGACTTAAACATGCCAGGAACAGACTGGGAGACTATGACATCCTCGGTGGCCAGGGAACAGAGGTTGTTGGATGTCTTTCAAGACACGTTCCTAACTCGGCAGGCGGGGGAACTGACCAGGGAGAAGCGGGTACTGGATATGGTCCTGGCAGACAGCTACCAGATTGGGGGCCTGGAGGTAAGGGACCCATTGGCAGGGAGTGACCATGCCACGGTCTGGTTCTGCCTGGACGTAGGGGGGTAGAAGGCTGCACAAAGACTGAGGTAACTGACTTCAGGGGGGGTGGATTTTAAGGAAATAGGAAGGATCCTTAAGGAGCATCTGGATGGGATTGGGTCAGACATGGATACTGATAGTAGGTGGGAAATCATCAGGAGAGGGGTGCAGGATGCTGCCAGCACCTGTGCAAGAGTAAGACGAAAATGCAGTAGGGCTCAAAAACCCTGCTGGTGGACCAGGGAGGTCCAGGAGGTGGTGTGGGGAAAGAAGGCAGCTTATAGGCAATTCAAGTGCCCAAGGAGTGAAAGGGATCGAGGGGAGTACAAGCTGATGGTTAGTAGGGCCACTAGGGTGGTGAGGGCGGCTAAGGCAAGGAAGGAGCAGAATCTGGCCAGGGAAATTAGGAGAGGGAACAAGGGGTTCTTTAGATACATTGGGGAAAAACGAAAGGTGAAGGGGCAGATTAGCAGGATTAAAACAGGGGAGAGATGGGCACAAGATCCGGGGGAGCAGGCTGAGGTACTAAATGAGTACTTCACCTCAGTTTTCACCAAGGAAAATGGGGGTGCTGCATCATACATGGGAGGAGACAGTGATGCTGAGGAGGGGGGGGACCCTTACCGATTGGCAGGTCTAGGGAGAGGGGGAGGCATCACTGGCAGGAGGGGGGAAGGCTAAGCAGGGAGAAGAGGTAGCGGAAGTGGAAATCACAGCAGAGAGAGTGAGGGAAGACCTCAGGTCCCTTAAGACGGAGAAAGCATCGGGGCCGGATAAATTACATCCCAGAGTGCTGAAGGAACTTGCGGATGTCCTGGTGAAACCCCTGGTGGAGCTTTTCACCATCTCTCTGTGGACAGGGTGGGTGCCTCAGGACTGGAAGGTGGTGCATATAGTGCCTATCCACAAGGGGGTATCAAGGGAGGTGGCAGAGAACTACAGGCCTGTCAGCCTGACATCGGTGGTGGGCAGGTGATGGAGGCATTGTTAGGGAGAAGGCTAGGGGATCTGGAAAAGTCAGGGTGCCTGGACGATAGACAGCATGGATTCGTCCTGGGGAAATCACGTCAGACAAACCTTGTGGAGTTCTATGACTGGGTGACGAGTGCCTTGGACCTGGGTAGACCTGTGGACATCCTTTTTCTAGACTTCATCAAGGCATTTGACTCTGTTCCTCACGTGGGCCTGTTGCATAAGCTGGGAGAAATGGAGGTGGGGAACCAGATGATCAGATGGATAGCCAATTGGCTCCAGGACCGGACCCAGAGGGTCGTAGTTGGTGGGATAGTCTCATCCTCAAGGAGGATCATTAGTGGGGTCCCACAGGGATCAGTCCTTGGGCCCCTCCTGTTCAACACCTACGTCTCTGATATAAGGACAGGTATCAGGAGTGAGATGAGTCTCTTTGCGGATGACTCAAAACTGGGGGCGGTGGTAGATGGGGAGGAGGGGAGGGTGGCCCTACAGGGGGACCTGAAGGCTCTGGAAAGATGGTCTAGAAAGTGGAAGCTGAGATTCAATGCAGGGAACTGCACTTGGGGGCCAGAAACCCGGGCCAAGTGTACACCCTGGGGTGGGAATGCTGCAAGTCTCAATGGCTAAGAGGGACCTGGGGATGGTGGTGGATGTCAAGATGAACAACTCGGAGACTTGTAGGAGGGCAGCAGCCAAGGCCAATGGGATGCTGGGATGCATCGCTAGGGGGATCACCTCCAGAAGGAGGGAAGTGATACTCCCTCTGTGAAACTGCTTGGTGAGGCCGCACCTCGAGTACTGTGTGTAGTTTTGGAAGCCACACTTAGAGGGACATTAGACTCCTGGAGAGGGTCCAGAGGAGGGCAACCAAAATGATTTGGGGCTTGGGGGACAGGACCTATGAGGAGAGGCTCGAAGAGCTAAATATGTACACATTGGAAGAGAGAAGGGACCGGGGGGACATGATAGAGGTCTTCAAGTACATGAAGAGGGTAAATAGGGGAGGAACAGTCAGGGTGCTTCGAATGATGGAGGAGGGGGCCACTGGAGGGCATGGGTGGAAGCTGAAGGGGGTCGATTCAGGGGAGAAAGGAGGTGGTGCTACTTCACTGAGAGGGTGGTGGAGCCATGGAATGCGCTGCCTAGGGGCTGGTGGAGGCAGAGACGGTGGAGGGGTTCAAGAGGGCGTGGGACAGGTACAGGGGAAGGGTTCTGGAAGCAAAATCCAATGCATTGAGAATATCCATAACTGGAAAGGGAGAAGGCGAGGGGGGCAGCAAGGTCAGTTCCCAGGGTGGGGGCTGAGCAAACGAGCAGACGCGAAAGACCGTTAGGCCTATTCTGCTGGCATTTTAGTATGTTAGAGCAGTAAGGCACCCCTGAAGTGTGGGTTGTTGCCTGATAAGAGTACTTCCCGGGTGCTGAAAGCACTCTGTGCAGGCTCCTCGTGTCTCACTAAGCACCTGGGGCATGCTGTTATCAGGCAGCAGTTATGTCTTAATGCTTTGTACTGTAGAGTCTTAACAAAAAAGAAAGAAAAGGCAACATTTATTACATTTTTTAATTCTGTAACTCTGATACCTACGTCCCAGGTGTAGCGTGCGAACCCGCATCGCGTGCATGCAGAGCACAAGAACTACAGATCAGTGCCATGAAGCTGCCCTTTGATTTAAAAAAAAAAAAAAAAAAAAAAAAATGCTGTACATTATCTTGAAATGGTCTAAAGGCACTGCATGACCACCCTTCATCACACTTCCCAATGTCCTTTTTAATTTTTCGCTGGGGGTTAGATGGGGATGCAGTGCTCAGAGGTGCATAATCACCAACACCTCCTATTACACCTCCATAACTAGGAGCTGCTTTGACAGTGTTAATTAATGACATTATCAAGTCCGATCAAAAGCTGTGTGCATCAAAAATGTTTTCTCCTCTCCCTGCGGTTACACACATTGGTGTTGCACTAGATTCAGTACATAGCCCCTTGTTGTTTTTCCATTTTTTAAATAGACTTCTTACAAGACTGTAACTCATCTGAAATACACAGGTATGTGGATGGCACATATAATCTCCCCCCCACCCCCAATTTGGGGGTTTACCTTAATATCTTCCTGGGCTCCTTAATGCCCACTGTCAGGCTGGTGCCCTGTCTTTGTGTGATTCTGTTTAGTTGGGTGAGAGTGCCATATCGAGCCTCCGTGCCTGTCCCTTTAAGAGAATAGCTAAGCTGTGGTTAGTAAATGGTCTGAGCTGAGTCCAAGCAATTTAGGGCTTGCGACCGGCCAGACAGTGCTCTGATTTTGCTCCACTCTGCAGTCGCTACTTGTGCAGGGGGAGCTTGAGTAGGAACTGTGCTTATTTACTGTTTGTACGTTGTTATATTTGAAATAGAGAAGTTTGTCTAACCAGCTTTATTTGCAGCTTTCTTATCTGGACGGGAGCCACCATGTTAGGTTAGGGACTTCCAGTAATTGGACCAATAGAACCACTGGAGACCTAAGATGGATTCGAACCCCAGTGTTCTTTGGGAAAGAAATTCTGTAGTTTTGTAGTTTTTCAGTTGGTGCCAAATTGAACGGAGGGGGAGCTTTAACTGTGACTGACAGCTCCTTCAGCCAACTGAACTGTTGGATTTACAAGGGAAATCTCCCGAACTGCATGAGACAGTGGATCAGTTAGAGTTGGAGGTTGAAGTGTGAACAGCTTGAGCATTCGAGCAGCTGCTCTCAGAAGGAGCATGGAAATCGGGGGGGGGGGGGACACAACTTGCCTCTCTGCCATCTTTTTCCTGCTTGACACTGCCTATTGCAGAAGTTAGACTTGTCCGATTCCAGCTTGGAACTGTGGCAGAAGAAAATAAGTTTATCAGTGCTAGTTACGATTTGGACCGCAGACTTGCTCTCGGAGTGATCTGCCCAGCTTGTGTGTGAGACTTGCACGGATCGAAAGGTTTGCTCAGTAAAGCTGCCTAAATTACAAATGGGCTATACCTGGAGATAGCTGTTATTCTGAATGTGCTGAATGTGTTACGTGGGCCGAGATCTGCTCGTCCACAGCCAAACCTGTTACGCCAGCTGGAGGCATCACCAGCAGAACTTATGAACTTTGCGAGACTGCTCATCCTGCCTGGGCCTTGCCAATTCAGCCTAGGTTGCAACTCACGTACCAGAGACTGTTTTGGTGTGAGACCGGCTTGGAGATGCAGCCCCTGCACAGCAACATCACGCAGGTTGCGGCCACTTAGAGGAAAGGCCATGAAGAGGTGTCGTGTTGGTCCTGTTTCCCCATGGCCATTTGTTAGCACCACGAGGTCTCCATAGTCTACCTTGCAGCAGAATCCTGGTAGTGTGAGTACAATCAGGATAGCTCCCTGTAACGAGTGTTTAAGCCATCTGTGGTACCATCTAACTGTTTGTTTCTTGGCATTACAAAGGACTGAGCCAACTGGCTCGGATTACAAATAATGTGGTTGTTTTATATAACTGCCTTTCTTTCCACTGAGGGCCCCAACATCAGCTGGAATGCTGGCCCACCACCGGGCAACGCCTTTGGCTAGCCAGACTTAACCATCCTGGGTACCTAATGTTGTGTGATTTAGTTTTGGACAAAAAGTGCATGCAATTACTGAACAAAGTCAGATTTCAAATCGTTTGACTGGATTCATGCCCCTTCTTGTTCACCGCCCCTAAATAAACCTGATTCTTTCTTCACATTTAACCTGGCTGGTGTGCATATTATTAGTTGGGTTACAGTGTTGAGTGTGCTATTGTATTGCTAACCTTACTTTACAGGGGGTCTCGAGGGAAACTGCTCCAAATCTCACCCAGGTGGTAAGTGTAAAGGGCATGTGCATATTATTACTGTTCCATACTGCGTCTGCATTTATTACTGCATCCCGGTACTAGGTCACTAGAAGGGCTGGTGGGTGGTTATAGCTTCCCAGAGGGCTATAGCAGACTAGATAAACATAATACTGTTACTCTGGGTGGAGGCACCTTGTTAGTGAACCCAGGCCCCTAAACCTGTGTATAGTCATACAAGCAGGGGTAGTAGCCCTTGGATTAGCGCTGCCTAGGGGTTGTACACAGTTTTGTTTTCCAGTGGGCCTGATGTCATACACGAGCAGTTGTGCTTCTAGCATGGCCACATGAAAGTCCTTTCACTGTTTCTGGCCAGTAGGCTGGCTTGAAGTGACACAAACGACAGTACAGTATTATCTGGCACAAGAAATTGGCTAGCAAGAGTCCCTGCTAATTTCTGTATCTCCTCACCAAATATTACTCACCTAGAATTTTTTTTTCTATATTCCCCAACTTGGGTGTCTGTCTTGACCTTACCCTAAATTTCTCCATCAATGTTAATTACCTGGTAACCAAGCAGCTCTTCAAACTACGGGCACGCTACTGGAACAAAGACTGCCTCCCAGACGCTGCTAGGTTTGAGATATTGAACATGATACTACCTCCCATAGACTGTGGGGATGTGGTCTATGGTTCTGTACCCAGCTCACAACTGAACAGGCTGTATACCATGTTCAGCTCCATCTTCAGGTTTGGATTAAGGCAGCCCCCTCTAGAAGTCACCACTGTGGCCTCTATGCCAGGCTTGACTGGCTTCCACAGAGTGCTGATAGCTATCTCATGTCATGATTGTCCTCTTTAAATTCTGGATGGTCATTTTCCCTAGACGCCTGACAGACCTGTTATCCCATTCATGACCTATGCATACTTGCTCAGGGCATCTGCGTAAGTCCAGATGTTTCTCAGCCCAGTTTGGTATGAGAGCCTTTGGCTAATCTGCATTTTTACAGGTTCTTTACCCTCTGGAACTCAAGTTTCCCCTGAAAAAACTTCCAGTGGAGCTATGAGAGAGTAAGCTACGTGCTAGACGAACACCCCTACCGCACTATCTATAAACAAGCTCTAAACCTTTAAAAACTTGACACTACAAAACCTATCCAAATAAAGTTTGGAGATCTAGAAGACTACTTTTCTCTTGGGCGATGGCCCAATAAAATAAAAAAAGTTTACAATTGCTGACCGCTCTAGAGGACGAGGAGGAACGTGGCCTTCCAGACAATGATCCAACGCCCAAGCCATCCTCTCAGACAGATAACAAGAAATCTAAAGGGGGCAAGAAACTTAACGAAGGCACGCAGGCTGACATTGTTCTACAGGCCATTACAGATTTTCGCTCGGAGATGAGGGAATCAATTAAAGAACTCCACACAGACCTGGGCACACTACAAGGCAGGATGGATGAAGCAGATGCTTTAAATAACTGAAAATACCCACCGCATTGATAGTTTAGAGAGCACCTTGAGATCCTTGGCCACCAAGCAGCTCCATATATCTCTCTCAGACAAGAAGACATGGAAAACAGGGAAGGAGGAAAAAAAATGAGTATACTGCCTTCCCAAGAACGAAGAAGGCAATGATCCGATCGCTTTCACTGACTACCTGCTACAACTACTCCTTGATTTTGGGCCCTGACTTCCAAATAGACATAGAGCGAGCCCATCATGCACTAGGCACGAAACCCAACTACAGTTTAAAAGAACAGCTACTACTTAAAGCGTGACGCAAACAAAAAAAATCATGCAAGGCAATCAGATTAATATTCGACAGTGACTATGCCCCAACAATTCAACACATGTATTGGGAATACTTGCTAATATTTTCACAACCCGGGGCCCAGAAACTCAAATTTTGTACTCATCCAGCCAAACTCGTGGTCCTATTTCCGAACGGCCCCACAGTGTATTCCACAGCAGCTGAAGCAAAGGCAGACCTACAAGCACAAGGGATTTGCCAGGAAAAAAGTAATAAACTGTCCACACACAATCCTGCAGAACCAGTGAACACTAACTTGATCCTGACGAAACAAGCAGCAGATTCTGATCTTTTATTGTTGCACATTTTACATAAAGTGAGACAATACCGAAATCCTGCTTTACAGACCTGAGAGGATACCGTCTCTAGTACGCTAAATTGTCCAGGTTGGTGAATTTTGGGGGGGGGGGGATGAGGTTGAGCTCACCAGGATGCATGGGTTGAGAGTGGCCGTCAGCACTCTAATGCTTATCTAACCTAAAATGTACAACAGTTTGTATTGCAGGTGCTGTTCTCCCACCTTCCTCTGGTGGGTTATTCTGGCTGGTGGGAGACGGATGCTTATTTGAGGTGCCTGCTCTTCCCTGCACCCGAAATGGCTCCCTCTCTACTTCCCCCAACCCGGGCCTGGCTCCGCTGCCCTCCACCCTATCCTTGGACGGTCCTCCCCATTCCTTGAATATACCACGAACCGAACCACACCTACAGAGACATTGGAAGTGGGCATGAATCAATGTCCCCAACTGCTAAATCATAGGATATCTGACCCGATATTTTTGGATTGTTTGCCTCTCTTTCTCCTCACCAAGACCATTGTGGGATAAATAATGTCTCTCGATCAAAATGGGGGGGGTATACAATTTAAGGTGGGAGGAAAGAGTAAGCTGGACAAAATTATTTTTGTAATTGAAACTTTAAATAGTCCCACCTAGGGCACTGCTTTTGCGACACTGATCTCTCTCTCACATTCAATATGGGAACACCCCCAACAAAAATGTATTCTTTTCGAGGGTTATACTGATGAAATATGAGCATACAATCTACTAATGAGAGGACTTTCCCTAGTTCTAAGAAATGTCGTTATTAACCCCACAGGGACACAGCAAGAGGGAGTGCGGGGGGGAGCTCCCCTCTTAACTGGACTCAATCATGGCACCACTACATATGGAACAGCTAGTTTTCCTCTCGCTGTTTCTCTTAGGGGGTCTTTTGTCCGCTTAAGTGGGCCGACACCCACCGATCGTGGGTCACGCCCCACTTATCTGAGAGAGGGCCCACGAAAAGGGCCTTCACCCAGGATACCTGGTGGAAGACTCGTCAGTCTTCTCCACCTGTGGAAGTACTGTTGTATATAGTTTACTTCTCTGGGACAGTAGATGGTTTTACATTAGGGAATATAGGGCTACAGTTACTTGCCCATACCCCTAGCCAGAATTCTGGCATTATTAAAGTTATTTATTTTCATCTGTTAATTTTATGTTCTATGACACTGCAGCAAAAGGGGGAGGGGGGGTACTAATCCTCCCTTTACCAGTACAAAATGGAACTGAGTTGACCTGAACTTGTAATTTTTCTTTTCTTACTGTTTATATTATAATGAAAATCAAGAAGACACATTTGTCCAGCAAAGATCTCCAAAGACTCTAGTGCCCCACCCCTGCAGAGCAATCCCCCTTCAAGGCATAGAGTTCTGCTTCTACGCTTTCTGGTCTGTCTGGCTGCATCGGGTCCCTTGGGATGGCCAAGGCAGGAAAAGTTCCACTTCAGTTCTCCTGCGGTTCTGTGGTCGAGCCTCCACCCACCCGACGGACTTTCTCTGCTCCACTACCTACTCTTTCTTATTCTTTGGGATGGCTACTAATCCAGTTTAAAAAATATTCCCAGAGTGTGAATGGTCTGCACAGCCCCATTAAACGAACACGCATTATGCAACATCTAGGTAAACAAAAATCCAACCTGTACTTTTTACAGGAGAGACGCGTATCTGATGGGGAGCATCAAAAATTACAGTGGGCACACCGATACCAAGTTATTGCATCCTCTCACTCCAGTGGGCATAAAAGAGGAAAGGCCATTCTCATACCTTCCCCCCCCCCCCAGAAATTCAAGAAACATATTAAGATACTCTGGGTAGGTTTGTAATAATAAAAGTGATCCTTTATTCCCAAACCGTGTCATTAGTCAATGTTTATCAACCACCACAATCTACAGTACCTATACCATGCCCTTTCATACAAAAAGTTATGGGAATGCTTCAAGGTGTATTAATAATGGGGGGAGATTTTAATGTTGCCCTCACTCCACACTTTGACTCCTCTAACCCCCACACCCATAGAGCTTCTAATTCATTAAGGTTCCTGAAAGGCAACCTGGCACATTTAGGTATTGAAGATGTATGGAGGAGATTGTTTTCTGTCCTTGCCTGGCTACACTTTTTTTTTTTCCTTTCAGGAAGGCATCGGTCATATTCCAGATTAGGCTATTTTTTTCACCACTTGTGAACATCTTACCCTGGTCCAGGACTTCAGCATAGAAACTCGCCTGCTAGCAGTTACAATCCTCTAACACTCAAAATGGACCTAGGAAAGCCCAAAAAATTAAAACTCTGGCACTTCAACTCATCCCTTCTGCAAGACCCCGAACATTTAGAACTCATCCGAAAACGCATCCCACAGGCTATTCAAGATAACCTCTCCCCAGGTGTCTCGGACCCTATACAATGGGATACATTAAAGGCAATATTAAGAGGAGAAATCATTGCCTATGCCTCTTGTAAAAGGAGAAAGTTGGAAGCTTCATACAATTTTCTGGTGGACCAGCTTCATTCCTACCAGCTCCTCTATAAAGAGGAGGGAGATAAGACACTGTAGAGGAAAATTAGGGATATAAAACAAGAGATCCAGAAAATACTAACCTATAAAACCCTTCAAAACTTAAACTACTTAAAACAATCAAACTATGAAGGGGGCGCTAGAGGCTCTAGGCTGTTAGCATGCAGACTTCGAGCACGTAAACAAGCATCAACAATCGTAAAATTAAAACCTTTGGACTCTAACCAACCTACATGTAAAGAGGTACAGATTAGGGCAGCTTTTTCTTCATACTACCAATGCTTATAATCAAACCCATAGTGGAGCTGACTATTTGTCTCGTCTTTCTCTTCCCAAACTCTTGGAAAATCAAAAAAGGGCCGTAGGAGCACCTATTGGGGCAATGGATATCCTGAATCGGGTCAAGTCATTTAAACTTTTAAAATGTCTGGGCCCAGATGGTTTTGGGCAACAGTGGTACAAGAAATTTTATAGCCCAACTCCTCCCGAGCCTCCTTCCTACTCTCAGAGCAGTTGCTGGAGGCGACCTTCCCCCGCTGTCATGGGACTATCATCTCGCCTCTCTCTAAACCTGAAAGACACCACCCTCACCACCTCCTATCGCCCCATTTCTATATTAAATATGGATTACAAAATGTATATGGCTATTTGGGCAAAAAGACTGGAACCCCTTCTCCCTACCCTTGTTCACCCTGATCAGTAGTCAGGCTTCATCGAACAGCGAAACACCTCAGGCAGTATACGTCGCCTTATGCTTCTTAGAATATATCCACACTAGACAGATCCCCACTGCATTTTTAAGTCTCTACACCAAGAAGGCGTTCAGTAGGGTGTCGTGGGATTTTCTTTGGTGCACGCTATCGGAGTTTTCATTCCCTGACTCCCTCTTAATGTGGGTAAAGAAACCCAAAGCCTATATCCAAATTAATGGAGCTGTCTCTTCTCCCATCCAGTTACGAGGTACAAGACAGGGATGTTTCCTTTCCCCTCTGTTTGTTTTATATATGGAGCCACTGGCTATAGCCCTAAGAATGAACAACCGAATAGAGGGAGTCCCCATGGGACAAAAGACTTTTAAAGTGTGTCTGTTTGCTGACGATATTCTTCTGACTGTTCTCTCCCCAGAGAAGCCAGTTCCAGCTATATGGGAATCCCTTAAGGAGTGTGAGGTAAAAGCAAACTTTAAACTCAACCTATCCAAAACTGAAGTTCCTCTATACTTTTCCCCACCCCAAACCCTGAAAAAAAAAAAAACCCCTAAAATGGCACTGTACTAAAATTAAATACTTTGGTGTTCAGATCCCAGTAAATATGGACCACCTAGAACTAATCAATTATGAACCATTATCTAGCCAGATCCAATCAGACTTATCCAAATGGGGCAAATTACATTTCACCTTCTTTCAGAAAGTTGAAGCTATTTGAACGAATGTCCCCCCTCGTCTTCTTTATTTCAAAACATCCTGGTCTTTCCCTCACCCATCTACTTTTCATCCTGGGACAAATCAATCTCTAATTTTATATGATGAGGAAAAAGACCTAGGGTTAGATACCCCTCACTTAAATTATCTACGGCTTGGGGAAGTGTAAACCTGCCTAACCTCAGGTTTTACGCAGTGGCATCCTTTCTTAAAATATTCTTACGGTTGTCCCCAGCTTCTTTGTCCCCTTGGAAAGAAGTAGAATTTTCCATAAATGACTTGTAGGCAATAACAAAAATAGCTCTTGCTTCTAAAGGACAGAGATCCCCACTTTGAAATGTTTCCCCCTACACAGCCCAAGTTTTGAAACCTTGGTACAAAATAAAACAAAAAGAGTATTTAGGGAGATAACATTTTACTTCTTACTAATCTCAGAGGATGACAACTTTCTCCCAATAACATTCAACTCGACCTTCGCCTCATGGAGAAGAGGCGGCCTAAACTTTTTCTACCAATTCCTCACTAACTCTGGGATAGCACCCTTTGAAGTTCTTCGGGGGAAACATGATTTACTAGAAAGAGATGCTTATCGACATCTCCAGGTTAAGAACTATATCCTACGACAGCAGGAGCTAACTGCTGTCCTGTCCAGTCCTTTACCAACGCTATGGATGCTGCTTAGAGACAATCTGTTGGGTGGCCCCTGGGGACACTCGATAGGCCAACTTTATAAACTACTTAGAGAGAGTTTAGGGGATACTTCCATATCGGTACTAGATAGTTGGAACAAAGCTTTGGAACTTGAAATCCCCTTCTCATCCTGGCAACTCTCTTCCCTTACAACTATCAAAATAACCCAGTCAAATGTGTGGAACAAGTCTGCCTGGAAATGCCACTCTAGGTTCTTTCAATCACCTGCACTTTTAGCCAGATACCTCCCACCATCATATGGTAGATGCAGGCGCAACTGTAATTGCAACCGACCAGACCTGGGACACATATTTTTGCTTTTGCCTGTACCAATAATCTTTTTGGTGCAGTTTGCAACAAGAGGTATCCGATTGCCTTGGGGAGCACTTAGACCTTATAGCAGAGATGGTAGTATTATCTATATATCCTCCCCATAGGCCATCCTGGCAACGCACCTTGCTATATGTGTGTGTGTGTGTGTGTGTGTGTGTGTGTGTGTATGTATGTATGTATGTATATGTATATTATATTTTAGAGGCAAAAAACTCTGTTTAATGCATCAGTTAGGGTTGTCCACAGTGACAAAAGTGAGGAAATTCGATATTAGGGTTGAAACCCCCTTTGCACCTCAGCCCACCCCCAACTGGAATCGGGTGCGCATTGGGAGTCATCAGCCTAACTGTCACCCATCAGATGTGGAAAGAAGCTGAGGAATAGAAGTATGGGGTGACAGCACCGATGACCCCAATGCGCACCCCGATTCCAGGGCTTCTGGTATTCTGACCATAGAAAAAACATGGAAACCAAGCTGATCATTCACCTTGGCTCCCAGCAGTCCTCTGGTTTAAATGATAGACTTATTTGCTACTAACATCTTTCAGCCACCCCTTGTTTTCCCTAAAGTCTGTTTGTTTGTATCTGTACACCTCTATTTTCATTTTCACCAGATGTCCCCATGTCTCCTTCCCCCACATTTGTCACCTTTCAGCCTTCTTACTAGTCCCCACCTGGAGACTTCTGTAGCTCATTCACTGCTAATATGCCTTGTCATTCATATCATCACCTTTTTGTTTTCCAGATTCTCTTTATCTTGCCATTTATCACTTCTTCTCCTAGAGCCTCCCCCTTTTTTCTTTCCCCACATATATATCCCTTATTTTACTTCCCCTCTACACTAAATTTGCTTTTTTCTCTTTTAGATATTTTCTGAAGAAGACCCAAGGTCAAAACATCGATTGTTAACTCTGTTTTCGACGTGCATTTAATATTACCATTTTGTTTTGCTTTCAGACCACATGCTGATGCAGCACCTTGTTTTTACACCTGTATATATATATATGCTTTAAAGGTGACATGCAATGAACCACTGCAGCTCGCTCTCATCTCCACGTACCTTACAATGCTGCTGTGGGAGTGTGGGGCTGCATTGATCATAATTTTTAATCCACTGGTTATTTCAGTATAAACTGCCGAAACCTTCGGCCGAATGTGGATGCAAGGAGTCATGGGTAGTACACAGGGGAACAGATAAGGGGAGTAAAGAAGTATTTTACTACCATTTTTGACTGAAATACTCCCACTTTCTGATTTTTAGGAAGTTTTTTTTCCCACCCTGCAAATTTTACTATATGTGGTACACATGTACGAAGTTGGCAGTACCATGAAATGCTAGCAGCCATGGCAATACACAGAAACCCGTAGGGGTGTGGACAGGAATTGCTCACTGGCTGGTTAGAATAACCGTTGCAACATGACGTTGTTAAAAATAAGGTCACAGTATGACTCCACAGCAGTATTAAGACAGTCTTGACTGCAGGTATCCAGTGGGATTGACACTTGGTTTAGATTGGGGGGGGGGGTTAAAGATGGGTCAGTAGATGACAATACTACCATTTGGATGAAAATACTACCAGATGTAAGAAGGTAGTAGTAAATTATCTGGGCCACTATTATTACACCCATTTAGTGACGTCAGTCTCACCACTGCTCTTATAATGTCCAGGTGTTGTTGTAAGTAACATTACAGGTATCAAGACCCCCCTTAGAAGCCATAAAATAAGCATATTAAAGTACTACCACTTCTGCTATAATAAGAGCAGTGGTGGGAACGACGCCACTAAATGGGTGTAATACCCATGACTCCTTGCGCCCCCTCAATCGGTACCTGCGTAGCACTTCTGCCTTCAGCCGAAAGTTTTGGTGGTTTATACCAAAATAACCGGTGGATTAAAAATGTTGATCACTGTAGCCCCAGACTTCCACAGCAGCATTGTAAGGTATGTGGGGACGGGAGCGAGCTACAGTGGTTTGTTGCACGTCAACTTTAAAGAGCCCATTACAGTTTTTTTTTTTTTTTATTATTGAAGATTTTTATTGAGAAAAGATATTCAAACAAGGTATCCTATTCCATACCATCACTTCAGCAAGTACATTAGTATAATATGTCTGTTAGATTGATCCTGATCTGTTCTTTGCTTAACTAAGTCTGCCACTTTGTGCTTCATATGTTATGAAGTCAGGCTCAGTTTGGTGAAATTACTGACGCCTATAATAAATTAGAAGGGCTGCGCTTATCACGCCTTGACCATTATCTGATTTAGTCCACTGAACTAAAGAGAAAAGTTCGTATATCAATTAATCGTGATAGTCTTTTTCCCATTTG
Organism: Neoceratodus forsteri; assembly: GCA_016271365.2. Classification (NCBI taxonomy): domain Eukaryota; kingdom Metazoa; phylum Chordata; order Ceratodontiformes; family Ceratodontidae; genus Neoceratodus; species Neoceratodus forsteri. The sequence goes on along the minus strand of CM057453.1, from coordinate 626,252,569 downwards.
GCATGAAGCCCTGCACTGAAAGATGCACTCCCGCTATGGGATGCAGATTTAAAACAAAACATCAGATATTTAGTGCCAAAGCACGCAATGCTTATAGTAAAGTTCCTTACATGTGTATCATAATTTTGACCTAAACAAACATGAATTGTAGGATAAGAAAAAAGGGAAAGTGAGAGGAAAAAAGGGTTTTTTGGGGGTCCCCTTCACAGCAGCAGAGGGTTGGTTTTATTGTTATACCCATGGTCAAGGCATTGGAGGTGAAAGGTGGGAAAGGAAATGAGAGGAGGACCTCTCAGCCTGCCACAAGTGTCGGTCCCAACCATCCCTATGGTACAAAGCTTGGGCAGTGCTCCATTTGGTGCAGCACCCACTTGCACCACTTGATCTCAAAGAGAGCAGAGCATTCCTGCAACCTAGCTGAGAGCTTCGTCAATGAGTCTGCTTCAGACCCCATTTTGAAACGCCCCAGGTTTTGCCACAGTTCCTGGGTGGGAACTCTTTGTGTAGCGAAGCCTAGTTATCACCTTCTTAGCTATCAATAGAAGAAGGGTAGTCTGTTTGTTTATACGTGTAACCCATGCCCCGGCCACCAGCAGCGTCTGGCAGCCAGGATCCCCCCCCCCCCAACTCGTGCCACAAACATGGCAAATGGCCACCAGATGGCATAAACAAAAAGGCATCACCCCTAGCGTAGAGGTGATTGCCTGGCTCTGCATTCTGAAGGGGTTAGGGGTTTAGGGTAAAAATAACATTCATATTTAATCCAGGTTCTGGGGAGAGGTGCTAGGCATATGCTAGGTCTAAAACTATCACAGGGGCCCCAATAACAATCCCCACTGGAAGCAGGGATCTAATGTCCACACAGGAATTGGGATTGTGAAGTATGACTTTATTCTGACAGACGAGCTGGAAAATGCAGACAGGGTGGTCCCCCAAGTTTGGCATTGTACGCACACAGAAGCAGACTTTTTGTTTCCTTCCAGAACAACAGTGGTTATGGCAATTTAGAGTAACATTTCACCACTCACAGTTCGACCTGTCTATCCCTCTGTGTTAGGAATCTCTGGACTCGTACTTCCAACAAAGTGTGTTATTGTGGGGGCTTCCACACACTTTAAAACATTTTCCCTGGCGCGATGACATCTGTTAACATGCCCAGTTTAAACTGGTGCCCATATGTGAATCAGTTATCCCTGGCTGGAGTTTCGGATGGCGTTCCTCCCACCCTAGCCCCAGCCAGCTTCTGCCATTCTTTTCTGGGTTACACCAAATGGATCCTTTATTTCCCCTTGAAATGCTAAAGGTCATTCAACACTTTATCTTGAACCTTCAGCACATTTTTATGATGAAACAGGGGCACTGACACGTGTACTATAGCCTCATCTCTGGGCGCATACACCTCAGACCAACCCCCAAAACACAGTCCCATTAATCTGTACTTGCGGCCTTGTTTGTTCCTTTGTTACAGACATGGAAATTTAAAGGAAAACCTCTCTTCCCTTCCAGGTAGCTTTGTCACAGATTCCCAACTGCACGTACGCCTCTCTTTTGGCAGCTGAAAACATTGTGATCTTCAGGGGATTGCCCTTTGGCTCCACTGAAAGTCTATTCGGACAAACTGCTTACACCACTTCAGTTGACACTGATGCTGTTCCCCAAACTGGGGTGAGAAAAACGACCGAGGTCCTTCACCCAGTCAGCCAGTGGACAGACCAGCAGAATCCTTACTACAGAGCTCCTCTCTTTTCTACTGCTAACTACAGACTGACTACACTACTGTCTCAACATTCTAATACTCCCCAGAGCAGCTGATTCCAAATATGCTGCTGCTGTGAGAATTCTAAATGACGATCCATTCTGTGCTCAGCCTAGCTGAGTAAACAATGATGTCATCTACCCCAGGGCTTCTGATGAGCTGTCTACCTTCCTAGGGCTAACCTGATGGGATTCTAGTAACCCCAGGGGACTGAGTGGTTACATATGTATCCTTGTTAACTTTAAGGGGAAATGTCCACAAGCTGCCCAACGCAGTGTTGTTTAGCAAGGTGCTGAGTTAGTACAATCGCCACTCCCAACACACAATACTGTATATCTATAGATTACCTTATTTTTTTATATTTTTTGTATTTCTCTTGTTCCTCCTTCATTATGCCACGTCTGTAACCCTGGATCATCTTTGCCGACCCTCACGGACTCGGAAGTGATGCGCAATATGGGGAACCAACTCACAGTTTGTGCTTCTGCATCTACTGTCATTGCTTTTCTTGTGTGCTGTGCTGTTGTATTGTGACAGAATCTCTAGTAAGGAAGGAAGGTTAGTATTTTTTTCCCAGCAGATGCAGTCATTACATTTATACCTCTGGCATGGTTATGTGTTTTGTTTTATATTTCAGTTGTCTGCACTAGTTTTGTTGCTCTTGTCCTGCTGTACTTGCTTTCATTGCCATTGCTTCTGGACTTGGGCTTCATTGTCGTGCTGTCTTTCACTCCAGAGACAGACAGCATGGCTCTAACAAAATACTTCATAGCAGCTCATGGTCGGTCACGGGATACTTCAGAACTTTGCGACAACTTGATGTCCCGAAGGAGTATTTTTGCGATCACTTTCGTAACCATGCTAGCAGCCATGCTTAGTGCCATTTTGTTTTGTGCCATGCTGTGTGTTTTGCTTGAATGCAGATATCATTTGTGTTTTGTCTGGTGTCATTCACTGTTCCTATTACCGTGTGCATTCCCAAGTTTCCCCGCAGCTGTTTTGCAACACTTCGCTTTTTGTTGCTCATTTTGCAAGTGGCAACCTGATCACTGTGCTTCATTCTCTGCAAGTAGTGTTTTTTTGCGGAGTCCCGACGTATAACTAGTCGGCTGTGCTTTGTGGTCTGCCTTAGCTCCCTGATGGCCAAAGTCATCTCCAGACATTACCTGTATCATCAGGTAGCACAGATTATTAGTTGGCTGTCCAGAACTTCGACCAGAGTGGGCTTTCATCTGTAAATGGCTGCGCTTGAAAGTTTGTTTTCTGTATGCAAGTACAATTCTAAGCATGGCTCTGTCCTGTGTGTGTGTGTGTGTTTTTTTTTTTTGTGTGTGTACGCATTTATGTATATACTGCCCAACAACCAATGTGCTGTTAAATGTGTGTGTGTGTGTGTGTGTGTGTGTCTTGGGGTGGGGTGGGGGTCATCAGCTCAATGTGCCAAGGCAAGCGCGAGAGCCTGTGGGATGATGGGTTGCAAAAGAATAGGTTGTAAAGTGAGAGGTACCGCCAGCATCATACTGCGGCCTCCTGTTATTGGACTTCTGTTTGTTAAACATGCTTCTCCTCATGCACCCCGACATCCCTGTGGCCCTCCACACCGCCTTCTCACATTGCTTGACCACTGTCCGATCATGTGTAATTATTACCCCCTCCCCCGATCTGTATCCTGTGGTGGTGGTGTTGGTTTTTCTAACCCCCCTCCCCCCCACTTGTTTTCCTCTTCTATGAACTACAGCAGAGCGGAGAGGTGAGAGTGTATCCCTAAGCCACTGTGATGGTAATCCACACTAAGCTATGCTCAGTCCTATATTACCATACCTGTCTGTCCTATCCTGCAGGCATACATAACAAGGTCATCATCCTCACTGTGTATGTGCTTATGGAGATGCCGACTCCAGCACTGAACAGAGCAATTCAAGTAGTGCCTTACCATGATCTGGACACAGGGTGGACAAAGTTCAAAGAAGTGCAGCAACATTGGGGCAGTGCAGGGACTGCACCAAACTTCCTGTGATGACTGTCTGAGGGACTTTAGCATGATCTGCTGAGGGTGCCAAGGGTAGCTTGAGAGCTTGTGGGATGATGGGTTGCAAAGGAACACGCTTCTCCCTATGCACCACAACATCCCTGTGGCCCTCCACACTGCCTTCTCACATTGCTTGACTACTGTCGGTCATCGTCACCCCCAAAACAAAAACCTGGTCTGGTATCCTCATAGAAGACAGCAAAATAGGGAGTATGCTATGTAATCAGGTTGTATGCTACTGGGTGAGGTGCAGCATCCAAAGACGCATCAAAGCACCACTGTATAGAGCTGTGGTGTGGCCCATATTTTGATATATTTTTACTTTTGAGCAGCCATCTGGAGGCCCCTATATCAGTCATTTAGCAAACACTGTTTGTATGCTATATGTACGTTGTGCTTTTTGCTCTGCTTTTCTGCACATTTCTGTGACACTCAGTGGGAAGGTGCCTGCTTTTTTTTTTTTTTGTCTACACTGCGAAACCACTGGTGTCTATGGGAAATTGTTTAACCAGGAAAGGAACAGTAAGCCAACGCTTGATTCCAGTTAATGTCTCCCCTTGTACCTTATTTATTTCCTTGTAGTACTTTAATATTTACAGTATATCATGTCCCCTGTCCCTCCTCTCCTACATCATGTGCATGTTGAGGTCTTTTTAGTATATCTTGATATGATTTTTTAGTTGAAAAGCTATGCACCACCTTTGTCTGCCTTGTCTGGACTGCCTCTACCCTGTCCATGCAAATGTGCGGCCTCCAAACCTGCACACAGTACTTTGGGTAAGGCCGTCTGCTGTCGATACCTGTGCCTCCCTGGCACAGCTAGCCATGGGCCATTCTGGCCACCTTTGAATCCTGCCTTGAGATCTTCATGTTGATTTGGAAAACTAACACCCAAGGTCCTTCTCTTCCTTGGAGATGGGCATCAACCCCAACCCCCATCCTTTTGCTAGCACCAAGGTTCCCTGTTGCCATCTGCATTATCTTGCGCTACTGAAAATAGAATCTCTCACGTCATATCATAGTTCTATCTTCCTCTGGTCCTTTCTGATATTCTTTGCTCCATGTGGCTCATCCACACTGTTGCTGATCTTGGTGTCATTCGCAAACCGCCAGACCTCTACTTTCAGCCCTTCGGCTGGAGGGAGGAGGAGGAGACTGGGGTAGCATGGCTTGGTAGAGCCCTGCACTGGGCATGGGGCACTCGGCTGATTCCCCACTATCACCTACTGCAGCAACGTTTTTTTTTGTTTTTTTTTAACCTTGCCCTTTTCTCCCTCTGGCTGCGGTGTGCAATGGCATCCTGCACGGCTGTAACTCTGTGCCTCACTCCACTGGAACCTGCCGTCAACCCGCCCCGTTCTGTGTCCCGATGTCTTGCGCTACTCCCTGCTTCCACCAGAGGCCGCTACAGCACTGGGAGAACCCGTCAACTCACCTTGAGAGAGGAGAGCAGTCCTCCGGATGCTTAATCCTCTCCCTCCCTTGATGACCCCCGATGACCCAGGTCCATTCCCGAACCTGGGACGCCGGCGTGGCGCGCAGTGTTGTGTCCGGTGCCTCAACCCTCACTGCCACCGGGCCGGCTACTACTACACATCTTGTTAACCACAAGATGGTGTTGAAGCCTTGCTCAAGTCAAGGTAGGTGACATACACGTCACTCACAGATTTACTTAGCTCATTACCAGTTCACTCTATATCTATCCGATTTAGTCAGACATGACTGACCCGCTGTGAATCCATGCTGTCTTGGGTACTGGGCACCTTTGGGTTCTAGTTGCAACATAATTTTTCCACGCTACTGGAAAAAAGGCTGACTGACCAATAGTTCCCCTCCTCCTGATTGCACTGTTGTGTAGAGGGACTACATGTGCCCTCTTCCAGTCCTCTGAGACCGCTTTCTTTGTAGAGGGACTCATTGAACATGGCTGCCAGATGTCTCTGAGATGGTAGCTGTAATGTGCCTCCGCAGTCACCACCCCATGTTCCTAACCCACCACATATCACAATCTCTGCTCATGTAAAGCAACCATGAAACATTGTACCGCCTGCAGACAGCAGTGAGAAGGAGCCTGATGCGCTGTAGTGCTCCAGCATGGATACTAGTCTGTCACAGCTTCAAATCTCGCTGCAGCAAAGAAAGACTTGGAAGCAGCTTTTTTTGGGGTACCTTTGCTTAATGATTCAAAACACTACTACTTGCACTACCGCTTACACCACAGATAAAACTGGGCATAAACTGTTTCCATTATTCTTTTTACTGTGCATATGTCTTCCAAATTGGATTATGATGGTGACTATTTCCCATACATTTCACCATTCAGTGGGATTCAGCTTTACATGTTTGAGCCAGAGCGTGCTGTGGTGCATGCTACGGTGGCAGTACATCGTCCTCTGATACAGATGAGGAGCATGGGGATATTCGTTCTGGGTCTGGTGCTGTTGTGGACAATTCGAAGTGATGCCCTCTGACAGAGAGAGTATTTGCTGTCAGGAGATGGAGGTTGTCGCTGACAAACATGGAGGTAAGATGCATTTTATCCAACTCACCAGCTAACTTGTTGATCCTCCAGCTGTAGTTCCCGACCACCACCTGCCCTTGCAGTTCTAACCAGTCTTGTGTAGCCAAAACTGGCACCCCTTTTTCTTTTTTGAGCCACAGTACCAAATCACATACTATATGCGCTCAACATGTAAAGGCACTTGTTGCCTGTGATCTGTTCCATTCTTGCATGTAGTACTGCAGTTTATGGTGCGTCACTGCACTTTTGCAGTAAATGGAGCCCCTCCACCCCCCCCCAGCATCTACCATGTTCCCGGTTTGCAGACTTTTCATAATGAAAATAAAGTAGCAGCGAGAAAAACATGCTTTTCTAAATAAATAGCTGGATTGGGGTAGCTTTTGAGGGTAAGGCGTGGATTAGAGTTTTCCTTTAAGTAGCCCTCACTGCAGCTGGCAGAGAAGGTAAAACTTCAATAACCACACCAGTTGGGCCAGTGAAAAAAGCTTGCGTGGCTGGTGGATTTTCCTAGTCACTGTCCTTGCTGGCTAGTGGCTGTGAAACTTAATTTCGACCTCTGTAGTCCAAGTATATCACCACACAATGAGCATCTCTACTGAGAGCACAAGTCCAGCTTAATTACTCATGTTCAGAATTTAATACTGTATATAATAGTCTAGTTTTCTATTTATTAATGGTAATACCTTGTTACTACCTTGTACTTATTTATTCCACAGATTTCAACTGCGTGACACACAGAACGCTTCAAAAATGTTTGCCTTTTGCAAGATATCCTGTGGGTGACTTTTCTACGGCTCCATGATGTACGCTATGATGTTTTCGAAGACCCTGTTGCTAACAGGATTGTCCAGTACTGACTGTCATCTCCGTCTGCTCTGATACTGCACACACATTCATTTCCATCACGCGACACTCGAGTATTGTTGTGCAAGTACAGTGTCACCCTATTTGCAATTCTATGGACAGCACCCACCCTGTGTACATCAGACGTCCTGTGTATGCTCTTATACATAGGTGATCTCGTGCCCTGTACCCCATGATCCTTGCTGAACCCAATGCACTGTTTTGTGCAGTGCCACATCCAACTTGCTTTATCTGCTACTGATGGCTCTTCTGTGCATGACAACATGCATTTGTCCCTCCACCGACACCGTGCCCATAGGCTTGGAACACTGTTTGGAATCCACTTTTCCTTTGAGAGCATCACCCCCGGATCCCTTACTTCCATGCCAGTCATTGTCAATGCCATCCTCATCTGGTAACTGGATGCATGTTCACAGCGTGCTGGCATTGATTTCATCACATGACATGGATGGCGTAGGGTTTGTGGTACACACCTGATGGGGAATGGAGGCTGGCAGTGTTGACAAATAGTATCTCATTGAACAATTGCCAGAATCATTGCTTTCATCAGCCCACTACAAGTGCTACGGTCAACAACCATGTCAGATTTTCATCACTTTCTAGATTTGCTATCGCACTTTAGGGGGATTTTCAACATAGAGACTGTTTGATGATATTTGACATTTCTTAAGAGTACTCCACATGCAGTTGTAAAGGGGGAGGTGGTCTCATCTGATTAGGGTGATGTTATGCAGTGACTTTTGCACCACTGCGTATACGACCTTGTTCTTCACTCTTCAGACCACTATGGCTTCACGGGGCTCTCAAGGAGATGAATAGTAGGGATCTGAAGCTGGAGTGCTGCTGGTGGAGGACAGACCAGGGCCAATACTTTGGACTGTAGATAGACTATTGTCCAGTCATTCTGCAGCTGAAAAAATCATGTGCAACCCTGTGGTGCGAAGACTTTGCTCTGTACTTCTCAGACAGGGTGTTGTCCTTTCATGGTGGAATCACCACAGTGTGACGAGGTGAGTCGTCGTCCCCCCGTGATTGGTATTGTGCAAACTGATGCACTGTAACTATCTGAGTGTGCCTTGTGCTGACTTCGGTTTGTTGTGGTGGTTAAGGTGATCTTGCAGTTGTGACCAACGTGCTGTGCACAGCACCATGGCACAATGTGTCTCCTTGCAGAACTGGTGCAACAAATTGGGCAGTGATCGTCTTGATAGTCCGGTGTGCACTTTCAGAGTGGCGCTTCTGTGGTGCCTTGAAGGAGGCTCTTTTTGAAGCACTTTCTGAAAAAAAATCACTAAACCAGAATGTTCTGGCTAATTCTAGACCAAGCCACAGTGTCCCATTCAGAGGAATGGTTGTTGAGAGAGTCTGGGCTCTGCTTATCAAGGCACGCTTATTGGCATTCAGTGATGCATAGTTATTGTGGCGTCATAGCCTCTGTGATTTGGATCCAGACTCCAGATAATTAATGACTTACTGTCTACAGTGCACCCTCTATTTTAATATGCCCACTTTGGTACAAGGCAAAAGATGGAGGATAATCAAGGGTGGTGGATAATCGATGTTGGTGAATAATGGGGTCAATAGCAAAATGAGAAATTGGTACGAGATAGACATGGGTGTATATCTGAGGGTGGCAGATAATAGGAGGGGCGGATAATGGAGGGAGCACTATACATACTTTAGACACAACATTCACTATTGATTTTTAATTCAATTTGCAGATCCTACAGATGGGCAGCATATACCCAGTTCATGTACAGGGTCCATCAGAAGCTGGGTAACCGTGTTTGGCAGGTAATACCATCATGTGTCGTGTGGGCCATCTGACACCAGTATCCCGAAAAATCTGGACAATATGTCGAATTGCTTGACGTCCATACCAGTGGACTACCTTTCTAATTTTGATTCATGTCCAATTTGTGTGACTTTCATTGTAGCACTATGACCTACAGCCTGATTGCAAACAGTCAAACCATTTCAGTACGTGTGGTCAAGCTGTACAGAAATCTTTTTTCATTGTTTTGCATTGTGGTGGAGTAACCTTGCATGCCACAGCTGACATTGGTGTGGGGGTTGTGGGTTTTCAGTCCGATCGCGGTATCTGAATATGATCTTGAAATTTCTCCTACATACTGTTGTGCCACACTGGAGTGTGAAGCAGGCCTCGATTTTTACATATTCGTAACAGTTTTCATTTACGTGTTTTGCGCCAAAAGTTATTCTTCGATTTGAGATTGCTATATATTGACTCAGTATGATAACCTTTCCACCACCAACTGCATATGTGTTAGTATTGTGTCTCCCATATAAAATAAATAGAATAATAGATACATTCTGGTGTATTACAAGGCAGTAATTCATCAAGAGGGTCTGGGGGCACAGTAAACCTCGAGAGCTTTCAAGTGCCCCCAGATCCTCGAGATGAAGAACTGCCTTGTAACACAAGAATGTATTTGCTATTTTTTGTAATATATGGATGCGAGGAAATTGTCAGTGCTTACCTTTGCCAAAGAATGAGGAATCTTCGATTGGGGTGCTGAGGTGATTTTCATGTGAGAAGGAGCCAGTGATTGCGGCAACATTGAAAACTTTAAAAAAATTCAAACCGCTAAACTGTGCAGTGTTAAACTGCTAAACAAAACAGCGGTAACAACTTTTTTTTTCCTCGAGCGACGGTTGCTGTGGTCACTTAGACTCCAAGTAGGAGTAGTGAACCGAAGGAACAATTTTCTCTCGCTATGCGAGAGACGCCCACCATGTTTTTTGAAATTATTGATCCGCCCACAAAGAAAGCGCATCCAATCAGAAGGTGCGGTTTTACCAATGTCACCACGCACAGCTTTGGGGATGTCAGGAAGCTGCCTACGCTCTTGAGTTTGCGCTGTTGAAGTTTTGTGATAATACTATCGTTCAGAGCTCAAACAATAGTATTATGAGCTCCGAATGATAGTATTATCACTAGCCAACGATGGTATTATCACTTTGGCTCCGGTGTATTACTGGAAATTTTTTATATGCTTTTCAATAGTATTATTTTAAATATCCATATATTAAAATAAAATTAACGATCCCGTCACAAAGGCTCACACCATGAATGTCTCACTATTACCATTACTTTTTTGAACTACTGTTCCAGAATGGCAGGGAACATTGCCTGCTGCATGCTGCTTTTATGTATGTGCACACTTCTGTGCATCTGTTGTGAACAGGATCTTCATTACATAATAAAACACTTAGATAGCAGTGTGTTGTATGTATGTTGTATCATGGGTGCCATTGGCAGTGGTTCCTGCAAAATAAATTGTGGCGCACACCAGTCACTGAAGTTTAAATAGACAAAGCCATGTATTTATTACTAACATCTCATCATTGCAAGTGTTGTTTTTGTGCGCTGGGAGATGCTCCAGGGTTGTCAAGGCAGGTGGTAATGAGGACGGTGTAGGGCATTGGGCAGTTGCTAGCTAATGTGCCCTGGATCTTGTGCATCCCCCTAACTGCGATGAACATTTTGGCATTGGCACCCATCACATATGTGTCCATTGACACAGTGGAGGCCATTCCAGCTAGTCAAGCAAACCAGATGCCTTGACACTTGCCATGGCCACAGCTTGACTTGCGGCGATGGCCTCCACTGTATTCATGGATCCCGATGTGATGTTTGCTAATAGGCACGCTAACTTGTGTGGAACTGGAGTTACCCCATGGCACATGGTACTGCTGGCACACGGAAAATATGTGTCCATTGTAATAGTCAACGCCTTTGCAGCTAGTAAAGATGTGAAGCTTGGAAACCCACTGCACGGTCAGTTGCCATACTCAAATGCACCTGCATGTGGTTTACGATGGACACAGCTTGGCTATGTTCCACTGTGGGCACTGTGTTAATAGACAGTGATGTGCTACGGGGGCCGTGGACTTGTGTGGGGATGGAGTCACCACAAGGCACCTGGTATTGTTGCTGCAGTGAACATCTGTGACCATTGACACACTGGACACCTTTGCAGGTAATCATGCAGTGCACATTGGAAAGCAGCTGTTGGGTCACTTGCCCTAATAAAGTGATCATGAAGCATGTTTCCCATATGCACAGCCTCTTCATGTGGCATGGTGTCCACTGTGTTAATGAACATCGGTGTGCTCTGTGTAGACACATGTGTGCCCCATGGTGATCTTTATGGGCAAGAACAAGGGCACATTATCAACCGCTTCAACACATCACACCAGCCATCACACCACGGTCCTTAATAACATTGTCCTACCTGTCATTACATGATGAATTCCTTCTCATGGTCTCGTTGGAGAAGGCAAAAAACCTGGCAAAACCCTGTGGGGGGACAGGAAAATTCTTTCTCTATCCCAAAGCGATCTCCATTTTTTTGGACAGGGAGAGCAGAACTAACTTATTCTTCCCTATTCTCTCCCTGTCATGGTCTCGCTGGAGAAGACAAAAAATATGGGAAAACCCTTTGGGGAAAAACCCAGGAAAATTCCTTCTCTACCTCGAAGTGATATTCACTACTTAAACAGCGAGACCATATCTGACTTATTATCACATGATTAAAGGCAGGACAGGCAGTCCCAAGGTGTTCAAGGAGGGGTTGGAGGAAATTACACATTGTGGTACATGTGGTGACAACTGACCTAGCGGAGGAAACAGTGGAGCTAACAAGGGAGAGGTTTGAGGAAGTGGAAAGGTTGTGGAAGGAGACTGGGAAGTCTGTGGCCTTTTTGTAGGTGCTCCTAGTACTTTGCACAAGCACAGTGAGAAAGGAGAGGACTGGGGAATTGAACGTATGGTTGGTAGAATGGTGTCGAACTTAGTGGGTATGGGGTTGTGGGTAGCTGGGGAAGTACCTGGGATAATAACAGTCTGTTTGCAAGGGATAGGCTGCACCTGAGCAGGGAGGGGAAGGATGTATTAAAGCAAAGACTGGGGAGGTATACTGCGACAAAGGTGGATTTAAACTGCATGGGGGTGGCAAGTGGACAGCAGGTAGTCAGGAATACGACAGAGTGGAGTGACAGCCTACCGGCTAGCGGAGGACTCGTGGCAGCGAAAGGGAGGGAGTAGAAGGGAGGAGATGGAGGGTGATGAAGGGAAGGGGGCAGGAGGAGGCTGGTCTTGTTGAATGTGAGAAGATCAGGCAACAAATCAGCTGAGCTACAGGCACTCTTGGCAGTGTGGAGTGTGGATATTGCAGCTGTCATGGAAATGTGGGCAACCAAGCACCAGGACTGGGATCTGGCAATCCCAGGATACAAATTATACAGTAAGGACCATATGGAATGGAGGGGAGGTTGGTTGCAGTCTGTGTGAGGGACAGGGTCAAATGCACAAGGGATGAGGGGGAGGAAAGGAGAACAGAGAAAATATGGCTGCAGCTCCTAGACTCAAGGGGTAGGAAACTAAGGTTTGGAATGGTATACAAGCCACCGTCGCAGTCTGAGGAGCTTGACAGGGGAAGAGCAGGTGGATGAATATTATGACTGGGTGACGGGGAGCTGGATAAAGGGTCATGTGGTGGATGTTCTTTACTTGGACTTCAGCAAGGCTTTCAGTTTGGTGGGGAGAGACTGAGAGCAGGCTGGGAGACCTGAATATGTACACTCTGGAGGATAGAAGGGATGCGGGACATGATGGAGACATTCAAGTATCTGAGGGTAATTGAAGGATTGGGCAGGGGGAGGGACACCAGGGGCACCGGCTAAGAATAGAGGGGGGGAGATTTAGGATGGAAATGGGGAGACCCTATTTCACGTACAGGGTGGTAGCAAAATGGAACATACTACCACAGTGGGTGGTGGTGGTGGTAATTAAATCTGTGAACAGCTTTAAAAGGACATGTGACAGGGAACAGGGGAGAGTGAGGGTGGGGGCGTCAGTGGGATAACAAAGGGAAGGGGCATGGGGCAGCTGCAAACTAGGGGTGCTAGCTGCACATTCGAGTAGACTTAGACCGGGTAGTCTGTTTGTGCTGGCACATTCATATGTCTGTATATTCCTATGTCCCACACTTTTTTCAGTGGTGGGTCTGTGCCTGGGATGTGAACACATTGCATGTGGCAATGATGGAGCGACGCACCATAGACTGACCATTGGTCCTACTAACACCAACACATCCTAGATCCAACAACTTTACGTTTATACTGTTGCAACAACCCCCCCCAACCTAAAACCCTTGCCACCCACCTACACTGGTGGAAGGCTGAACAGACCGACTAAATCAACATTACTAAGAGCTTATTACTTCAAATTGCCTGCCAGTATGTTACTGTGTTTGCATGCTCAGAAACAGGCTACACAGAGAGGCATTACTGTCATGTCAACGAGCCAGCATTCGCATGATGCAGGAGGGACATGGAGGGTACAAGAGGAGGAGGAGCAGCTCTGTACGTAAGGGAAGGGATCAAAACAACAGAGCTAAGGGGTAAACAAGGAATGAGCCTAATGTGCACTGCCTCGACACATATGTCCTGACTATCACCCCGTCACTATTATGATACACGTATATGTCTCTGTCTGGATACTGTGGAGCCGTCATAGTACCACTCTGTCTTTCTCTACCATGGGGAACAATTACCAGATGCCACAACACCTGCGGAGAAAAAATAAAGGCATTGTTAAATCTTGTGTGTCACTACTCTTATACAGACATTGGCCTCAACACCCTTAGCATACCTCTCGACAGCACTTGATTTTCATGACTGTCCATGTTTTTGCCTCAGAATTCTACTGTTCCGTATAAAATGTGTGGCTTTATTGCTGAACTGTGGATATTGTAAGCACAAACTAATGTGAAACATTACAATGTAAATCATTTTGTTCGTTACAAAATGCATCTTACAGTAATACCCTTTTTCTAGCAGCCTTATGTGGGAATATTACCCTTTCTTAAGATGGGTCCATGATTTGAGGTCTGTGTCCATGATTTATTTAAAGGGGGACCTTTATTTAAAAGGGTCTGAATGGGCACCACCTCTGGGAGAAGTAAGGCCCGATTAGCAGTTTCTGAAAATGTACATACTACTATGTAAACTTCGATCTGGTTGATCATGCGCGCCCCCCTGTAGGCATTTGACAAAACAGAGCCATCCCATGCACACCCACAAGAATACAGTGCTGTCACTGTAATGAAATGTCCTGTGGGGGAGCAGCAGGGGCTCATTCATAACATCACTGTTGTGCTGCACTTTCAAAGAGAGCTCCATTTTGTCCGTTCGTTGTGTCCGTGACATACTGATACCAGGTAGACAGGTTTGGAGAATGTGTGTCCATGCTATTACGAGACCAGTCACAGAATGACAGGCACCCTGACAGTCACGACCTGGTATCGGTATGTCACGGACACACTGAGTGACCAAAACGGAACTCTTTAAAAGTGCCCTGGCTCTTCATGCTGTTCACATCCTCACGGGGATGGCCGTGGGTGACTGTGGGCAACTGGGAGGGCTATAATTTGTAAAATGCTGACGAGGAGGGTGCAGGATAAACCAGATAAAATTGTAAATAAAACGATGCACAGTAGAATATGTACATCATCTGAAAACAACTGATAGAGGCCTATTGCACACACAGGTGGGGCACAACCCGCCGTGGACATCTCTCTTTAAGCCATGCTCCTGATTTATGAGGTGATTGGTGGAGAGGTATGGCCCCTGGTATTATACAGAAAGTGGGGTATTATACAGAAGGTGACTACTTTCCACATTTTGCCACGGTTGCCCCTTCTCCAAAGCAAACTTGATTTCCCGACTACGGTGCCTAGTTACTCAGGAGATGTAAATACCTGCTCCAACAAAACATCGTAATAACACATTTGAGTACGCACCGAATGACTTGTCAGGAGATGCACCTGTTTATATATATATATATATATATATATATATATATATATATATATATATATTCTATGTATAATTTTTTCACTGGCAGGTCTTATTAGGGCTGCAGGTAGGTGGAGCCTGAAGCCCTATTGTGTCAGCTAAAAAAAAAATGAGCTACAGGATTCGGACCGAAGAATACTTCCTTTGGAGTTTTCAAATGATCCTTCCACTACTTTGCAGCCCTTCAGTTTAACCCTTGCAGTGCTGCAGACTAAACATCTGTGCAGAGCTCAGTCAAATAGATTAACTCTAGTTCTTTTGGCAGCCTTGTAGTTCTTCAGTGACTACAAGAAACACTTTTTCTTTTCAATCCAACTTGGTAAGCAGCATTTGTAGAGCTACTGCAAGACTGATAACAGCACCTTACTGCAGAACAGTCTCAAATTACATGCTTGGTCATCTCTCCGTGTGTGTGTGTGTGTGTGTGTGTCAATAATTTACAGCACTTTTGAAACATAACAGAAGATTACTTCAGATAAGCTAATTAACACCAGTATGCTTTTAGCTGAGAAGCCCCTGAAGGGCAAAGTTTATCAAGAATTATCAACAAGTAGAGAGCTCTTCTCACATAAATTTTAAGCTGTCTCAGTAAGTTTCAAAAAAGCATTCTACTGATAGAAAAACCTTCGGGATACTGTTGTCCCTAATATATGTAAGATGAGCTTGCAGTAAAAGTTGTAAGTGTCCTTGTGTTTTAAAGAGCAGTCAAAGACAAAATGCTGAAATAAGGCCCAATTGCAAGTTGAAATTAAAATAAAATTATACATTTATATGTGTTATATATACACACACACATACATTTTCACATACAGTATATATACATTTATCTATGTATAGAATATATATGTATGTGTGTACATATACACACATACCCGCAGATAGATATGTGTGTGTATGTATGTACGTGTACGTGTATATGTGTGTGTATATACAGGTATATGTATATATATATCATGGTAGCACGGTAGTGCTACCATAGTTAGGGTTGAGGAGCCAGTTCTATGTTAAACCCCAAAACTTTGCACCTTAATAACTTTGCAACCGTTGGACAGATTTGGCTGAAATTTGGAATACACGATCAAGAACCATAGGCCTTGGCATCTGCCAAGTTTCGTACTAGTCGGATACATGGCTGCGGAGTTATTGCGTGATTTGCATGCACGTTATGCTTTTTCTGAATTCTACGGTCGCTGTGACAGGTTGCATGGTTTGCGCGACAGCCCGAAATTTAGGAACGTAAGCGGCCGGGTAAGTCTCGGTGTGCCTTTTGAAGATTTGCGAAAAATATTAAACGGTTCAAAAGTTATTCAAAAACAATTTCCCATTATAAGTCAATGGGAAAAGTTAACAAAAAGTTCAACACTTTCGCAAATGCATTTTTACTTTCGCAAATGGGCCTGTTACTTTCGCAAATCGGCCATTTTGTTTTCAGTTGGCGATTAGAAAAATGCTTGGCATTTAAATTTGGGACCCTCTAGCAACCTAATTCTTTTTGTATTCACCTAGTCGGACCCTGAGGATGCTAGCCATGTCTTTATTTTGGGGTAAAACACCCCAGAAATATGTTTTTCAGATTTCTGGAAAAAGTACTTTTGTGCTCATGAAAGTGTCGCAAATGTTTGCGAAAGCTTTCGCAAATTGCGACAGTAATTTTCTAGTCTGTGGGAAAATGACAGCAATTCTTTGGCACTGCACTGCAAAAGAACGGTTGGGAGTTTTGGGCTGAAATTTGGAGGAGCAGCCGACATCTCACAGATGTGCCTTTCAGTGTTGTATTGAAAAATATTACATGGCAGCAAAGTTACGCACTGCAAAGTTGATGGTTTTCCATAGGATAACATTACGGCGCTCGACCTATTACAGGAATCCTTTGGCACCCTGCTGCAAAATAATGGTTTGGTCTTTTTCCTGAAATTTGGAGGAAGACAGCCAACAGCCCACAGATGTGCCTTTCAGTGGTTTGGTGAAAAAATATTACAGGAGGCAAAGTTATGGCGCTCGAACTTCTCTTTTTCCGATAGGATAACATTACCCGGCGTTTGCGCTTTCAGGGCCGTATCTTGAAAACGGTACGAGATACGGACTTTTCGTCAGAAAAATTCTTAGCCCCCTATTGGGGGCTAAGTACAAAACTAGCCAGGACAGTCATAAATCATACGACTTTCAAATTTTTTTTCTACATTGTACGGTTCCTGAGATATAACCTATTTAGTATTCCAAGTCCTCATTTTCTGCTCAGATACCCATTATTATGCATACATTCTTTGTACTCACTGTTTTTCTCTATTCAGCTTTTGGGGAAAACCAGCCTGTGCGCTTACATTACTGTTACCATTGCCCTTTCCGCTTGCAGTTCCATACCCGTTTCACTTACGCTGATGTCTTCGCCACCACGTGCATCATCCTTTGCGTTTTCATTTGCGCTTGCGTTTGTTTTTTTTTTGCCATTTGTGTCTACCATACTGTTTCTCTTTCTGTTTCACTTTGCGTCACCGTGCCCATTGACATTTCCGTT
>CM057453.1:625975000-626230000 GCA_016271365.2 Neoceratodus forsteri | reverse complement strand
CCATGGAATACAGGGATTCAAAATTCTGCTCAGTTCCACTGGTAGAATGTTACTCTCCTAACATACTGTACACACAGATGGCAAAGACCTGTTTTAGAGCCAGAGACTCGATATCTCACTGTCAGGGCAAGCAGAAGAGAGTTCCCTGATGAGCAGGTAAAGATAGAAGGGGGAATTTTCACTGTCCGTAAAGAAACAGTTGTAATGAAAACTATAAACAATACTTAATGTTTCTAATTTGTTTGTGTGTGTGTGTAAGGAGAGTGTGATGATCAGGTAAACAACAATTAATTCATTTGTTTTATTTTTCATTTAAGGTAGTTTTATTTTTAGGGCCCAGTTAAAGGTTTTTTACAGTGTAAGGGTTGCAGCCGTGTTTACGATGGAAGATCAGATCTTACTTCGAGAGGGCTCTTGCAGTAGGTAATTACATATAGGACTGACGCCGGCTGGCGGCAGGACCCCATGGAAAAATTTCTAGCTAGCGGTCCCTGGCGGGACCGCTTTCCGTTAGGTGACGGCGTCATCTGACGTCGGTATAAAGGGGCGGTCCCGGACGCCCACCTTCCAGTTCTTTCCCGCCGTCAGCTCGTGCAGCGTCTCGCAGTTAAGTTCTTATCACTCAGTCCTGTTACTTCGTCGTTTTTTTCCGAATAGTTTCAGAATTGTATTCCTCTTTCATCAGGTGAACGTCAGTATATGTCGTCCCCTTCAAAGAATAAGTGCGACTCGTGCGGTGCCCAACTGCCTCACAAAGACGGTCACTCCCTCTGCCTCTTCTGCCTAGGCCCCGACTACGCGGTCGACAAGTGTCCGCACTGCCTCCGGTTCAACGCGGCCACCCGCAGATGACGCCAGCAGTCCCTCGAAGCCCATCTCCTCAAAAAGAAGATGTCTGCGATGGAGAAAGAGCTGGAAAACTTCGTCAGGAGTCGACCTCCCCTGAAGGGCACAAGAAGCGGGACAAGGAAAGGCACCGGGAGAAGGCCTCCTCTTCTGCAACTCTGGCCGGAGTCGCGGGCAAGGTAACATCCCCTCCGGGGGATCGCCCGACGGCAGCCTCCAAGGCTTTGGAGGGCGTCAACCCACCCAGCCAGGTTGAGTTCAGACCGCCCGGGCATCTCTGAGCAAGGGAGACTCCTGCCCCAGTACCGCCCGCAGGCCTCTGCGGCCCTACTGATCAGGCACCTCCCTTAAGCGACGTTGTCTCCTCCGATGTACGCTGGGAGAAGGCCTCTAAGTCGCTCGACCCTTCGGGGCGGCGCTCGGCAGTGTTCCCCTCACACTGGGCCTCCCCTTTTTCTCGGCCCGTCTCCGAAGAGGGACCCCCGAAGCCGGACGCCGGCTCCTCTGGCATCCGCCGGGACTCTGCCCGTAAGCCACACGTTGGCTCCTCCGATGTGCGCCGGGCCTCCGAGCCTACGGCGGAACCTGCTGTTTCCATCGTTCTAGGCTCCCCGCAGCCTTTGCTGCCATCAGGGGAGCCCCAGTCCCCCCTGCCTGACCCCGGGGATTTTTCTCCTCCGTCCCTGGACGAGAATCGCGACCCTGGGCTACCGTCCGATCCTCTTCCTGATGAACCGGATCTGACGCCGGTTCCCCTGACGCCGACTCTGATGCCGGCCCCGGCTCCTCCGACGCCGTTTCCGACACCGGCCCCTCCGCCGGCGGGGGATTTTCTTCCTCCTCCGGGCCCTCCACCCCATGGACCTATCCCGACTGATCCGCCCGTGGAGTACCCGGCTGGGCCGTCTGCTCCGGCAGCTCCTCCAGTGCCTGGGTATCCGCTGTCGTATCCAGACGCTGGTTTTCCCAGGTCCGCAGTATCCTGCGCCGCTGTATCCGGTGCCGACTCCCTCGACACCGCAGTACCCGACGCTACAGTACCCGACTCCGGGATACCCGCAGCCGGGTTACGGATACTCCCCTTACGGATTTCCTCCGTACAAGTATCCCCCTCCTCCTCCTCCACCGGCCCCTATGCCGCCGGTGGATCTCCAAGAGACTCTTGCCTCTTGGTGGGCTGAGGCCAAGGATCAGCTCACCAAGGAAGTCGAGAGCCATCTTACGGCGACGGTGCCACCCCCGGCTCCCGTACGCCCTAGACGGCACTCTCCCTCTCCTCCGGATTCCCGGGTTTTGCCCTCGGGATCCAGAAAGGGGCAGGACACGCATTCTGGGATCCTTCCCAAGGAACCCGTTACTCCCCCTAGACGGGTTAGGGAGTCTTACTCTGCTTCAGATTCTTCCTCTCTTTCTCTCTCGGACTCCTCGGACGCTTCCAGTGGATGTTCCGAGAAAGACGACGAGCCATGCTCTCTGTCCAAGCCCTGGCCGAGGACTCCTCCGAAGTCTCCTCCGGAGGATCCTTCCTTCACGGAGTTGCTCAGGAAGATCCAGGAAGTCCATCAGTGGCATTCCTTAGAACCAGATCCTCAGCGGGTAAAACTCGCCGAACATCCGGACTTGCCCCTTATGGCTCCTACCTTAGTGCCACCCTGGATCGAGCCTCACGCCCACCTTATTTCCACTGTTTGGAAACAACCGTCAGGTTTAGCCCCACTTCCCAGGAAGTCGAACAGGCTATACCAGGCTCCGGAGGGTGTAGACTTTTTAGACTCTCACCCCCGTGCAGACTCGGTTGTGATTAGCGCCGCTCACGGACGGTCAGCACACCCGTAACACTTGAGCTTGTCTCCCCTGGATAAGGAATCTCACCTTCTGGATCAGTATGGAAGGAAGATCTATGCTTCTTCCACACTGGGGATTAGGGCCCTGAACTATGTAGCACATATGGGGGATTACCAGAAGGCCGTCCTTACCCAGGCAGAATCCAAGATCGACTCTTTGCCTGACTCTCAAGTCAAGCAGGAGTTGGCCGACCTGGTCCGTTCTGTTCATTCGGCCAGTCGTCACATTCTGAGGACGACCTACGACACAGTGGACACCGCAGGACGGAGCTCTGCGTTCGCCGTAAGTCTTTGGTGTCACGCATGGCTCCGTGTGTCAGGTCTGGTCCCGGAGGTGCAGTCAGCCATCCAAGAAGCACCTTTCAGGGGTTCTGTGCTTTTCAGTGGTGATGTCAAGGACATCATCACTGATCTGCAGGAGAAGGGGATGGCCCTTAAATCCGTTGATGCAATGTACCATCCCCATCCCCCACAGCGCCATCCCTCTCGCAGATGCAGCCGGCCTCAAGCGAAACCTCAGGGAAGGCGGGCCACAAAACGTTGGGCCCCCACAGCTGCCAGGCTCCCGCCGCCCAAAAAAGCTACGGGTGCCCAAGCTGCGGCGCTGCCTCACACCACCTGACTCCTTTCCTCTCCCACCGCCTCCGGACGTCCCGGAGGAACTGGTAGGAGGGAGGTTCTCCCTCCACCTTCCAGGTTGGGAGAGGATAACTTCGGATTCATGGGTGCTTCAGATCATAGCAGAGGGGCACTCCATAGAGTTTCTACAGAAACCTCCACGTCACCCCCCCCTCAACTCTGCTTACTCAAGGGACCATCTTCTTTTGGTCAGGGAAGAAATCTCTGCGCTCCTTGCGAAACAGGCTATAGAGCCCGTCCCTCCTCACCTCTACGGGACGGGGTACTATTCCCACTTCTTCCTTGTACCAAAGAAGACTGGAGATCTCAGACCCATTATCGATCTCAGCTCCCTGAACCTGTATGTGGAATACAAGAGGTTCAGGATGCTGTCCCTTCAATCCCTTTTGCCCCTGCTTCGGCCGGACCAATGGCTTTGTGCACTAGATATGCAGGATGTATACCTGCACATCCCCATTCACCCTTCGCACCGAAAGTACCTCAGGTTTGCGTTCCAGGGGGTCCACTACCAATTCTGGGTACTCCCTTTTGGTCTTTCCTCGGCCCCCTGAGTCTTTACCAAATGCCTGGCGGTGGTAGTGGCCCACCTGCGTTCTTTGGGAGTTCAGGTTTTTCCCTACCTGGACGATTGGCTCCGGGCGGCCCCATCCAGGGAGGAACTCCTGCATTTTCTCTCCCTCACCCAGCAGGTCTTCACGGGCCTGGGTATTACCATCAACCATTCCAAGTCTCACCTGGATCCTTCACAGAGGCTCCAGTTCATCGGGGCAATTCTCGACACAACTTTGTGCAAGGCCTTTCTGCCTCCGGACAGGGGGTCCTCCCTCCAGTCACAGATCTCCCTCCTGTCGGATCACAGGAATGTCCCAGCGAGGTCAGTGCTCCGTCTGCTGGGGTTTATGGCGGTGGCCATCCCGATGGTTCCGAGCGCACACCTCCACATGAGAATCTCTCAGTGGACTCTTCGATCTCAGTGGGATCAATGAGTAGACGACCTAGATCATCTGGTTCTGATCTCCTCGCCGATGGCAAGAGACTTGCAATGGTGGATGGTTCGAGAGAACCTATTCCGGGGGGTCCCCTTTTTTCATCCTCCCCCCGATCAGACTCTGACCACGGACGCTTCAGGCGAAGGTTGGGGAGCCCATCTGGGTCCTCACCGAACCCAGGGCCTTTGGTCAAAATTGGAGGTAGTTCTCCACATCTATGTGCTCGAGCTTCAAGCAGTGCTGTATACGCTCCAGGCCCTTCACCAATACATCCTTCCCGGTCACCTAGCTGTCCAGACGGACAACGTGTGCGTGGTGTGGTACACCAACAAGCAGGGAGGAACTCTGTCCTACCTGCTGTGCAGGGAAGCGATGAGGGTTTGGGATTGGGCTACACTTCACCACCTTCACCTCACGGCGATCCATGTTCCGGGAGTCTACAATGTCCTGGCAGACAGACTAAGTCGCTCGTCGGCTCTTCCACACGAGTGGGAATTGGACAAAAAAGTTCTAAAAGCATCTTCCAGATTTGGGGGACTCCTCAGATAGACCTGTTCGCTTCCTCCCTAAACGCAAAGCTTCCAATATTTTGCTCGCTCGCTCCAGAGCAAGGCGCTTTCTGGAGCGACGCTCTATCTCTAAGCTGGAAGGACAGATTCGTCTATGCTTTTCCCCCAATTCCTGTGGTCCCTCGTGTGCTACAGAAGCTTGCTTTAGAAGGAGCAAGAATGATTCTGATCGCTCCTTTCTGGCCCAGGCAAAACTGGTTCTCTCTTCTACAACAGTACTTAGAGGTTCCTCCTCTTCCTCTTCCTTTATCTCCAGGATTGCTGACCCAGGATCAAGGGACCCTGGTCCATCCGGGACTCAAGTCCCTTCAACTTCACGCATGGCTCCTGCAGACCTAGCTCAAGCTCGTTTTGGTGTGTCTCCTAAGGTGGCCGAGATTCTGGTGGAGGCTAGAAAGCCCTCCACTAGGGCCACCTATGCCATGAAATGGAAAAGATTTTCTATCTGGGCTGCATCCAGGAACGTGGAGCCCTTTTCCTGCCCTGTGACCATTCTGCTTGAGTACATGCGTCATCTTTTCGACCTGGGTCTCAGTCACTCCTCTCTGAAAGTCCATATGGTGGCTATTTCAGCCTACCATGTCCCTTTCACTAAGGCTTTTGCCCAGCTGGAAGTATCTAAAACTTTCCTCAGAGGGGTCCTTCACCATAGGCACCCTGTCCGGGCTCCAGCTCCGCCTTGGGACTTAAACTTTGTCCTCGAGAAACTTACCTTCCTTCCCTTTGAGCCTGCGGCTTGTGCAGACTTGAAGTTTTTATCGTGGAAGACGCTCTTCTTGGTGGCCATTACTTCTGCTTGCAGAATTTCTGAGCTCCAGGCCCTCATGTGCAAAATCCCTTATTTGATTTTCCACAAGGATCGAGTAGCTCTTCGCACGAATCCTAAGTTTCTTCCGAAGGTGGTAGCGGAATCTACCTTGAATCAGTCTATTGAATTACCTGCTTTCTTCACGCAGTACTCCAATCAAGTAGAATACCTGCTTCATACCATGGATGTTCACAGGATTCTGAGATACTACACCAGTAGGACCTAGGATCTCAGACTGATCAGTTGTTCGTCTCTTTCGCTCACAAAAGAGAAGGCAACGCTGTCTCTAAGCAATGCGTATCAAAATGGTTGGCCCATTGCATCACTTTCTGTTATGACAAGTACAACAAGACCTTCCCGGGTCAAGTCAGAGGTCACTCCACTCGTGGAGTTGCCGCCTCTGCGGCTTGTTTCAAGAACGTTTTCTGCGGCAGACATCTGTGCTGCCGCCACTTGGACTTCTGTCCATACCTTTACTAAACACTACAGTTTGGACATTGCCTCTCGTCGTAGAGCAGGCTTCGGGTTAGCTGTCTTGCAAGGCCTCCTCTCTTGAGGCCTGCTAGATTATTTACTACTTTTTGGAGTAGTTCCTCCTCCCGGTGCCTTTCGTTTGTTCCAGACTGCTTGGGATTCTGTCCTATATGTAATAACCTACTGCAAAGCCCTCTCGAAGTAAGATAGTACAGTTACGTAAGAACTTACCGTAACAGTAGATCTTCGAGAGAGGCTCTTGCAGTAGGGAATACCTTCCCGCCCTCCATCCCCCTAGGCTTTTTCAGCTCTTTTTCCATTGAGGGAAATATCTGCTTCTCTCTCGTCCAGGCCTTCGGGCCTGTGGCGAGAAAAGAACTGGAAGAAGCGGCTCGGGACGCCCTTTATCAAGATGTCGTATGCCTGCGGTCACCCCAATGATGGGCGGTTCCCGCCAGGGACTGCTAGCTAGAAATTTTTCTCTGGGGTCCTGCCACCGGCCGGCGTCAGTCCTATATGTAATTACCTTCTGCAAGAGCCTGTCTCGAAGATCTACTGTTATGGTAAGTTCTTACGTAACTGTACTTTCTGGTTGTAGGGGGACTGATACAAGATAGTTCTGGTTGTTGGAGGACTGTTATGCTCATTGTGTGATGTGGTTTAGGACCAGGATGACTGTGCGTATATAGAGGTTTAATGTACAGTCAGCTGATGTCTCTTGGCCAGTGAGATTTCTAGATTTTTTCTTGCCATTTTATAAGTGTGTGTGTGTGTGTGTGTGTGTATGTGTATATAATGTATGTGTATGTATGTATATGTATGTATATGTATGTGTGTGTGTGTGTGTGTGTGTACATACATACATGTACACAAACACACACATGGCATACAGAGGGATTAAAATGAAGTTTACTCAAAGTGAGCAAATGTTTCACACAAAATATAATATAGAACTTAGCTTGACATTTTCTCAACTAGTTAATGCACTACATAAACTTTAAAGCCTTCAGTGTTGCAGCAGCATTCAATACATGAAAATTTCAATTGTAAGTCTTAAGTGCCAAATAAAAAAACAAAAAAACCTACTTGTCAAGGACCTTCCAAGAAAATGAAACCATGAGCCTGATATCTCAATACAATGTTAATGTATAACAAACATGTACAGAATCAGTCCAAGGAATCTAAATAAAAACTCATAGGAATAAAATCCCACAGCCCCACCCCCCCCTTTCCCTGGGAAAGGTAACTACAGTGGATTCCCCTTAAGTGCATGTCGCTTAAGTGCACATTCCTGTTAAATGCACATTTTTTTATTTCCTTTTTTTTTTTTTTTGTTTGCTATTCACACAATACAAAAAAATCCTGTTAAATGCACACTGGTTAAGTACACATTTCAGTTAAATACACATACTAATAGCTCACCAGCACCTCTTTCCACAGGTAATTAACACCTCTTAAGTGCATAGGTGTTTTGAGTAGGTGTGAGAGCTATATGTAACAGCTAGTAAACGAGCAACTGAACTGCATGAGCTGGCAGAAGTATGCAGTGCAAGAAGGTTACCCTGACACTCGATCAGAAAATTACTTTGCTACAACAGTTGAAGTAACCAGATATAAAGAGAATTGATCTTGGTAAACAGTTTGTGGTTGATGTTTGGGAGCATTCTGACAACCAAGACCGAAAATGCCATTGTTGCGGAAAGAGCGAGGAGGTAGAAGCTACACTCCTCCCCTGGTTCTCCGTAGCTTGCAGTGTCAATGTCCCAATCAGGGGTCCCATTTTACAGCAGAAAGCAGATGATCCAGCATCAGCCTTGCTTTTTCGGCCATGAGCAGTTGGCTGATCTGTTGGATGGAGTGCAATTGGATCATTTTTAAACACTACGGGGGGTGATGCCGACAGTGACAGGCATTGTGTCAAATACTGAAAATGGCATGTTTTTTATCTTATTTCTATTATAACATTTTATTTTGGTATTCTAATCTTGGTGTGATTTGTGTGTACACAGTACTTTTATGCAGTCATATTAAATGAACAGAATGGTAACAACTACGTTACTTCGTGTTACTTTACATTTGAGTTTAAGCTTTAAAGATAGCATTTCGGCTAAATTCATGTTCCGCTTAAATGCACATTTTAACTCTGCAAAATGGGTGTGCATTTAAGTGGAATCCACTGTAGTAGGAATGAGTCCTAATATCATTCACACCAATCTTTACAATATTTACCCAAAAGGAGTTGAAGCGTTAATTAAGCAGTAAGCCACGGGGGGGTATGGGTTATCAGGGGATTTACCATGGCTGGAATGGTTTGCCCACGAGGCGTAGCAGAGTGGGTAAATCCTCGCCAGCCTTGGTAAATCCCCCAATAACCCACATCCTCCGAGTGGCTTATTGCGATTATACCATGGTCCCTTGTAATTTTTTTGTAACAAAAAGGCAAAACATAGGGGTTTTTTTGTTTGTTTTTTTACAGTTTAAATCTTTTTTTTTTTTTTTTTTTAGTTTATTCTTCCACCAGAAAATATAGTTCCTTGCTGCTGAGGCAGAATATTTAGGAAAACCCCAAGCTGAGACTTACTGTATGCTGGCATGAATGTTACTTTCCTGGGGTTACTTAATTAGGTTTTATGTGGTACTGTATTTAAGTATGTGGCAGGGAGAAGTAGTAGAAGAGCGAGGGGGGGGGGAGAGAGATGATCAGTTTAGCTGTCAGTTCTATAGAAATGCAGCTTGTTACTGCTCAGTGAGAGAAAGCGGACAGTGCTGCCAAGAGAGAACGAGCAATAGAAGCAGTGGGAGCCAGTCAAACAGGTTGAGGGGATATAACTTCATTTTTTGAGAATGGGGGTACTGGGGAATGTATGGGGAAGCCCTGCAAGAGGTTTTGTAGGAATCAGGAGTGAGAAATGGCAGAATGAGTGAGCCATGCTGCGCAGCAAAGGGGAAAATCAATGTTGGGAGTTAAAAAAAAAAAAAAAAAAAACTAGCAGGATAGCTGTTAGTGAACCCAAGAAAGGAAGAGCTGTGTGTCTGAAGAGTCTTTCTCCGTGCTGCTTGGCCCTGAATATAATTTATATGCGAGTAAGGAGGCTGTTAGGAATGCTTATGGGAGAAACTGTTACTCTATGAAAAACGAAGGGTAAAACTTGTATCACGGACGAAAAGCTGTGCCGCGATGCTGGACATGCACTTATGAATATGCATAGGCACATGCACTGTTTCACGGCTTCAATTTTCGGCCGTGATAACAAGTGTTACTGTTCAGTTCAGTATTATTGAGATGAAAATGGTAACTGGAGTTGATGAGGCCGTGAGTGGCAAGAGGGAGTGTATGTGCAGGAGCGACCTAGCAAGGTGTCTGCTAATATTGAGGTGGAAACTGTTTTTATTTTTGGTTAAATGGGGGTCACTAGCACAGTTGAACTGTAAGGCAGTGGCACAGCTTGGGTGAAGGAATCACTAAATAAAAAGGCTGTATACACAGTGGCAGCGGGAGAGTGTTGTGGATTGTTCATTCAGTGACTTTTTTAAAACTCCCGCTTTACCATCGCGGTTTAGTGGGAGCCAATATGGTGGATTTCAGGGCTGATCTTCAGGGGTCAGATGATTCAGGTACTGTGGCTGACTGGCACCTTTCTGCCATGGTAAATCCTACCATATACCCAGCCAATCACAGTACAGGATTTTTCATTTCTTTTTATGTCCATGGTATAATTTAACATTTTCAGGACCTATGTAATTAATGGCATTGGAACTCTCATGGTTTTAGATTTGTAGGAAGGGTAAATAAATGCTAGGCAGCTAATGTTTTGGGTGTTTTCTGAGGATGCAAGGTGCATCCTAGGGAATTGCAAAGAATCATAGCGGTGTCAACTGCAGTTCTCGGAGATTGAACAAAGCATTTCCCTGTAAGGCAGCCTCCTTTTCCCTGTATTTTCCATGTAAAACTGTTGGAATCTCTCAAGCTTTGCTCCCAATGTTCTTGTATCTCCAGAACCTTTTGATGGTATTATAGCATTGTTGCAATATACTGCCGCAGCCGGATAGCCTGGCTGAGATGCAGTATGTCATATTCAGCGGGGTCATACTTTTATCCATTTTGGCAATGTACTGACCCAGGATAGCATTGATGAGATGCAGGCTCTCATTTTCAGGGGGGTCCTAATTTTACCATTTCTACAATGTACTGATGATACAGGTTAGCCTGGCCAAGATTTAGTATCTCATTTTCAGTGGGGTCTTACTTTTACCCATGTTTAAGTTCCAGCAGAGGATACAGCATCTAACTACAGAGCAGTTCCAGATTACATCCTTGGCCATCTCTCCCAGTATAGCAATGATTTACAGTATTTTCTCTGAAGAGTTGATTCATGTTAATCCTTTCGGGGACCTATCTAATTAGTGGCATTGGAACTCTTATGGTTTTATATTTGTAGGAAGGGTAAATGCTAGGCAGCTAATGTTTTAGGGGGTTTCAGAGGTTGCAAGGGGCGTCATAGGGGATTAAAAATAAATCATAGGGGTGTCAGCTGCAGTGTTCCCCAGACTGAACAGAGTATTCCCCTGCAGGACAACCTCACTTTCCCTGTGTTTTCCATGTAAAACTGGGACAGAACTCGTGTACATTTTCCTGTATGCTCAAATCAGTATATGCATGCAACTAACTTCATTATGCCTGTCTGTAAAATTGCTAGAACAAATGTTAAGGCTGTGTTATGTGCTTTTAAGCCCTGTTACAATGTACTGACATAAGATGGCCTGGCTGAGATGCAGTATGTCCTATTCAATGGGCTCATACTTTTATCCATTCTGGCATAATACTGACACAGGTCAGGTTTTTTGAGATGCAGTATCTCATTTTCAGGGTGTACTAATTTTACCCAGTTTTACAATGTACTGATACAGCTTAGGTTGGCTGAGATGCAGTATCTCATTTTCAGTGGGGTCTTACTTTTACCCATGTTTACATTTGTGTGCAGTGTACTAACACAGGACAGATTTGCTGAGATACTAATGGCCGCTGTGTGCAACATGGTGGTGCTGACTTAAACTATGCATGTGTAAGTATCGCCCACTTGTCATGTCAGTGCTGCCATGATATGACTGACTCTGGAGAAAACTGCACATTCAAACAACATGACGTCTTGCTGTATTTTGACTATTGCAGTTAGCTCCAGCCTTTAAACTGCCCCGGAGAACAAAGGGTTAACTTTCTATGCAGTGCATAGAATGCCGAGCTCGGTTGAGGTCTCTGTCTGTTTCCCTTTGAAACTCAGCCGTCAGATTCTTTACTCTGCCTCACTGAACAGTTGCTCCAGAGATTTCTCCTTCAGCTCTGTTCGAAAGTCTGTTAAAGTCTCTGTTAAGTTGTCGGTTTTAAACTGAATTTATTTCCGCATAGTCAGTTCAGTCTCTGTCTGCGGTACCGTGAGTTCTAGATAGGTTTTGTTCTGATTTTCTGTGAGGAAATTGTGAAGTGTTAGATCGGTTCGGCTGATCCGATCACCTGTAGTGAATCCTTGTGTTTTACTTTAGTGTGTGGTTACCGGTCCTTATTGGTTCTAAAAAAAATAAACATGTTTTGAATGTTTTTTTTTTTTTTTTACAATACCTGTGACACGGTTAGGAACCGATAAGGGAGTCTTGCCTGGCAGTTGCCATAAAAAGTGTAAGTTAGGTTGGCCATATCTGAGAAACCCAAGAAAAAAACTGGGCCCACTGGGTTTCAACACTGCAGTGAGTGTGGGGAGGTCTTTGCTAAGGCTGATCCCCACACCACTTATGTTTATTGTATGGGGTTTGAACACCTCGATACAGACTGCCAAATTTGTAAAACATTTTCCTAAATCTACCCTTGAAAAGAGATTAGGTAGACTGAGGGAAAAGGAGGCCGAGAAGTCCGCTGACACAGATGGCCAGCCCGGTTCGGTTCTGACCGAACCAGGAGTGCCCTCTGACCAGGGCGATACTTCTTCGGGCAAGAGGAGAGCCGATCCTGAGGGGTCGGTTCCTACAAAAAGGAAACATAAAGAAAAATTGACTGGTTCAGATCCAGAGGTTCATGTTCTGACCGCCGAGGAAATAGCCAGAGCAATTCGGATTGGCACTTTTTGGCAGGGGTTCGGTCGGTTCCCCCGGTTCAAGATTATACCCCTGAAGATTTTTATGAACTGGAGTTTGAGGAGGAGGGGGAGTTTGAAGATGATGGTGATGATGGTGAAAGTCTGGATGTGCCTGTAGAACCGGACATCTCTCCAGACAGACCTTCTGGTGTGTCCCCTTCCCACTTTCTGTTTTACAGAAAAGTGGCTGACACCCTCCAGCTTCCTATGGAGGAGGCAATGGAGGATCAAGAGGAGCCTGATTATGTGGAAATGATGGACATCCCAGAGTCCAGGAGACTGCCTATTCCCCTTCACAAATCCTTTGGGAAGCAGACACAAAAAAATCCTAAAGTCTCCCAGTTCTGTACCTCCTGTTGACAGAAGGATGGACAAGAGGTACACACTATCTGGCTCAGATACAGAGTTTTTATACCAGCAGTGCAGCCATGTTGGGGTAGTGCAGGCTGCTGCCTGTGACAAGGCAAACATTACCTTGGCTTCACACCCCCCAGACAAAGACTCCAGGAAGATGGATGCTGTGGCAAAGAAGCAGTACATGGCATCTTCCTTGGGACTCGGGCAGGTGAACTACATGACCTATACAGCCAGGTACCAGAAGTCCAGTTTGGACAATGTACTGGCACTGGCTAAACAGGCTTCCCCCCAGCTGGCCAAGGAGCTGGAGGAGGTGGCTGCTGATGGGATTGAGGCATCGAAGGTACAATTTCATGCTGCTGTGGACTCCAATGATGTGTCACCAAGAGTCATGGCTACATCTGTGGCTCTTCAGAGGATGGCTTGGCTCAGATGTACTAGCCTCTCACATGACACTCGGGCTAAGGCCATGGATTGTCCTGTGGTGTGAGTAATTCTCTGTTTGGGGAGCAGACAGAGAATTACATGAAGAAAATGGATGAGTACAGGACCACTTACAGGCATGCTCAGGCCAAGGAGAGGCAAGCAACTCCTCAAAGGCAGCAATCTTAGGGCAGGGTCAGGCCTTTTCATAGGCCTTTTTACCAAGCACAGGCCTCTTCTCCCTTTTCACAGAGGGGGTTCTTCAGAGGGAGAGGCAGAAGGTGGATGAGCAGGGCTGCATCCACTCCTCAGCCTAAGGCCCCTGCCAAGCAGACACCCTGATGGGTCTGCCCGTGTCGACTCTCCTGTAGGGGGCAGGCTGGCTTACTATGTCCAGGACTGGATGTCTATTACATCAGACAAGTGGGTCCTGGAAGTAGTAAGCCAGGGACTGGTTCTCGGCTTCAAAAAATTTCCAAAGATGAGAACCAGATCTCTTCCACCTGCAGGTCTCTCCGAGACCCTTGCCCTGGAGGCAGAGGTTTCATCTCTTCTGGCTTTAAGAGCCATAGAGAGAGTTCCTACCCTTCACTGGGGCAAAGGTCTGTACTCCAGATACTTCCTTACCCCAAAAAAGATGGGAGTGGTGACCCATCCTAGATCTAAGATACCTGAACAAACATCTTTTAAAACCAAAGTTCAAGATGCTGACTCTGGGAATAATTCTTCCCTCTCTAAGGCCAGGGGACTGGCTAGTCTGTCTGGACCTCAAAGATGCCTACTTTCATATTCCCATCAGGTGCTCGCTCAGAAAGTACCTCAGGTTCAAGTTGCCCTCAGACCAGTATCAGTTCAAATCAATGCCCTTTGGCCTAACATCAGCTCCAAGGGTCTTCACAAAGTGCCTGGCAGTAGTAGTTGCCTTTCTAAGAAGGCAAAAGATTTCCATTTTTCCATACCTGGACGATTGGCTCCTAGTGGGTTAGTCTCCAGACCAAGTCAAGTCAGACCGGCAAGTGACTCAGCAAGTGCTCACTTCTCTGGGTTTTCTTCTCAACCTCCCCAAATCAGTTCTCGAACCAGTTCAGCTCCTTATCTTTATAGGGGCAGAGCTTGATACTGTCATAGCAAGAACTTTTCTTCCCCTGGAAAGGGCAAGTGTTCGTATAGAACTGGCTTCATCCTTCAGCCTTCAGGTGTCCCGACCAGCAAAGCACTTCCTTCAGCTTTTGGGCCACATGGCAGCTTCTACAGCAGTGGTCCAAGGTGCAAGATTTCAGATGGACATTCAGTTCCATCTGAGGGCCTTTTGCTCCCAAAGGAAGGACCCTCTTACCAAACTGATTCCAGTGGCTCGAACACTGATCCAAGCTCTTCAGTAGTGGCAGGATCAGGACAATTTAAGGCATGGGGTCTCTCTTGTCACTCAGTCTCATTCGGTGGTCCTTACCACGGATGCTTCTCTTTTGGGGTTGGGAGCTCATCTGGGGGATCTCACAGCCCAAGGACTGTGGTCCCCTCAGGAGTCCCTCCTTCATATCAGTCTCCTGGAACTCAGGGCAGTTTTTCTGACCCTGCAAGCCTTCTCTCAGTTGGTGCAGAACAAGGTGGTTCAGGTCAGAACAGACACCACCACCACCATGTGGTACATCACAAGCAGGGAGGCACTCTGTCTATGGCCTTGTGCACGAAAGCCATGAAATTGTGCTCCCTGGTTTATTCCCTGCAGACCTCTCTGATAGCAGTCCACCTTCCAGGAAAGGACAATGTGCTGGCAGATACACTGAGCAGGATCTCCCAGGGCAATCACGAATGGTCCCTGGACCCTCTGGTTTTGAAAGTGATTTTTTTCCAGGTGGGGCACTCCAGAGATGGATCTATTTGCAGCCCCAGACAATCACCAACTTCCTCTGTTTTGCTGCAGACCCCCAGTCTTGGGTTCAGTCCCTCTGGATGCTCTGTTTTTGAACTGGGAGGGGAAATTTCTGTATGCCTTCTTTCCCTTTCCTCTACTGTTCAAAGTCCTAGTCAAGATAAGGTCACAACCTTGCAAAGTGATTTGGATTGCTCCAGACTGGGCCAGACAGCCTTGGTACCCCCTGTTGCTGTCCCTAGCAGTCAGTCTTCACCTGTCTTTTCCCAGGAATTACAACCTGTTAATCTCCTCTCAGGGGAGGATTTGGTACCCCAATCTTTGGTCTCTCAATCTCAAGGCATGGCTTTTGAAGAGTTAGAGTATGCAGATTTGCATCTGTCTCAGGGTTCTGGATATTATCAAACCTTCTCGAAAGCCTTCCACCAGAAAGACTTATAACTCCAAATGGAAAAGATTCAGCATTTGGTGCTCCAAGAAGCATATTCCTCAAGGCACTGCTGAATTGTCTACAGTTCTGGATTATATGGTCCATCTTAATGGCCTAGGCCTCAGACCAGCTACCTCAAGGTACACTTGTCAGCTGTGTCTGCTTTTTTGTCAGTGAAAAAGTCTTCCTCACTATCATCTCATCCTGTGTTCTGTAAATTTTTCAAAGGATTGCTTCATACCAATCCTCCCTTTAGGGCTCCTGCCCCTGCCTGGTACTTAAATATTTGCATTGCTCAACTTATGCAACCTCCTTTTGAGCCTATGTCCTCAGCAGAGCTTAAGTACTTGACTTGGGAAACTGTTTTTGGTAGCCATTACCTCTGCCAGACGTATCGGTGAACTGCAAGCCCTGTCAGTGGAACCTGATTTTATCTCTTTCCATAGAGAGAAAGTGGTCCTTAGAACCAGTAGGAGGTTCTTACCTAAAGTGGTTTCAGACTTTCACTTGTATCAATCCATGTCTCTCCCTGTCTTCTTCACTGATCATTCTTCCTCAGGAGACAGGAGGCTACACAGTTTGGATGGTAAGAGCCCTTAGCTACTACATAGAGCGTACCAAGGGTCACATGATTGATTCCCTCCAGTTATTCCTCACTTATGGGGAAGTGGGAAAGGGCAAACCTGCCACTAAGAGAACTATTGCCAGGTGGATAGTGTCTTGTATACAATTCTACTATGAAAAACTAGGAAAGATTCCACCCTCAGGCCTGAGGGCTCGCTCTACAAGAGGTACAGCTGCTTCCCTGGCTGCTGCCAGGGATATCCCTCTCTTCGAAATTTGTCAAGCAGCCACCTGGAAAACGGTCCATACCTCTACCAAGCATTACTCTCTGGATATCCAGGCTAGGAGTGATGTTCGGTTTGGCACAGCAGTACTTCGGAGCCTATTCCCAAAGTAGGTTCTGTCTGTCCTCCATGGAGGTACTGCTTGGTAGTCTGCAATAGTCAGAATACAGCAAGACTTCATGTTGTTTGAAGAAAAAATTACTCACCTTAGTAATTATGTTTGTTCTAATGGAATTCTGCTGTATTCTGACCACCCTCCCTGCCTCCCCTCTGAACCTGTTTTTGGGAAGTGGGTGGGCAGGTGCAGTGTTGCATCCCAGAGGTGCCTATTACACACCCTCCTCTTTTTGTTTGGGTGTTTTTTTTGTTGTTATTGTTATCCTTTATTGGGATGGGTTTTTGGTTTTGGGTTTCCTGACTTGAGTCTTTTTGGGAATCCAAAACTCCTTGTTACCAGTTGGCTAGTAAGAAATTTTTCAATTTCCACATAGGATAGTTAGTGAGTTTTTGCTGGTGAGAATCTGATGGTTGAGTTTTAGGAAACAGATGAGATCTCAACCAGCTTTGCTCAGCATTCTATGCACTGCATAGAAAGTTAACCGTTTGTTCTCCGGGGCAGTTTAAAGGCTGGAGCTAACTGCAATAGTCAGAATACAGCAAGACTTCATTAGAAGAAACATAATTACTAAGGTGAGTAATTTCTTCTTTGCGAGTATCAATCATGTGCAGTTCTGTAATCACAGCAGTATCCGTTACATCTGACTCTGGTGTGGCAAGTGCACGGCATATTCTTTTCAACACTCTTGCCGCTCCTAAAAGCTCTCCACAGCTGTATTGGCTCAGTGCTGGCAAAGGCTAATGGATGGGTAACACTGGGGACCGCTCACCTGTCTTGATGTTCACTGGCTGTATTGGCAGGTAATTTTAGAAGGCCACCACCTTCTGGAACACAAAATATGCTTCCTAATGTTACCCCTAAACTTGCCATCTGTTACCTTCAGAGCATGTCCCTGTGTCCTGCTGGAGAACATATCCATATGTTCAGTCCTGTCAATATCCCTGAGATTGGGAAGACTGAGCTCATGTCCCATCTGTCTGCTGTTCCACAGGGACAAGCAAAAGGATGAGGAGCACAGACATATGTAGAAAGCACCAGGACCACAAAAATATTATTTAAAGTTCTTTATTTAACTACAGTGCATAGTACACCCACACAGTGAGTATAAAAAAGTGGCGGCTGAGCCTTTCTGCAACTATCAGTTCTCCTGACTCCTGCCAAATGTCATCAGAGTGATTAACTGATGTGCCTGGCAGGGGCTGGGAGAAGCATTGCTTTCAAAGTGCCTCAGGTCACTTGTTTATGCTATGTGTGGGTGCACTATGCACTTTACTTAAACGACAATGTGATCCTAGTGCTTTCTGCATATGTGGGTACTCCTCATCCTTTTGCTTGTTTCATTTTTTTTGATTGCTGAGCATCCTTTTTCACGCCTTTCCGATCCGGCTTCCGCAAATCCCATTCTACCATCACCTCCCTGCTACGTGTCACTGGGGACATTCTCACTGGCATCGACAAAGGACACATCACCACGGCCATTTTTATAGATCTTGCAAAGGCTTTCGATACTGTCTCTCACTCCCTACTTATCTCTAAACTTACTGATGCAGGGCTAGCACACCCAGCTATAGATTGGTTCCAAGACTATCTAGTGGGTAGGATGCAAGCGGTCAGACTTGCCTCTCACACATCAAACCCCCTTCTAGTCACATCTGGAGTCCCCCAAGGATCTGTCCTAGGACCTATGCTTTTCTCCATTTTTCTAAATGGCCTCCCCTCTGCATGCTCCCATTCTTCAATCCAAATGTATGCAGACGATACAGTCCTGTACGCATCCGGCCCCTCAACAAGCTGTGTTGCATCTCTCCTACAGGAAGACTTCTTAGCAATCCAGCACTGGTTCTTGACAAACCAGTTATTTCTAAACCCTGAAAACAT
Source organism: Neoceratodus forsteri (assembly GCA_016271365.2). NCBI lineage: Eukaryota > Metazoa > Chordata > Ceratodontiformes > Ceratodontidae > Neoceratodus > Neoceratodus forsteri. The sequence continues at coordinate 626,211,779 of CM057453.1, read as the reverse complement.
GTGCTCACGTTTGGCTCCCAACAAAGACTCGCCAAAACCCCTGCCCCATTCAAAACCCTGGAAGGGACACCCCTTGAGCAATGCACTAGCTATAGATATCTAGGCATCTGACTTGACCAGCACTTAGATTTCATCTCTCACATAGACTCCCTGCATAAGAGGCTACTCCCAAAACTGGGGGCACTTTATCGCAACAAATCCAGTCTCCCCATACAAACTAGGCACACCATAGTCCAAAAAATGATACTCCCTGTACTTAACTATGGAGACATAGTATACACTATCGCACCTGTGTCCACCTTGGCAAGCCTGGACACCCTATTCCACTCCTTCTGTTGTTTCATCCTTGATTGCCCACAATCCACTCACCACTGTGCGTTATACAGTTCCCTAACCCTTCCATCTCTCCATAATCACAGACTCGTAAACTGCGCCAGGTTCTCTGCTAAATTCTGGTCCCTCTCCCTCCCTCCCTACCTTGAATCTACTTTTATCCCAACAGCCTCCCTCATGCACTTTAAGAGGCTTAGACCACAGACTACTTCAGGTCCCATGTACACGCACTACCAAAGGCCAGGCAGCTTTTAAATATAGAATCCCACAGATCTGGAATGCCCTACCTGCCCCCATCCGACACGCTCAAAATACCTGTCACCGTACCAGACTACTGCAGGCACATTTCTCCTCCAGCTGCTCCTGCTAAGTCGTAGCTCTCTTAAAAATTTTTATACTGTACTGTAGTACTTCTGTTATGGGTATATCTGTCTGTAAACTCCTGAATTATGGAATTATGGTTGTGAGGCGTATAAGTTATACCTTATACTATACTGTATCTTCGTATGTAAAATCAGTATTATAATGTACAAATTTTATGTTATGTTCTATATTCCAATTACTGTACTGTAATTGTTCTTCTATATGCTGTGTACTGGGCCCAGGTCGCATCTGGAATCGAGCATGTTGCTCAGTATGCCTTCCTGGTAAATCTCGTAAATAAATAAATAAATAAATATTGCTTGTTCTGCCGCTCCAGATCCATTTGTGCTTTGTTCCACATGGAGAGGACAGCAATAACTACTAGTAAACATAATTGTGGCTATTATCTGTTAGACCCTTCCAGGTATTCCTGTTTTGAAAATGCGGCTTCCCCTTGACAAAGGTATCTAAACAGAAAACCCACCAGCAAATGTATTTTTCTTTTTAGTACTGAACGCCTTCTGTTTACCACAGCAGGAAATGTAAACACTGGAGGAAATATGAAGAAACTGATGAAGGGAAGCTTACAAAGGGTGTCATTTGGCATTTTACTGTATGGGACTGCATAAATATGCAGAACTACATACATTCACTGCCACCAAGTAAGTGGCAGATTGGTGGGGGGGGGAGATTTGTCAACACAGAAAGGGGACTTGGTTTGCACTCAGAGAGGAGTGAAAAGATCAGTTCTCCTATGTGGGACAGTAACCCACAGGGTGTAAAAAGTTGAGGTTCTTGAAAATATGATTGATCATAATGATCTGCATAGCCTATTTTCTTAACGCAGTGATTTTGTCATCAAAGAAGAAAAAAGGTGGGTTGAAATTGACAACTATCTGACATTTTTCACAATCCCCCACTCAAAAAAGAATACTGACACCAACTTGGTGCACTATAAGACCGCACCAAAGAATTTAGCTCTCTGCCAGGTTCCATGCTGCATTCTTTCAGCACGGTCTTTATAGAATACAGCACCACAATAAATTGTCTTTACCTTATCCTCACTTTCATCTGAATGCACCCTGACCTACTTTCTGCCCTGATATCATGATATTTAGGCCTTGATTAAGTCAAACTGTTTCCAAAGTTCCTCCCCATGGACCAAGTTAAATTTTTTCAATGCCAAAAAAGACTAGCAGTGCATTCCATGGCTTTGAATAAATGTAATACGGGGTGGTATTACACTTTGCGCAGTCTTATATTCTATGATTCTAGTATGTTCACCTATTAATTTATGAAGCTGTGTTGAATTTGCAAATGCGGGCTCATAACTTTTGTAATCAGTATTTTTACCACAACATTTCAACAAACAGTGACTCATGAATGTGATAGCTATCATTTTTCAACTTCTGCCCAATACGTGTTTGCAGCCCAAAATCTGATTTGCAGTCCCTGCACATCACCTTTACGCCAGGAGTTAAACATTTTCTCAGCCCTTCTGTATGAGGCAGGTTTATCACAAGGCTGTGTTGAAAATTTTGTTTAAAAATATAAAAAAAAAAAAAATTTTCAATATTTTAAACCCAGATTCCTCTCCTGTAGCCCTGTTTGCTCTGGCCGAGTTTGTTGTTACAGCACTGACCTTGTCCGACAGCAGTAGTATGATGCACAAATATGAATACCACATGTGTGACATCATTTATGAGCCCACATTGGGCCCACCGCATGAACCCCGCCCCCCCCATGCCACACTGCATCTGTGCTTGTCTGTCTTTACTGACACACGGCACATTATTTTATCAATGCCAGTTACCTACATGGTGGCATTATGATGTGTGCCTGTTGTAACATCAAGCTCTGACTGTGACAATTTTTTTATTTGTGCTTTGTGGGGCCATACAGGCTCAGCTGATGCCTTTTTTCCCCCCGCCACTTTGTACAGCTCTGGGTGCCTGTGTGTGTGTGTGTGTGTGTGTGTGTGTGTGTGTGTCTATGTGTCGGTGTGGGTGTGTTTGATCATGTGGTTTTGTGTGTGTGTGTATGTATGTATGTATGTGTGTGTGTGTGTGTGTGTGTGTGTGTGTGTGTGTGTATATATATATATATATATATATATATATATATATATATATATATATATACCACTCTGAGTCGCGCTCTGATATACGCCTTGGTGTGCGTCAACCGCCCAAGGCGTATGATATCAGAGTGCAACGCACACCTCAGAGTGGTATATCTATCTTATAAAATGGCCATAGATTTTTTGGGGGTGGGTGGAAAAAGTAGTCCCTCTGTGTAGTTGGTAAATAAAGATATGTTGGCAGAGGTTTAAAATAAAGTTGTATTGAAAAATGAGGGAGGCAAGTATGATTGGGAGCACTTTTGGTGTGAAAAAACTATCTGTAAATGACTTTCTTACTTTTACTAGCATTTTGGTGTGAAAAAACATTGTCTTTAATGATTTTTTTTTTTATTTAATAAGGTGATTTAAAGGTGTACATTTGTGTGTTGTTAGGTTTAGTGTTTTTGTTGTTAGGCTTTGTGTGACTTCTCGTATTGTTTGTGTTGTTTCGTGTCGGCTACTGTATGCTAAGGAGCGTAGATCGATGAAGTCGGTATTTTAGGAAGTGAAGGAAGGGAGTGAGTGTTGCGATAGCAATACTCTCGCTTCTCGCTTTCGCTTTCCTAAATTACCAACTCGCTCTTTATCGTCAGCTTCTTCCGCATACAGTATGCAACTACTATTACCCAAAGGGCAAGACAGACTAAGACGAGGGAGTCACTTTTCTGATTTTTTAAACACAGCGGGGCTTACTTTCGGCTTTTAACAGGTTTTCAGTTTCTGAGATGCGCACCGCTCGGTCACGCTACATTTCGGCAGTGAAAGTGAAAGTCGTGCAGGATCGCGGTATTCTCCATGGAAATGCAGCTTTTTTTACAGAAATTAAGAGAAGACAACAAAAGAATGTATGTTCTACTTTTATATATACAGTTAGGTTTCTGTTAATCAGACTGATTGTCACAGTGGTTACAGTAATAAAAGTGGTTGTACACTGAGACTGTGAAAATGGCAGGCAGGATTTGATTTTTAAATTAAATTTTAAGTAAACATTAATGGTAGGATGAAGAGATCAGTTTCTACAGTGTGGGCTACTACTGGTATATTTACTTATGCCTGTGGGTGTCAGTTGCATATGTGTGTTAGTGTGGGTGTCTAGCTGCACCAGGTGTGGAGTGGTCTTGCTGCTGGTGAAAGGTTTTGAGGACTGGAAAGTAGTTCAGGCGTGGCGGTCGTAGTGGAAGGCGTATGTGTCGTTGGGAAATAATGCAATGGTCATGTGACGGTTTTGTCCAATTGTATAAGTGGATTTCTATGATTTTACCACACCATTTATAATATATATATATATATATATATATATATATATATATACAGTCATAGCCAAAAATATTGGTGCCCTTGCACTTTTTTCAAATAACTCACAATTTACTCTAAACATAAGTTGAAATTAACAACAGTATTTGGTCTCCACAATTCTTTATTTCTCTGTTAATATTACAGAACCTTTGTTTTTGATTCAAAATTTAATATATCCTTTTAAATCAGAAAATGAAAAGAAATGGCATTGACAAAATTATTGACACCCTAGACTTAATATTTGGTAGCACAGCCTTTGGTCAAAATAACTGCAATCAACCGCTTCTATAGCCATGGATGAGCTTCCTGCACTCTCTCTACTGGCAGTTTGGCCCACTCTTCTTGAGCAAACTGCTCCAGTTCTCCCAGATTTGAAGGGTGCCTTCTCCCAACTGCTGTTTTCAGATCCCTCTACAGGTTTTCAATGGGATTTAGATCTGGACTCATTGCTGGCCACTTCAGAACAGTCCAGCATCTTGTCTTGAACCATTCCTGGGTACTTTCTGAAGTGTGTTTGGGGTCATTGTCCTGCTGGAAGACCCATGACCTTCGGAGACCCAGCTTTCTGACACTGGGTTCAACATTGCACTCCAAAATGGCCTGGTAATCTCCAGATTTCATGATGCCATGCACACGTTCAAGGCACCCAGTGCCAGAGGCAGCACAGCAACCCCAAAACATCACTGAAACTCCTCCATGTTTGACTGTAGGGAAGGTGTTCTTTTCTTTGAAGGCTTCATTTTGTTTTCTGTAAACATAAAGATGATGTGCTTTACCAAAAAGCTCTAATTTGGTCTCATCTGTCCACAGGACATTCTCCCAGAAGGATTTTGGCTTGTTCAGGTGTGTTTTGGCAAACTTCAGTAGGGCTTTCTTATGTCTCTCTCTCTCTCAGCAGTGGGGTCCTCCTGGGCCTCCTACCATATAACTCCCTTTCATTGGGTTGGCTGACGGATGGTGCGAGTTGAAACTCCTAGCATCTTGTGTCTGAAGGTCAGCTTGAATCTGTTTGGCAGTTGATCGTGGTGCTTCTCCACTATTCAACAATCCTGCGCTGCAATCTTCGATCAAGTTTCTTGCAGCCACGTCCAGGGAGTGGGCTACAGTGCCATGGGCCTTAAACTTCCTGATAACATTATGTACGGTGGAAACAGGAACATCAAGGTCTCTGGAGATTGATTTGTAGCTTTGAGATTGTCCATGCGTACACAATCTTCTGTCTGACCTCCTCAGACAATTCTCTGGCTTTCTTTCTTTTCTCCATGCTCATTGAGGTACACACAATGACACAAAACAGGAGAATGAGTCCTTTTCTCTATTCAAACTGGTTGAATGAGTGATTTTTATATTGCAGACACCTGCAACTCACCACAGGTGAGTTCAATTCCAAAGTGAAGGAGAATCACTTGCCTGAAATCTAATTATTTCTAACTACTTCTAAAAGGTGCCAATAACTTTGTCCGGGCCATTTAAGGATTTCTGTGGGGAATAAGCTAAGACTTAGTAAATTTTTCTGCTTTTTGTGTTTTATTCCACTGCAAACCAAAGAAATACATATGTGGATACCAAAATATTTTTTAATTTCAACAATTTTCTGGAAGGAATGGTGCATTATTAGAAAAAACTGCAAGGGCGCCAATATTTTTGGCCACGACTGTATATATTGTGTGTGTGTGTGTGTATGTATATATATATATATATATATGTGTGTACACACATATGCTAGTGTGTGGGAGTATCTCTGGACCAGTGCTTTGACAAAATTGCCATAGAATACTTATCACTTGAAACGTGAGAGGCACTTTTCCACAACTTGATCCCGCGGTGGTCTCTCGGTCCTTGCAATATTTAGTGGAAGGTTATGCTCTGCCAGTGGTGTTGGTGTTTCTCTATTTTTCCTGCTGTCCAGCACAGCTCTAATCATTCTCTGTAGTGTCTCATGTGCTTTCTTAGTCTGCACTGGTTTCGCCACCCACTGGTTCTTGCTCTTTGGGTAAATGATTCAGTGTTGTGTCTGACCAGCAGCAGTCACAGCTTCCTGCCGTCCAACATTCTCGTTGTGCTCCTTCACGGCAGTCTGCTGACTTGCAAGCATGCCATCATAGGTGAAGTGTTGTCTCTTTGGGAAGTATTTTATTAGTAGCGAGTGGAACACCTCAAGCCCACCAGTGTGACAAAATTTTGTCACCTTCCCAAGGTCTCTCAAGAAGAGTGTGTTAAATATAATTAATTTCACTGCTGCATATCCGGGTGCTGTAGGCCGTATCCACTGTTTATAGGCGGTTTGCGCAGCAGTAAGTTTTTCGTGAGCACAGCGGTAGAAGTCTGTTGCCAGTCCACTTGTGTTACCCTGTGATGTGCTGTACAGTTGAGGTCGCCATCTCATGCAGCAGTGATGCATCTCTGTTGCATGACGCACAAGCCCACCACAAGTTGTTAAAGATGATGGTCATACATGGTCCCAACTTGGCACACTCTTTTCTTTTAGCTTTTAAAAATAACTGCTTCTTAATCCAGTTTGCTAGGTGCCACACATCAAATTGGTGATCAATGTTTTGGTCAAGTGTGTACTTTTTGTTCATTATGGAAGTGATCTGGACGTGTCTGTCTGTGGCTGTTGTCTATCGGGACGTGTTTCTCGAGCAGATGAGTGACGCATCGAAGTAATCCTTCCTTCTCCATATTGTTTGAATTAGCCACCTCCGGGACCTGTATGAGACCGAAACAATCGATTTTCCCAGTCTGTTGATCCTTGAGGCTGTAGGTGCAGTATTTGGCACCGGACCTGGGGGAATCACAACGACCGTGTCCGCATAATGTCACATTCTCTTCCGATTTTAATTCCTCAGTAATCTGAGACTGCTGTGTGTTCCACTCCTTGTTGATTGATGAGAACAGGTAGTTCCTCTGGATTAGATTGTAGGTCTGGTGACTCATGAATAGGGATGTAAGTTTGTCACGGATGAGGTTTTAATGACTCATTGTTCATGAAATCATTAATAAACAGTAGTAAATGTTGTGGCACTGTCATCATTGCTACATTCTGATGACACTAGTGAAAGTCATGGAAATCCTGAATAAAGATCAAACGTCATGGAATCAATGACGTGTATGACTGCCATGACAGACTTACATCCCTACTCATGAATTGCAGTTGTAGTAGTTCTGCGAGGTACTGGACAAGCCCATATGTATTACCGCATAACAAAATCAATGCAGCAACTTCTAGATTTCCCGCTGGCATTCGATGTAAGCTCGGCTGACTGTACCAGTCAGCAGTGTGACCTTTCTGACACTGAAGTGACACTCTCATCATTGTCCCTTGATAACGAATGGTTCCACCATCAGCATTACCACCAAAAACAAAGCAGAATTTATAAAGCTCTTCAGGATTGGCCACATAAACCAAACATTTATCCACAGTGTGTGTATTGTCCATATCTTCTTCATCGGAGTCCAAAGAGCCAAAATAATCTGACTTAGAGTCAGGCACATAATCACTGTCCTGAATCGTGTTCCTCTTCAGTACCTATATCCTCATAATCCTCGACTGTATCAGCTGTTTCGACAGTACTGTTTTTAGATGAAAAGTAGACATGCTGACGTGGACCAGACATGGATTTCAAGACCATTGTTGCATTGTCCATGATATCTTTTACGTCCAAGGGTGCACTGGCATATGCATGGTCATGTGCTGTTTTCACCGCAGAACCATAGAAATTGAATTCATGTCCTGGCCACTGGATACCTTTTATCTGTTCCGAATTTGTCACTTATTTGTGTGCCCTGCTGAGAAATGCCATTGCGCTCCTTCTGCATGCTTCGGGTGGTAACCATGCAGTTTTCTGTTTGTGTCCCTGTAGACGCATACACCTTTCTATTACTACAGCACTGGCAGCAATTCACTGGGCCACTAGCTAATGCAACAGCGTCCTCGGATCCTTCCATTGTGACATCACAGTTCACTGTTGCTCCTGTTCCCACGTGAAAGGACAGTAATTCTTCCACAGCCTGTTTGAGCAGAAGGAAAAAAAATCAGTACAGCCAATCTTTTGTTTGGCCCCGCTACCCATGGTACTATTACTAAAGGGAAATATCCATGTCCCATCATGACCCACCCTCTATGTGAAGGTGGGCCCGATTAGTAAATGTATAAATAGTACTCAGTTTTCCACTTACTGCTTAAAATTTTATTTGATTTCGTATCAGGTTGCTGCTGCAGTATCTTCAAATTGCTCCGCTTCTGAGTCTACATGTGTCCATGCCACACCAACACCAGTTACAGACAGGTAGGCATACAAACAGTCTATACCTGGTATCAGTATTTCATGGTGGTTATATAGACTCCAAACTGGAGCTATTCAATGTCTGTCACTGTAGGAAGCCTATGGATGTGCCGTGGTTGATCCAGGCCTGCCTGTCATTATGGGTACAGCCACAGGTGCTTCTGTGTACACCCTGGGAGGCCTCTTGAATGTAAAATGACTGGGTTGGGCACAGGATCATGCAGATATGAAATCAAAAACATAGTAAGCAGTAAATGGAAAATTGAGTACTATTTATCCATTTGCTATCGGGCCCCGCTTCACACGGAGGTGGTGCCCGACGAGACATGGACGTTTCACTTTAACAATATGTCATAAGCATTATCTTACTTCGCCATGTTGACGTGCAAGCAATCGACTCTGTCATTATTCTTCTGTTCTTATGTTCAGATTGATTGTAGGGGGAAATTGTGGAGCATGCATCCCGTTTTAGTTTTCTTCTGCGCTTCAGGTTCATTAACTCCACCTGTGGGATTGCAGACATGAAAGGCATGTGATTACTACAATGGACTGCAGAGCATACTGCACTACTCGGTAAGTGTGCGCAGGGTGCAGTGTACTTGCAAGAAGTACAGTCTTGGTCCTTATCTGTTGTCCCTTAGCTGTTGTCCATGCATGACTAAGGGTCAGCAGTCTATGACAGACTGTTATGCTGTACCAATGTTTGGTAGAGATGCTTCAGAGTAGCTGACAGTATTGTTGCCACACTACACTATGTGCATAGAATAGTATGGTCTGTTGGTCACATAAACGATCGTGGTCCATAGATCACAGTTCATTTTGGTTTCCTTTCTGGCCGCAGTGTCAGGTGCATGCATGCGTGTGAATCTGCATGTGTTGCTGTCTGCGTGTGTCAGCGTTTGCCTGTGTGTGCATGTGTGTTGGTGTGCCTGAATGTATGTGTGTGTGTGTGTGTGTGTGTGTGTGTGTGTGTGTGTGTGTATGTCATGTGTCTATGCATGTCTGGATGGCTGCATGTGTGTATTGGTGGCTGCATGCATATCTGGGTGTATGTGTGTGTGACTGCATATTCGTGTCTGCGTGTGTGTGTGTGTGTCTGTCATTAACTGGTTTGAGGCATTCATCTATGGTAGGAGGCAGAGGGTAGTGATGGAGAATGTTCGCACCTCACACTTGCCTCTAACCTGTGGAGTTACCCAGGGCTCGATCATGTCAACGATGATGTTTATTTATTTTGTTTTTGTTGACTGGGTAGGTGCACTAGCTGTGAAATTACTATTTTCAGGCACGACCCGGGAGAGTACAACAATCAAAGACCTGTACATAGCATGAGTACAATGAAATTACAATAGCATAGGTCAAAACAGTTAGTAGTAATCAATACATGCAGCCAGAACAATAACAATCAGTACAATTCACATAGCATTTTAGGCATAGAAAACTTACACAGTCTAGGAAGAGATACCACAACACAGCAGCAAGAAATATTGTTAAAATTAGTCACAACAGTGAAGATTCAAATAGGCAGCGAAACAAGGCAAGGGCAAATTCCTGACTGGGCAGGATACATTATCATGGCCTCTGAAACAAGGCTCGGGGTGTGTGTGTGTGTGTGTGTGTGTGTGTGTGTATGTGTGTGTGTGGGGGGGAGTTGGGGTAGATTGGCTGTCAAGGAGATGGCAAGGGTAAGAAGTGCTATGAGGTAGGGAGGTTAAAGTTAGGCCAGGCAGCATCTGGCGGGTGAGTGGATTGGGGGGATTAAAACAAGTGCAGGGATCAGCAAGGGATAGATGGAAGCCCATCTCCTTTTTGAAACTGTCATGGGATCCAGATATTCGAAGTGCTTGGGGGAGAGAGTTCCAAAGCTTAGGACCAGAGTGGTTGAAGGCAACAGAGCCTTTTGATGTTTTATATCTAGGTACATTCAGCAGGGATTTATCTACCGATCGCAGTCTATAGGAGGATGTTTGAGGTACCAGTAATGTTGCAAGCGCTGAAGGGGTCTGGTTTCTGAGTATAGAGTCAATAGGGTAGTCCAGAGAGTATTGACGGCAAGCTGAGGGGGATAACTGTTCTGAGTATATATGCTGCCTTTTGGTAGAATCAGCAGTCAGTGCAGTCTGAGTTTTGCATTGCTGTGTCAGTGATGCTCAGCTGTACATGTATTGTGCACCAGGGACAAGTGGTCCTGTCGAAGTGCTAAATCAGTGCCTTACCGAGATCCAGGACTGGATAAGCTGTAACTGACTGAGATGTAACACAAACAAATCGTAGTGATAGTGATATAGCATGCTCGCTGGCCTAATGAGGGTCCATCCATGGTGACCACATGTTTGTTCCTGTGGTCTCTACACTTGATGGCTTCATCTCAGGTGAGAAATCTTGATCTCGTCTTCAACTCCAAGCTGACTTGTGAGCATCATGTGTCTGCAGTCATCAAAAGCAGAGCAGCTTCTACCGTATTAGGAACACTGCCCAGGATTGCAAGGCCAATTAAGTCTGGCTGTTGGCCATATACATTATCTGTGGCCACTGACCCTATGTTAACAATAGCTTTTCATCACTCCCTCCCCTCTCAAAGGTTCCTTTGTGCCTGTGCTATTCATGGTTAAACCTCTCTACTGTGCATGACCCCACTACCCCTGCACATTTCAGAGGTGTGTCAGTGTTATGATGAATGCAGGGGACACTTTAGTTGGTGTGTCCATCAGCCGCCAGTCATGGAGCATGCTGGTGGTGACAGAAAACTTCAGAGAGAGCAAAAGAGTTGAAAAAAATCTGCTGCTGCTGCAATCGGGTGCAGTTTTATCATTGCAGCGGCAGATGACAAGACGGCCATGCGCATTACGGTGCACATTAAAACACATGACTGGAGTTACGAGCAACATGTTTGCTCAGTGTGCCTTTCTTGGTCAAACATTTCGATAAATAATGTAGCCGCAGACCTGCTTTCCACAATGGCGGCTCATACTGCCCGCCACACATTTGCAGAAAGCCGACATCAAGGAGTGCCCAGTCATCATGCCAGCATGTATTTCCCACCACCATTAAATGTGGCACACTGAGAGCCCACCACAGTGTGCCGAAACATGGCTGCTCATGCCGCCTGCCACACACTCCTGACAAGCAGACATTGGGGTACCCAGTCCACATGTCAGCATGAGTCTCCCCCCCACTCCAAATAATGTATTGCACTGAGAGACCAACACCGTGTGCCGAAATTCTTTTTATTTTCTTCCAACACCAGGATGCCCACTCCCAGTGTAGAATGGGCCCCTCCCCAAAAAATCCTCACATGATTTGCCTACATCTGGGTGCCCAATCCCTGGTTGGCATCCCCCAATATTGTGGCACAATTTTCTCTGTGAAAGAAGAAAACTGTCCTTTGCTATTTTTTTTGTTTTTTATTTGTACCTGTAAAAAAGGAAATGATCCATCGTTGTGTTGCCGTCCCCTCCCCATCCGTCTGAAACCAACCTCCCAACACCCACCCACCCCATACTTACCTCAGGAGGCCAGGTGCTGTAATCTTCTGTGGACGGGACACGTCCTGCACTCTGCACAGACAAACCACAAAATGAAATTAAGAATCGAAGGTAAGCTGTATAATCAGAGTCAGTGGGGGGTTTCAACTTGGGTTGATATCTCAGCCATTTCTTTTGGAATTTCGGCCACAAATTTTCACCATGGGGTTCTTGGGACCACGCCTCATGAACACTGTCATTTTGTTTCTCAGTCACGACAGGTGATTTTGGAAACGACAGTGCCACTGTTCATTGGGGGGGTCCCAAAAACCCCATGTTGGAAGTTTGGTGGACAAATTCCAAACAGTGACTGTGATAAGTATGCGTTGCGCAGGTTCTATGCACATTCGTAACTTCGCCAGTTTTTACATTGGAAACAGTCGGCCACCTGCACCTTGCTTATGCCATTGAGGCACTTGAAAGTTTGAATTATATCACCACGCTCTTTCATCTCCTCTAATGAGTACATAAGGGGGTCCCTTAGTATTGTATCACATGTTTTGTGGTGCATGCACTGAACCATCTCTTTGGCACTTCTCTGGCTAGCCTCCACATCGTTAAGGGCCTTGCACACGTTTGGCCTCCGGAACTCATAGGTTCATAGGCGATTTCAAGCTAGGTAGACTTTTGTCCATAATGCTTGCCTTATCATTTATAACCCTTTATCTATTCTATCCAAAAGGAAGTTATCGAGTTTGTTTTTAAAGGAGTCCATATTTGTACTAGACACCACTTCCCTAGGCAGAGAATTCCATCCTGCCACAGCTCTGTTGCTGAACCAGTATTTTTGTGATAAAGTCTGCCATTTTTGTGTTTCAAACTGGAAGGGGTGCCCCCTGGGTTCGTATCTTGATTTTCTCCAGACTAGCCCAAGTTCTGACAAGAGTGCAGGATCATTTATACATCTGTATAGTAGACAATAGTCCCCCCTAGTTCTTCTATACTCCAGGGTAAACAAATTCAGCTCCCTTAATCTCTCAGGGTAAGTCTTCTTTTCCAACCCTTCAACTGACTTAGTCACTCTTTTCTGTATTCGTTCAATATTATGTATATCTGCTTTTTTATAAGGTGCCCAGACCTGAGCACAGTACTCCAGGTTTGGTCTAACCAGAGCACCATAAAGAGGAATTAACACCTTCCTATCCCTACTTGAGATGTGTCTCAGAATACAATTCAGAATTTGATTTCCCTTTCTTATTACTTTGTTACAATGTGTACTAAATTTTAAGTCTGAACTAACTGTTACCCCCAAATCCCTTTCCTCTTCTATTTTATTGAGTACAGTATTATCCAGTTTGTAGGGGAGAGGGTTGTTGTTTTTTACTTTACCCAAATGCATTGTTATACATTTGTTTTTATTTAATTCAAGTTTACTCTTTACAGTCCAATGATGTATGTAATTTAGTGCTTCTTGTAGATCCTGCTGGTTTTTTACTGTATTGGTTATTGCACCAATTCTGCAATCGTCCGCAAATTGTCAACCAAATATCTTTATTTTCCAGTTTCAAGGAGGTTATGTAGATGTTAAAAAGGCAGGGTCCAAGTACTGATCCCTTGGGGACCCCACTAGTCACAGTCTCCATTTGATTTTTCTGCTTGTATCACCACTCTTTGCCTTCTTTCACATAGCCAAGCATCTATCCAGTTTATTATATTGGTGTCTAGTGCATACTGTTTAAGGGAAAGTATTAATTCTTGATGTGGGAGTTTGTCAAAAGCTTTAGAAAAATCCAAAAAAATAACGTCAACACAATTTCCCGCATCTAATGCCTTTCCAACCTGTTCGTAAAAAGTCAAGAGATTTGTCTGACAGGAACATTTTTTTCGGAATCCATGTTGTAGTGGGTCCTGCAGTTTGTTAACCTCAAGGTACTCAACTATATAATTCTTTAGAATGGATTCCATCATCTTACCCATGACAGATGCCAAACTAATCAGTCGATAGTTTTTTAACTCCGATTTCGATCCGCTTTTGTATATAGGAACTACCATCGCTTCTCGCCAGTTTTGTGGTACTTGTCCTGTATCTAGGGATTTTTGGAATATGTGGGTTAGAGGTGGTGCAAGTTGTTCTGCCAATTCATACAGTACCCTAGGATGAATTTCGTCAGGTCCTTGTGATTTGTTTATATGTACTGTTTTTAATTTATCTAGAACATCTTGTAGTTTAATCTGTATCCTCCCTGGTCTGGGAGTAGTATTGGGAGTAGTATTTAGTAAAGTAACTGGATTAAAGACAGAGCAGAAATATTTATTTTGTAACTCTGCACAGTCTCTATTACTAAGTATTTCTCCTGCATTATTTTTAAATGGTCTAATAATAGTACTCTTTTGTTGTTTTTTATTTATATAAGAATAAAAGGTCTTATAGTTGTCCTTAACAAGTGATGCAAGTTTTAATTCGTAGTCTTTTTTTTGCTTTTTTTTATTTCCCATTTGACTTTTTTAACAAACTCTCTATACTGTAAGTTGGGTTGTTTATTTATTTCATGTTTAATTATTTTGAACCATCTGTTTTTTTTTTATTTATCAATGTTTTAATTCTTGGAGTTAGCCATTTAGGGATATTTTTGTTTGTTGAGTACTTGGGGTACTTTGGTATACATATGTTTATAGTTTTGTGTAGTACATTGACCAAGGAGTCCCACATTTTATGGGCTGTGTGATTTCCGAGTTCTTTCTGCCAATCCCAATTTGTGGTATTTCCTCATAGCAGGAAAGTCAGCCTTTTAAAGTTTAGAACTGTAGTTTTCCTTCCTAAGAGTATTTGGTGCATCTTTAATTAGGAACTTGACTGACTGGTGGTCACTATTTCCCAAAGGGTTACTAGTGTGCACATTTTGTATTGTCTGTCCCATATTGGTTAAAGTCAAGTCTAAAGTGTTATTTCCTCTGGTGTTTTCAAGAACAAGCCCTATTTGATTTAGAGCCTCAAAATTGTGTACTTCTTTGTTTGTACCTTCAAGTTTTTTCCAGTTTATGTCTGGGAAATTAAAATCCCGTCAATATTATTCTTTCTGACGGATCTAGGTTATTGTTGACTTTTAATAATTCTAGTTCTCCATCTGGGCTCATTGAGGGGGGTCTATAAACCAGACCTGATTTAATTTTTGTTTGTCCCCTGGGTATGAGTTTTAACCACACCATTTCCAGGCCATCTTTAGCTCTAGTTATTTCCTCACATTGTGTAAGATTTTCTATGTATATAGCTATACCCCCTCCTTTCCTTGATTCCCTCGATAGGTAGTATAGTTTGTAACCGGTTATTTCTTTATCCCATCTATCTTCGGTAGTCCACCAAGCCTCAGTTATTAGTGCAATTTGTATGTTGTTTTCATATAATAAGCATTGTAGTTCCTCAAATTTGTTTGTTAGACTACATGCATTTAATAAAATGCAGTTCTATCCCTCTTTGAGGTCTATAGTTGTAAATGTTAAGTTGTGAGTCTCCCTCCTCTTCCTCCAGTTTAAATGAAAAGAGATAACATTGTTTATTTTCATACTCAGAATTCTGATGCCTGTTTTATTTAAGTGTAATCCATCACTTTTAAAAAGAGTGTTTTTCCCAAAGGTCCCTGAATTGTCCATAAATCCAATATGATTATACCTACAAAGGGTTCTCAGTTTCATATTAAGTATCTCAATGCCTGAGTTTATAAATTCATGTCTCCCGTGGCATGGGATTAGACCTGAAATAATTATATCACATCCTTTATTTTTCATTGTATTTACAATGTGTTGATAATCTTGTATGATGTCATCTATACTATGTAGCCCACATCGTTTACATTGACATGAATTATGATTAAAGGGTCTTGTAGTCCTTCCATCAAGCCATCTAATAAGTAACCAATGTCTGAGATTTTTACCCCAGGTAACGAGCTCACAGTAGTGTGCATTTTTCTGTTTTTACACACTATTGTATCAATTCCTTTAGTTAGGGAGTCTCCTATTATTAGGATATCTTTTTGTTTTATTTGTGTTGTGATTTCTTTTTCTGTTGTGGAATCTACTTTGGATGATATTGCTTTTTTTATATTTTGGCAAACATTACTCTGTTTGGATTCCTTATGTACTTTGTCTATCCTTTTATCTGGTAATAATTTTTGACCTAAACTAGAGTCTTTTAGACTTTGGTTAACCTTCAATCCCTCCCCCCATCATGACTTTCTTCCAAGGACTCGTGTGTAGCTTGCCTTTCCGGATCCAATGTCTTATATCTATTTTCTGTTTCTGGATACTACGTTAACAGCTGATTTATTTCCTCTATTTTGGTAGAGCATTTATTATCACCATGTTTTTGTGGTGTCTCTGTTTGAGACTCTTTTTGGGCCCCTTTGTGTAGTAGCTCTATATCATTCTCAACTATGAATGAATCTATTTAAGCTTCTAATTCTCCGATCTCTCTCTGGACTTCTAATGTTTCTATTTGGTTACTACTGTCCATCCTCCTCTTTATTATTTCTATTTCAGTATGCAAAGCCTGATTTTGTATGCACTTCTCACATGTAAATTCCACCACTATTTCTTCTTCTGTATACATTTTGCAAGATATGCATGGTCTGACATTTTTTTCTAGCTTTAGTCTTAACCATTTTGTAATCTTATCTGGTATTGCTTACAGAATAGAGCTGTATTTTATACTAAACTAGGACTTACTACATTAGTTGTTGATTTTGCCTTGCGGACACAGCAGACGCGCGTGTCTCTGTGCACGGCGACACGCGCCCTGCACACGCACGCCCTGTTCGCTATAGTGCGAGCTTTTATGGGTCCTATGACCCGGAAGTACTGCACAGAGGTCCAAAGAGGTAGCAAAGAAAGTGAAAGCCAAAAAGACTGCATTCAGGCAATACAAAAAGACACAGGCAGAAGGGGATAGGGAGAAGTACCAGGAGAAACAAAGGGAGGCAGGGAAGTCAGTAAGGGAAGCCAAAGCTCAGACAGAAGAACACATTGCAAAATCAGTGGTTAAAGGGGACAAAACCTTTTACAGGTACATAAGTGAAAAAAGAAGGACAAAGGGAGGGATAGTTAGACTGAAGGGGGAGGATGGGAGTCACGTGGAGGATGACAACAGTAAAGCTGACATATTGAACAGGTATTTCTGCTCAGTCTTTACTAAGGAAGAGGGGGGTAATGGGTCTGAAGGGAGTACAAGGGGTGAGAATGGTGCAGAAATGGACACAAGTCCCTTTACACGAGAAAGGGTCCTGAAGGAACTGGAAGTAATAAGAGTTGACAAAGCAATGGGGCCAGATGGGGTGCACCCCAGGGTCCTTAAAGAACTAAGAGAGGTGGTGGCTGAACCTCTGGCTATCCTGTTCAGCCAATCACTGGAAACAGGGGAGGTACCCAAAGACTGGAGGACAGCAGATGTAGTCCCCTTATACAAAAGTGGGAACAAAGAGGAAGCAGGGAACTACAGACCAGTCAGCCTCACCCCGGTAGTGGGAAAGATCATGGAAGCACTACTGAAGGAGAGATTGGTGGAACATCTGGTTGTCAATGGACTACAGGACCCAAGGCAGCATGGTTTCACCAGGGGAGGTCATGTCAGACCAACCCTCATTGAATTTTGACTGGGTGACTAGGAGGTGGATCAGGGAGGGCAGTGGACATGGCCTATCTGGACTTCAGCAAGGCCTTGACACTGTGCCACATAGAAGACTATTACACAAAGTGGGGAATATGGGTGTGGGCAGGACAGTAGTGTGGTGGGTAGGTAACTGGCTGGGTGGCAGGACACAGAGGGTGGTGGTAAATGGCTGTCACTCCACAGAGGGAAGAGTGACCAGTGGGGTACCACAGGGATCAGTGCTGGGACGGTCCTATTCAACATCTTCATCAGTGACATTGCACAGGATATAGAAGGCAGAATTTCACTGTTCATTGATGACACAAAGCTCTGTAATAGTAGACACACCAGAGGGTGTAGACAGAATGAGAAGGACCTGCAGAAACTTAAGAATGGTCAAGGGTTTGGCAGTTGAAATTCAATGCAAAGAAGTGCAGATAATGCATATGGAGTACAAAACCCTGGGACAATATATCAGTTGGGGGTGAGGATATAGCATGCACCAAGCAGGAAAGGGATCTTGGGTTGTCATCTCTGATGACCTCAAGGTAGAGAAACAGTGTGACAAGGCATCAGGTAAAGCAAATAGGATGCTGGGATGTATAGGCAGGGCATCACCAGCAGGAAAAGGAGGTCATAATTCCCGCTATACAAGACACTAGTGAGGCCCCACCTGAGTACAGTGTACAGTTCTGGAGACCATACCTACGTAAGGACAAGACAGGGTAGAGAAGGTTCAGGAGGCAACAAAGATGGTACATGGGTTGCATCACAAATCCTATGAAGACAGGTTGAAGGAACTGAACATGTACTCCCCTGGAGGAGAGGAGGAGAGAGGGATATGATAGAGACATACAAGTATCTTACAGGGAGGAACAGGGTGCAGGAAAATACTATTTTAAGCGAAAAGATGTTTCAGGACTAGAGGGATGGATGAAGTTGAGGGAGGACGATTCAGAGGAAACATGAGAAAGAATTTCTTCACAGAACGGGTGGTGGACAAGTGGAACACCCTGCCAGAGGAAGTGGTGGGGCTGAAGCAATCACGGGATTTAAGAATGCATGGGATAGACATAAAGGAATTCTAGAGGTCAGGGGTAAGGGGAAATAGACTTCTAGGAAAACAAACTGAACTTACAAGCTCAAATGGGCAGACTAGGTGGGCCATAGGCCCTTATCTGCCGACACTGTCTATGTATCTATGTATCTATGTGGGAACACTTGCGTTTCAAACTTGGTAAACTGTGTTAATAGTTTGTATTTATGAGCCCCAGTGCTATCTATTAAGCAGTATAAGGTGCAAAACTGGTTTAAAACAATGCTAAAAAGCGCTTTTAGTAGGGTGTTCACTGTCCCTGTATGACACCCTACCCTCTTCCTGTTTGGAATTACAGGGCTCCACACAAACAGTTTAAATAACAGAAGAAAAACAGTTCACAATTCAGAAATGGTATATTTTTCCAGTGTGTATAACAGCCCTATGCAGACCCACACTTTCAGTTGCTTTTCAGACATGTAGTATTCCTGGTGAGGCCTTTCCAAGGTGTAATACAGTGGCATCACCACTTCCTGCCTCCTGTTAGTGATACCCTGTCCATGCATCATAGCATGACACTGGTCCTTCACGCTGTCCAAGTGCACTGGTTTGATACCTAAATGTTGCAGAGATGATAAACCCTAGGTACCCTTTCCTCTGTGGCGACAGTAACAACCCACCCCACCTGTAGGTCTCCCCCCGGTTCCCTTAAACCATGTGCAGTATTTGCACTTTTTTGGGAACTGAACCTCAGTTGCCACATCTCCAACCATCTTTTAAGCATCTCCAGGTCCCTGTTCATTTTCTGCACCCCTTCTGGAGCAGTCACCTTGTTGCAGATCTTGGTGTTTTTGGCAAACAAGCAGACCTTTCCTTACAGACCCTCTAAAATGGCAAAAATGAAGCTATTGAACAGTACTGATATCAGTATTGATCCCTGCGGCACACCACTGGTCAACTCCCACTCCCTAGAGTGTGCCCCATGTACCATCGCCCTCTGTCTCCTGTCTGTTAACCAGTTCGTAATCCAGTTCACCACTTTTTCTCCCATGCCTAGACTACAAATCTTGTTAACCTGCCTCCTGTGTTGGACTGTGTCGAAGCCTTCGCTGAATTTATGGTAGGCTACGGATAATGACCCTCCCGGATTTAATCCCTTTGGCAAACAATCAAAAAAAAATATCACAATCATCTGACAGGACTTTCCTGCTGTGAATCCATGTTGCCACAGATGTTGACAGGACATTGGAGGGAGTCTGCATTCTGGAGGGGGTCCAAAAGAACCACCTCTTTAAACTCCTGTATCCATTTGTCTGCTTATGATTTTATCATTCTGTTGTTTTGTGATTCAAACAACATGAAGTCTTGCTATATTATGACATATGCAGTGAGTCCCAACCTTCGAACTGCTCCAGAGGTGAAAGAGTTAACTTTCCATGCTAGGCATGGAACGCTGAGCTCGAGCTCGGTTGAAAACTCTGTCGGTTGTTCTTCAAACTCAAACCGTCAGATTCTTTACTCCGCCTCACTGAACAGTCGCTCTGGAGATTTCTCCTTCTGCTCTGTTCATTTTGTCGGTTAAAGTATTATTTTCTCGTTCTTTTTGACCGGATTTAAACCACAACCGGTCGGTTCCAGCTCTGTCTGTGGTATTGTGAGTACTAGGTAGGTTTTACATTTATTTCTTCTGTGTGGAACTTGTAAACGGTTTTATCGGTTCGGTTTGAACCGATCAGGTTGTTTAAAATATATTAATCTGTCCTTTAGAGTGTGGTTACTGGTTCTTATTGGTTCTAAAAAAACGGATTTTATTACTTTTTTCCACGACCCGTGACACGGTTGGGAACCGATAAGAGGGTCTTGCTTGGCGGATTGCCATAAACGGGCAAGTTTGGTTAGGACTGGCACTATGAGAAACCCAAAAGAAAAACCTGGCCCACTGGGTTTCAACACTGCAGTGTCTGTGGGGAAGTCTTTGCTAAGGCTGACCACCACACCACCTGTGTTTATTGTCTGGGGTTTGACCACCTCAATGCAGACTGCCAGATTTGCAAAAATTTTCCTGCAGCTACCCTGGAAAAGAGTTGGTAGCCTCAGGGAAAGGGAGGCCAAAAAGTCCGCTGACCCAGATGGCCAGCCTGGTTCGGTTTCAACCGAACCGGAGGGAGTGCCCTCTGACCAGGGCGAGACTTTCTCGGGCCAAAGGAGAGTCGACTCAGAGGAGTCGGTTCCAGCAAATGGACTAGGAAATCAGCTGGTGTGGAGCCAAAACTTTCCTCTCCAACCGCTGAAGAAATAGCCAAAGCGTTTAAAATTGTCCAGTCGCTCATTTGACCGAACCGCAACCATCAGGTGTTGTGGCTTGTCTAGGCGGGTTCCACCGTTCAAGAGTATGATTTAGAGGAATTTTATGACCCGGAGGAGGGGGAAGAGGAGTATGAGGAGAGTGAATGTAGATTTAAAAGTCTGGATGTTCCCATTGAACTGGACATCTCCCCAGACAGACCTTCAGGAGTGTCTCCTCCTAGGCTTTCTGAGTCCCCTTCTCATTTTATGTTTTATAAAAAAGTGGCTGAAACCCTCCAGCTCCCTATGGAGGAAGCTGTGGATGATCAAGAGGAGCCTGACTATGTGGAAATGATGGATATCCCAGAGTCTAGGAGACTGTCTATTCCTTTGCATAAATCTTTTGGGAAACCGACAGTAAAATTTAAAACTCCTCACACTATACCTCCTGTGGATAAGAGAATGGACAAGAGGTACACATTGTCAGGCTCTGATACGGAGTTCTTACACAACAATGCAGTCATGTTAGTAGTGCAGGCTGCAGCCTGTGACAAGGCAAATATTCCCTTGGCTTCACACCCCTGACAAGGACTCCAGGAGGATTGATGCCATGGCAAAGAAACAGTACATGGCAGCATCCTTGGGACTCAGACAGGCAAATTATATGGCTTATGTTGCTAGATACCAGAAATCCAGATGGGATACTGTTATGGCTCTAGCAAACAGGTCCCTGGCCAGCTTGCAAGGAGCTGGAGCAGGTGGCTGCTGATGGTATTGAGGTATCTAAGGTGCAATTCCATGCTACAGTGGACTCTAATGATGTGTCTCAAGAGTCATGGCTACATCTGTGGCACTGCAGAATGGCTTGGCTCAGATGTACTAGCCTGTCACAGGATACCCAGACTAAGGCCATGGATTTTCCTGTTGTGGGCAATTCTCTGTTTGGGGAGCAGACAGAGAATTACATGAAGAAATGGATGAGTATAGGACCACCTATATGAGTGCACAGGCCAAGGAAAGGCAGGCCACTCCTCAAAGGCAGCCTTCCAGGGGCAGGGGCAGGCCTTTCATAGGCCTTTACCAAGCCCAAGCCTCCTCTTCAGTTTACGCCCAGAGGGGTTCTTTAGAGGGAGAGGCAGACTGGGTACAAGCAGGCCTGCTTCCACCCCTCAGCCTAAAGCCCCTGCCAAACAGACACCCTGATGGGGTGGCCAGGGCCGATTCTCAACTACCTGTAGGGCAGGCTGGCTTACTTTGTCCAGGACTGGAAGTCTCTAACATCAGACAAGTGGGTCCTGGAAGTAGTGTCAGGGACTGGTTCTCAGCTTCAAAAATTTCCAAAGATGAGAACCAGATCCTTTCCACCTGCAAATCCATCAGAGGCACTTGCCCTAGAGGCAGAAGTCTCTACCCTCCTGGCTCTCAGAGCCGTGGAAAGGTTCCACCTACACCAGGGCAAAGGATTGTACTCCAGGTACTTCCTTACCCCAAAAAAGACAGGAGAATGGTGGCCCATCCTGGATCTCAGATACTTAAACAAGCACCTTTTAAAACCAAAATTCAAAATGGTGACTCTGGGAATTATTCTACCCTCTCTGAGGCCAGGGGACTGGCTAGCGTCCCTGGACCTCAAGGATGCCTACTTCCATATTCTCATCAGAAGCTCCCATCGACAGTACCTCAGGTTCGAGCTGCCCTCAGGCCATTACCAGTTCAGAGCAATGCCCTTTGGCCTCACTTCTGCTCCAAGGGTATTCACAAAATGCCTGGCAGTAGCAGTTGCCTACCTAAGAAGGCAAAAAATTGCCATCTTTCCTTACCTGAACGACTGGCTCATAGTAGGCCAGTCTCCGGACCTAGTCAAGTTACATCTTCAGATAACTCAGCAACTGCTTACCTCTCTAGGTTTCCTTCTGAATCTTCCAAAGTCAGTTCTAGAGCCTGTCCAGCTTCTCACCTTCATAGGCGCAGAACTGAACACAGAGGAAGCCAGAGTCTTCCTTCCTTTGGACAGGGCAAGGACCCTGGTCTCTGCCTCCTCATTCACCCTGCAGGTCTCTCGACCAGCAAGGCATTTTCTGCAGCTCCTGGGACATATGGCTGCTTCTACAGCAGTAGTGCAAGGTGCAAGATTTCAGATGAGTGACATCCAGTTCCATTTGAGAGCCTTTTGGTCTCAAAGAAAGGACCCTCTAACCAAGTTGATCCTAGTAACTCGAACCCTGATCCAAGCCCTACAATGGTGGCAGGATCAGAGCAATCTGAGACGAGTGGTTCCCTTTGTCACTCAGTCTCACTCTTTAATCCTTACTACAGATGCATCCCTCTTGGGGTGGGGAGCTCACACGGGCGACCTCACTACCCAGGAACTGTGGTCCCCTCAGGGATCTCTGCTCCACATCAACCTGTTGGAGCGCAGAGCAGTTTTTCTAGCACTTCAAGCTTTTTCCAAATCTGTTCAGAACAAAGTTGTACAGGTCAGAACAGACAACACCACTACAATGTGGTACATCAACAAGCAAGGAGGCACTCAGTCTACGGCCTTGTGCACCGAAGCAATGAAGTTGTGGTCTCTGGCTTACTCCCTGAACACCTCCCTCATGGCAGTTCACCTCCCAGGCAAGGACAATGTCCTGGCAGATGCTCTCAGCAGGATTTCCCAGGGCCATCATGAATGTCACTGGATCCCCTGGTCCTGGGGGTAATATTTGCCAGATGGGGCACTCCGCAGATAGATCTTTTTGCAGCCCCAGACAATCGCCAACTTCCCCTTTTTTGCTGCAGGCCCCCAGTGTTGGGCTCAGTCCCTCTGGATGCCTTAGTTCTCAATTGGGAAGGGAAGTTTCTTTATGCCTTTCCCCCCTTCCCTCTCCTGTTCAAAGTGTTAGTCAAAATCAGATCTCAATCCTGCAAAGTGATTCTGATTGCCCCAGATTGGGCCAGACAACCCTGGTATCCTCTCCTACTGTCCTTAGCAGTCCATCTTCCCCTGTTTCTTCCCAGGAATCACAATCTCTGTTAACCTGTGCTCAGGGAAGGATTTGGTACCCGAACCTCAAATCTCTCAATCTCAAGGCCTGGCTCTTGAAGAGTTAGAGTTTGCTGATCTACACCTCTCCCAAGGTGTAATGGATATATGGAAGGCTTCTAGGAAGCCTTCCACCAGGGCTACTTACAATTCCAAATGAAAGAGGTTTTCCATATGGTGCTCTGGGAAGCATATTTCCCCAGAATCTGCTGATTTACCCACAGTCCTGGATTATATGGTCCATTTAAACACTTTGGGGCTGAGACCAGCTACCCTAAAGGTGCATTTGGCAGCTGTGCCTGCTTTTATTTCAGCAGGTAAACCCTCTTCTCTTTCAGCTCATCCTGTATTCTCTAAGTTTTTTAAGGGATTGCTTCACACCAACCCTCCATTCAGGGGCCCTGCCCCTGCCTGGGATCTTAATGTTTGCATTGCTCAGCTTATGCAACCTCCCTTTGAGCCCTTGTCTTCAGCAGAGCTCAAGTATTTGACTTGGAAGACTGTGTTTCTGGTAGCCATCACTTCTGCCAGATGCATAAGTGAATTACAAGCCTTGTCAGTGGAGCCTGATTTTATCTCCTTTCATAGAGATAAGGTGGTCCTCAGGACTAACAGGAAGTTCTTGCCTAAGGTGATTTCAGATTTCCACCTTAATCGATCTATTTCTCTTCCAGTGTACTTCACTGACCATTCCTCCTCTGGCGAGAGAAGGTTGCACAGCTTAGATGTGAAGAGAGCCCTTAGTTACTACATTGAGCGTGCCAAGGGTCACAGGTTTGACTCCCTCCAACTGTTCCTCACTTATGGTGAGGTTGGTAAAGGGAAACCCGCCACTAAAAGATCCATTGCCAGGTGGATTGTCTCTTGTATCCAATTCTGTTATGAAAAGCTGGGTAAGGTTCCTCCCTCAGGCCTGAGGGCTCACCCTACCAGAGGTACAGCTGCTTCCCTGGCTGCTGCCAGGGACATCCCCATTCTAGAGGTTTGTCAAGCAGCTACCTGGAAAACAGTTCACACTTTTACCAAGCATTACTCTCTGGACATCCAGGCTAGGAGTGATGCTCGGTTTGGCACAGCTGTGCTTCAGAGCCTATTTCCTAAGTAGGTTCTGTCCCTTCCCCATGGAGGTACTGCTGTGTAGTCTGCATATGTCATAATATAGCAAGACTTCATGTTGTTTGTAGAAAAAGTTACTCACCTTAGTAATGTTGTTTCTTCTAATGGAGTCTTGCTATATTATGACCTCCCCCCAGCCTGCCCCTCTCAGAACCTCTGTTTTTGGGATGTGGGTGGGCAGTGCAGTGTTGGCACTTAGTAGATGCCCACCTTGTTTTTTCACCCCTCCTTTTTGGGGTGATTTGGTGTTGTGTTTTCATTTTTTGGGTCTCCTGACTTGAGTCCTTGTTTTGGGACCAAAAAATGTGTTCTTATATTTAGTAGCCAGTTGGCTAGTGTAGGTTTACAGCTTCCACACAGGACCTTAGTGAGTTTAGCTTGTAAAGATCTGACAGTTTGAGTTTGAAGAACAACAGACAGAGTTTTCAACCGAGCTCGAGCTCAGCGTTCCATGCCTGGCATGGAAAGTTAACTCTTTCACCCGAGCAGTTCGAAGGTTGGGACTCACTGCATATGTCATAATATAGCAAGACTCCATTAGAAGAAACAACATTACTAAAGTGAGTATTTTTTTCTTGTGAGCCATTCTGCCGCGCACACAGAGCCTGGGATTGGGCGGCTAATCTAGTTAATTATACTTTACTTTTTAATTTCTTAAACCAGAAACCAAGCAGGAGAAGAAGATAGTAAGTAGGCTGTGCAGCTGTGTATGTACTCAGTATGGGATCAATATTCAGGGGTTTTGCAGTTGCAGTCAAGGGTTTGGCAGTTGAAATTCAATGCAAAGAAGTGCAAGATAATGTATATGGGACACAAAAGCTAAGGAACAACATACAAGTTGGGGGGTGAGAATATAGCATGCACCAAGCAGGAAAGAGACCTTGGGGTCATCATCTCTGATGATCCTAAGGTAGGGAAACTGTGTGACAAGGCAGCAGGTAAAGCAAATAGGATGCTGGGATGCATAGGTAGGGGCATCACCAGCAGGAAAAGGGAGGTCATAATTCCACTATACAAGACATTAGTGAGGCCCCACCTGGAGTACAGTGTACAGTTCTGGAGACCTTACCTATGTAAGGACATAGGGTAGAGAAGGTTCAGAGGAGGGCAACAAAGCTGAAACAGGGTTTGCATCACAAGTCCTATGAGAAAAGGTTGAACGCCCCCATCTGGCATTCTCTGCCAAAATCTGGAATCCCTACAAAAAGGGCGAACGAATAATGCTAGAGAGAGTCCAGCGTAGATTCATGAAAATGATACCTGATCACAAAAATAGCTATGATGACAGACTCAAATCTTTAAATCTAATGTCGTTGGAGACGCACCGTGCTTGTGGAGATTTGTTGTTTAGGTATGATGCCATACAAGACCCAGTCTTAATGTGCGATTTAGATATCGAATTTAAGGAAACCCATGTTGAGATTAGAGGTCACCCACTGTAGTTCAGGGGTAAGAAAGTTAGAACAAATGTGAGGAAAATTTTCTTTACTAATCAATCAAAATCTTTATTTATCCAGGCGAACATCATTGAGCAAAACTCATTTGCAGGATGGACCTGGTTAATTCCGGATCAAAGAATACATTACAAGAAAAGATCGTTACAGTCAATAGAAACAAATAACATGAACCAGACAACAAATAAATATCAAGTACGTGCACAATGTAACAGTCCTATACAGAGGTAGCATACAACAGCACAGAGTGCAACTATATTATATATAGATGAAACATTAGATAGCTTAGATGAATCTTGCCATGGGTATTGGGTAAGCAACTAGAAGAAAGAATGGCAAGGAAATTTAACTCGTATAATACCTTGTCCTGGCCATGGAGGTATGGCCAAGTTGAGGGGATGTATAGAATTTACAGAGGACTGAGGCAGGTGAACGGAGTGGAGGAGATACAGTGGGGGAGAGGGGCAAGGTATTTTAACTAAGGTAAGGGGGAAGGGAACTGGTGGCCAAGACAAGATATACAGACAGAAAGTGCAGGGTGCCTAGGAATCTGAGGCAGCCTCAGGGAGCGGATAAGCAATTGTGGAGTTCCTTCATGGAATAATTTAAATTTAATCTGATTGTGAAGTTTATGGAATGATCTGCCATTGGAAATTATTGTTTCAGAAAGTAAAAATATCTTCAAGCAAAGACTTGACAGATGCATATTAAGAGATGGTAATTTAAAGTATTTTTTGTAGGAGCACTCCTGTCCTACGGCTTGGTTGCTTCGTGCTTACCTTAGTATGAACCTTGGTATTTGAATATGTACTCCCTGGAGGAGAGGAGGGAGGGAAGGAGAGAGGGGATATGATAGAGACATGCAAGTAATTTACAGGGAAGAACAGGGTGCAGGAATACACTATTTTTTTTTTTTTTACTTTTATGTTTATTGTTTTATTAAAACAACATACAGTTTGATACAAGATCAGGACATTACAGTTCATTTACAATCAGTGAGGTCACCACTCCTCTTATTATTCACAACCATCCCATCCCGTTCTTTTTGGTACGTCAATGGAGGGATTCGAAATAAATTGACCAAAGGATAACCACTTGAGCTGATATAAAGTCCATGAGCTGCATGTTTAAAAAAACATTTCAAGTAAAGAAAATAGCTGCCCCCTAATTAGGTCACCTAATCTATAGGTGAAACCTAAGTACTCCATGCTATTTCTTAGTGATGCACTTTATATGCATTACAATATTATTTTGTTGCTAAACCAACTTTATGTTAACATTTTAATAACTTTTATATCAAGTTTAATAATATCAAACCATCACTATCAGCATTACAGATAACTTCGCTCCCACTAACAGTGTATTAATATGTGTTACAATACTGAAATCTCAGGGAAAACTTCCTTGGACATTGTAACTAAATGAACAGGATTACCTCCGACATCTAAAATCAGAAGAGAAAACTTAAGAATCCATTAGTCAGAGCTCTATAGGTATAACAAAAACTTTGTCCCAGTTTTAAATCAGTGAACAGTTCTGAACTCAATCTTAATATAATGGTGTAATCACAGTTCCAATAGTTCTATATCTCAGGTCTGAAAGTGTCCATACCCTTCAGGCATCATCTTCCTCTCCCTCGGATGAGTCCACCTCTCGCCTGCGCCAATTCTCATCGTGCTGCACATGTTTATGACTCCACTTTAAAGCCTCCATTGGACTGGAGAAAATAAATTTTGCCATCGTGGACAATTCACGACCTTGCAGGGAAAATCATTCCACGCGTTATCTTAGCCTCCCTTAGCACAACGCATACCTCATCAGAATTTTTTCTCTTTTGGCACGTTGTGTAACTGATATCGGAATAAATCTGCACATTTTGACCCTCGCACAGAAGAGGCCCCCTTTGCCTTGACAGCGCCAAAAGATAGTCCCGAGTGCCTAAGCCATCAGTGACCAGGATGACTGTACGAGGTGCCTCCGGGTTCAACGGACGCCCTCTCAGAGCAACACGGTAGGCCTTTTGGGCTGTTTGAATTTTAGGAGCTACCTCTTTCCTTAATTGCTGTGTGAACCGTTCCTGGAAAAATAGGAGATGATCTCCCTCCACACATTCGGGTATCCCAGTTAGGCGTATGTTCTCCACTTGCACTTGGTTCTCCAGGGCTTCAAGCCTGGACTTGAAATGGGTAGATTCCTTTTCCATCGTCGAGACAGCCCCCATTGCTGCGTCAGCTCTACGAGTTGATTCTACAGCCGTGGTCTGGATCACTTCAGCATTGGGTTCTAAAGCCACCACTTGGTTTGTTAAATTATCAAACTTCTCTGCTAACCCAGACACAGTAGGTATGAGTCTATTGATTTTAATTCCGAGTGTTTGCAAGGTTTCTTCACTAGATTCTGAAGTTGCATCATCACCTCAGCCTTGGGCTGAACGTGTGGTGGGAGCCGCAGAGGTTGTTTTGCTTTTTGCTCCCGTCCCATGCATTTGATCCTTACGAGGATTTCCCATCTTATTGTAGACAGTGTCAGAGCTCATCTCTTATCTGATCTGATCCAAAAGTTATCCCAATTAGTTTCGGATAGCTAGCTTCCAGAGTTGTTACTCTCCGAAGTTGCATAGAGCTCTAAAGTTTAACAGTCATGTTACTTGGGCCCCCCAGCGCCCTCCAGGAACACACTATTTTCCAGTGAAAAAGATGTTCCAGGACTAGAGGGCATGGGATGAACTTGGAAGGAGCGTTAGAGGAAACGTGAGGAAGAATTTCTGCACAGTACTGGTGGTGGACAAATGGAACACACTGCCAGAGGAAGTGGTGGGGGTTGAAACAGTCATGGGATTTAAGAATGCATGGGATAGACATATGGGAATTCTGGAGGTCAGGGGCAATAGATTTCTAGGAAAATATAAAGTGAACTTGCAAGCTCAAATGGGCAGAATGGGTGGGTCATAGGCCCTTATCTGCCAACAGTGTCTGTTTTTTATTTTATTTTAGTCTTTGGTAACTGTTTAAGGCCCGCTAGGCACAAGTCGCTGTTTTCAGGGGTGACCTGGGAGCACTGGGCGGTTAAGTGACTTGCTCAGTGTCGCACAGTGTGCAAGTGGAGGTTGTGAGAATCAAACTCAGGTCTGGTCTGCTGAATGTATCAAGCTCGTTCACGCCTCGTTCCTCTAACCTGTAGGCTATACTGCCAGCTGCATCTATGTTGTTGTGGCTATCAGTGTGTGTCACTACACAGACATTTAGTGTAACAGGCCATAAAGATGGCGTGATGGAACTAGTGGCCACCCCACCCAGTATGGCCATAAGACCTACATGCACAGTCATCCGCTGGCCATTATTTTGCATTGGCATATGTACAAGCACTGTGTGTCACACTGGCCTAGGCCATGGATGCTGGAATCCCACCACATGTGACACTTCACCTTTTGTAAAAAAAAAAAAAAATACCATCACAGTCTCCAGTATGTGGCACACCTGCAGTGCACTATGGAACGATATAGACAGAAGTGCCCGAGCAGTTGCCAGTAGTGTGAACCTTGTACCCTAAGTCTCATGCACTGTCGCCAACAGTCTTTGCGGACAGAATGCTGCCTCGCCGTGCCCCCCCATATGGTTTTATGATGTATGTCCAATGCATGTTCCAGTGTTCATTTTCAAGTAATAATTTATGTGGGACACCGATCCACTGGGTAAACAAAGCAAGGGTCGAATTACAAAATAATGGGTCATACTGTATAATCAAGCCCCAAATCATACAACTGCAGTGTACATGTTCTGTAGCAGTGAACATGTTGTACATAAGGCAGAAGGAAAGGTTGGTCAGAATGAACACTGTGTGTCAATTGTCCTGACCCTGCACCCAAACATTAACCCTGCATCTGTACATCTGTTTGTGCTTGCGCCCATCAGTCCGTAAGCCTCCACAAACCTTTCCATTGACCTGATGAATGGTGGTGGTGGTGGTGGTGGGGGAGGGTTGTGGGGTGAGTGTTAATTAAACACAATGCATTTCCTTCACTGTCATACTCCTATCACATGGCTGAAAATATTTCTGTGGCACGCAACAGCACATGTCATTGCCTTGTGTCATGTGCTCCACGGCCCTCAACAAAACAGTGGCATCTGGGTCACCTGATGACAATCTCATGATCACAAATGACAGAAACCATGACACAAGGCACAGACAGAGTGAGCCTGCACATAGGTGATACACCACAAGCAAGCACATAATGCCAAACACATACACACAAACACAGCCAAGTACGCGATTGAAAGCCACCCGCCATAGCAAGATCTGGTATTCTACTGCTGAGCATTCCATCAGCAAACACTGTTCTTGGCATTATCTCTTAATCCATGACACCTTGCTGCCCTCTCCTTTGGATGGCCAGTCGTGCACAATTCACTGTTCTACCCAGTCTGCATCAGAGGGAGTGGCTGTCACCAATTATATTGCTTTGTTGGTGGGTCCCCTAACAGTGGGAGGAAGCACCTAACATATGTGATGTGTGGCGATGGATATTCTTGAGGTCCTGAAGGCTTCCTGGCTAGGATCAGCAAGCCACCATCATTCCTGAGACAACAGTGAACATTTTTTTTCTGGCTCATGTCAGCACACACACTGGTGACACGCAATGGCATGCTGTGCATGGTCAGCTAAGGTGCAAACAAAATGCAGAGGAAGGCCTCAGCGTGCCACCACAAGGCAATGCATCCGTGACCCTCCTCTACTGACATCCCCGGCCAGGTAAAGAACCAGGGTCAGCAGCTTTAGTGTGAGGTTGAAAACCCCTTGAACATTGCGCATAACACAAATGGGTGTGCCCACTACATCTCTACTCTGAACCCAGAAATAGAATTCCCCTTGATTCTACACAGCAGACCAAGTACTGTTTGTTGCTCTCTAACTGGACTGCCTACAGTTGACTTCAGTACGACCGCAGATGGGGATTCACAAAGTGGAGTGTGACATAGTACTCCAGGTGAGGGCACACCAACACTCTGCACAGTGGCATAACCACACCCTCTTAGTGGAGGTAAAACTCCTCCCTATGTACACCAGCATCCCACTAGCTCTACCAGCCACTGTGGACTGCCTACACTGATGACAATATCCGTGCAGTCCAAGCAGTGGGTATTCTGCTGTTGAAGACTAGGCACCACAGCATGAGAAAAAGGCAAACCTGCTGCCCAATTGTTGTTTTTCTGTGTGTGACTTCCATCTGGGAATTTCCCTCAATACACCAGATGGCCTGTGTGATTAGCAGCTCTTTATAAGGTGCAGTTGTATGTAAGGAGGGTGTGATGCTGCAAAATGCTTGGCATAAGAGACTTTAAGAACAAAAGTTATATACATTGTTTTTTGGTTTCTTTTGTATTTGTGTGAGACTTTCCCTTTTGATAATCTTAGTCCGCATTCCAGATAGCATGGTGTGATTAGCGGCTCTTTACAAGATGCAGTTATGTGCACCTATAGGAGTGGAACCACAACGTGTCCCATTTGCACACCGTTATTGGGGGTTACACCTAGCCTGCATCATACACTGATCTGAGAAAGCCATTCACACCATCCCATCTGTGTGGCTAGTAGTTGCTGCTGACTTAATAGGGGTGAGGGGAACACTGAGGGACCAGTAATTTATTATCAGGGGCACGTGTGTCTAATAACTCTACATTTCAGTCACACTTCCAAGATTAGAAAAGAAAGCTTTGGGAAAGTCTGCAGAGTGACACAATGTTAGAATTATATCACTGGGGGAAGTTGTTACACAAGTCACAGTGATGTACAAGATGGCATTCAAGCATGTGATGCTAGTTAGTGATGTAGAAGTAATAGGGATCTTGGGGTTATCATCTCTGATGACCTCAAGGTAGGGAAACAGTGTGACAAGGCAGCAGGTAAAGGAAATAGGATGCTGGGATTTATAGGCAGGGGCATCACCAGCAGGAAAAGGGAGGTCATAATTCCACTATACAAGACACTAGTGAGGCCCCACCTGGAGTACAGTGTACAGTTCTGGAGATCTTACTTACGTAAGGACATAGACAGGGCAGAGAAGGTTCAGAGGAGGGCAACAAAGATGGTACATGGATTGCATCACAAGTCCTATGAGGACAGGTTGAAGGAATTGAATATGTACTCCCTGGAGGAGAGGAGGGAGAGAAGGAACATGATAGAGACATACAAGTATCTTACAGGGAGGAACAGGGTGCAGGAATACACTATTTTTAAGTGAAAAAGATGTTTCAGGACTAGAGGGCATGGGATGAAGTCGGAGGGAGGACGATTCAGAGGAAACGTGAGGAAGAATTTCTTCACAGAATGGGTGGTGGACAAGTGGAACATCCTGCCAGAGGAAGTGGTGGGGGCTGAAACAATCACGGGATTTGAGAATGTATGGGATAGACATAAAGGAATTCTGGAGGTCAGGGTTAAGGGGCAACAGACTTCTAGGAAAACGTAAAGTAAACTTACAAGCCCAAATGGGCAGACTGGGTGGGCCATAGGCCCTTATCTGTCGACACTGTCTATGTATCTGTAGTACTGCATCATAGTAAGTACTGTGTGTTCACTTTGCTGACAAGAACTATGCCCTACTGCAGCAGTAGTGTTTAGCTTTCTTCTCTAGTCTTGATTGTGCAACCTGAAATGTAGAACTATTTAACACAAGTACCCCATGCCAGTAAATCACTCGTTACTCATAGGCACAAGTACTTGTGCCTGCATGGCAGTCTTGTTTGTTTTA
This sequence comes from Neoceratodus forsteri, assembly GCA_016271365.2. NCBI lineage: Eukaryota > Metazoa > Chordata > Ceratodontiformes > Ceratodontidae > Neoceratodus > Neoceratodus forsteri. The sequence goes on along the minus strand of CM057453.1, from coordinate 626,178,609 downwards.
CTGCTAGGAAATCGGTGACCATCCCTGTACATTTTTATATTGTCTCACATAATGTTAGTACAGTGTACTAGCCACACAAGTGTTTTTGCATGCAGCAGCAGTACAGGAAAGAAAGCTGCTTGGAAACACTCTGTAAATGCATGTAATTCACAGAGGACAAGAACATTATCGAGTCTCTGAGCTACACATGTAGACAAGTATGCTTGCTGTAGCACACAATGTAAATTCTGTGAAAGTGGAAAGTAATGTTAGGTGCAGTTATATCTCCATGTTTTCATCACTAAGTGAGGCTAAAATACTGCCATAGAAGTATAACATATTAGCAACACACAGAACAAATGGAGATGGGAACGTGGAAGCAATTAGCTTATGCGGTTACCATTGGAAACAGTAAACAGTGACCCAAAGAAACCGAGCGTAGAACAGCAATAAGGCACGAGGAACGCAGTTATGAGACTGCAAAAACACAAAGTGAGAAAGTAAATGTCTTTGTGAGTTTCTTTATAGTTGGCGTTGGAAGATGTAGGTTCATGTACATTGTTGAATGACAAGGTAGCAGGAAGTACAGCCCTGTAGTTAGGAATGGCAGTGGCAAGGGAAAGTATAGCCACTGTGGCCATCAATGACTTAATAACATGTAATAATATGTGACTGGGAGAATTTAGATAAAGTGATGGTAGGATTGCTCACTTGTTTTAAAGTTTAGGAAGGTCGGAGCAACAACAGCACAGGACTAGAAACCACAAACTTGCCAAACAGTTTGTCCTGTCTGAAGCTATGTGCCTCACCTGTAAATCCCTCTTGTAACAGGCTGTTGTGAAATGCAGTGAGCAGACAACTGTATTTCGGCTATGTGTATCGGACAGATTCTCATGCTTCACCCGTGCCCTCCACAGTGGAGCTTGCCCCTCATCTCTGGGGACGGTATGGAAAGAAAGATCATGGCATTTGGTTTGCCGGCTGTCACTGCTGCAGCTGCCCACACAGCGGTACACCATAATTCAGATTTCAGTGGCCACCAGCGAAAGTAATAGAATGGAGGAATAACTAACTAAACAGCATTAGGCAGGAGCGAGAAAACAAATCATGGTCGCAGCTAGGTAACAGGATCAGTGGGAGGCTGCAGGAAAAATACTGTTTGAAAAAACTCTCGAATTGGCTGCTCTGTGAGGTGGGCACAAAATCACAGCAAACTATCACGGAGTCCAAGCAAGGATCCACACTCGCCAGTGCCAAACAGTCTTGATCTATTGTGGATGAGCTGAAAATTAGATGCTGGCTTATATCCAGGGATCTAACCGGCAATGACATTATCCCCATATAGAACGTCACAGTCCTGAGTGAGCATAGCACGCATGCGCTACTTTTAACAGCATGTTGCACGAGCGTGTGGGAGAGAGGCTGAAAATTCAGTTTGCTAGTAAAATTGACTAACGTGGGAAAATTGCACTTTGGGTGCACAGTGAGTTGTTGGCACTTGAATTGGACTCTGCAAACAGCCGATAAGTGGACATTTCCCTTTAACGCCCTGTGGTATCGTGGCAGCAGGGATGTATGTTGGTGTAATAAGAACAGTACAATCATATATTTAGATTATGTCGTCCAGAACCTCCCTCCAATATTGCGTGAGCAAGTTGCGGGACCCCAAAATGTGCCCAAGTTCCGCCGAGGGGCACCAACAGCCACTCCAGCATGCACCAAAAGAAGGATTAGTATGTTTAGCTATCATTGCTGGAGTACAGAAAAATCTGGCTCTAACTTTCCAAGCATATTCTTTCTAATATGTGACTGCTGAAACCTTGTATGCCGGAATGGCATAAATGGTTGGTTCAAGCCTCAGCGTCAATCTCAGTATTTAGTTCCTGCACCCATCGTTCCCTCATCTTGTCTGTGTTTTCCCTGGGAGTCTCCCTTAATGCCATATAAATTACACGAGGTTACAAAATGCCATATCCGTCCTATCACCAGTAGCCTGTGCGGTACCTCAGGGGTTGGTCATTGGTCCTCTCCTGTTTTCCCTCTTTATAAACCAGTTGCCCTCAATCCCAACCTTTGGTCAAGTTACTCCATATGCTGATGATATGGTGCTCCTTGCCAGTTCACAAAGTATTGATGACGTTAACTATGGACTCAACTTGGATTTCGGTTGCATTCAATCCTGGCTCAAGGCAAGTAAGTTGGTCATCAACCTTCAGAAGATGCAGGCAATGTTATTCGGCTCACTTCCCAAGGTGAGAGCATGCCCGACCGTACTCAGAGTTGATGGCACTGACGGCACCGCTTTGAAGGTGGTGGAATCGTTCAAGTACTTGGGGGTGACTCTTGACCCACAAGTGGATCTCACGCTGCACATACTTGTAAGTAAGGCAACCAGCTGCAAACTAGGACTTGCGTACATAGCAAAAAGTTGCCTCACCCCAGCTGCCAGACTTGCCCTGGCAAAAGGGGTCTTCCTCATCTCGCTTTGTTACGGGTTTACCTCCTTCACGAATGCCCCCAAAGCCTGGCTCTCCAAATGGGACACCTCGTATAACAACATATGTCGGTTCGCCCTGTCAGCCCCTCGTTTCACCCATCGGTGTCTGCTTTACTCTAGACTGGGTTAGCTTTCCCCAAGCAACCATCGCTCATTCGTTATGGGCAACTTTACGGATAACATCATCCGATCATCTACTCCTCCAGCACTTGCTGACCTCCTCCAGCCTGTCCCCTCTGGCTATCAGTTGAGGTCCACTGAATCCCAGGCGCTGATGGTTCCGAAGACTCACTCCTTAGCGGGAGATCGAGCATTTGGGGCTCTTGCCCCCAAAACCTGGAACCTCCTACCTCCTCACGTAAGAACTGCCCCCACCCACAGTTGCTTCAGGTCCTCCCTTTAGGATTACCTAAAACAAGCCTCAAGCTACCTCTGTCCCCTGTAGTCCCTCCCCCTGTGAAGTGCCTGAAATTAAAAATAAAAAAATAAAAATTCCTGGCTGTGGGCGTGCACTTACTCCAAAAATAAATAATAAATGAGCAATATTCACAAATGTTGTTGCTACTGACACTGGCTCTAATTTTTCCTGGCTGCCCTCCCTGGGTTGTTCTGCCTCATACTGAACTGCACTAAAATTGTTCTCTGCCTGTTACCTGACTGTAGATGATTGCTTATGCCTGTCTGTACCTTGCCTGACAGTTGGACCCAAGCCTTTGTACTTTGTTTTGGCTGCTCCTTCTTGCTTGTATTCTGACCGTACCTTTGTGTAACTTGATGCTAGCCTCTGTACTGTTATTGCTTGTATCTCTGTAACTCTCCCGGGTCGCACCTGAAAATAGGCACATTACTGTCTAGTGTGCTTACCTGGTAAACAAAAGCTAAATAAATGAATAAATAAATAAATATTACCCCTGAGATAGAAGAGGAGAAGCGTTGTTAACTGAGTGGGTTTCTGTATTATATTAGAGGGACACTGTCATCCCCATTTGGCATCAAATTGACCCTAGTTTAAAAAACAACATTTTATGATTGTTCTCATTCTATAGAGACTGCTAATGTAGCTGGTTATTTGATTCAGACTCCTTTTTCCTTTTAAAAGGTAACTGAGTGTCAACAATGCTGGTGTTACCACACCAAAACACGTTTGTTTACATTTCTTGACTAACTACAACTGCATCTTTCCGGGACTCAGGAGCACCCCAATACTATCTAGCTACCCATTGTGCAGTGGAGAGTAGATGGCACTACTGTATCACAAGTGGCTGTACTGTTTGAGGGTGTTTCTAATGTTCAGCAAGTATATAGTAAGCTTAGGTAAACAATTTGGAGCAAAACAAGGCTGTGTATAACTATGCATTCCCGTGCATTTCAGTTCTAATAAACAAGGAGGCAGGTTAAAAAAAAAAAACAGCAACATCAATGAATTTCAGAGATGGTAAGCAGTTATAAAATGTGGATTTTTACCTAGAAATACTATGACACAGAAAAGGTTGACAGTGTCCCTTTAAGTAGTGGGTCTTGGTGCGGTTGTAACCCATTACTGTTTTCTGTGTTTGCCTGCCTAATTCATACCCTTGCGTTGTATTTGAGTATGGGCCATTTGTATTCTGTATTAAATTTTATTCCTGATGCCCTTGCATGCACCTGACTTTTTGATTTGCCTTTTATGGTCCTATTTAATCTTGTACGTATTTTATGACTTGTATGCATTGTGTAATTATTGTTCAGTTACCAACCCCTGATGCATAGGAAGTAACACATTGAATCTGTATGCCTTGCTTGACAAAAATATTATGTAATGTTTTATGGCTTGAGCTGTAGCATTTGGGCATAAAAAAAAAAAAAAAGTTAATACGGAGCCTTTTGATGAAAGTTGCCAGACAAAAATAGCTGAAGGGATCTGTCTGAAATTTTTAGGGTTTGTAGATTCTGGCAAAGTGCTGCTGAATCCATCCAGTAGTATCAGAGTTGCAAGCGTCCCGAAATTGGGGCACAAGGCTGGCCTGGTGGCACAGAGGGCTGAGGCACTTGCCTGTCACCACGCTGGTGATCTGAGTTTGGGAACAAATTCGGGTTGCTGGGGGTTGGGGGGGGGGCGGCTGTGTGAAGATCGATCAGCCGCCTGGTAGCTCTCCTGTCCCAGATTGGGGTGGTGTTTTATCCCGGCTCTTGGCTGCCGCCAGGTGGCAGTGCCAGTGCCTGGGGGAGGTGGGTGGGTGGAAGGGGCTGCGATACTAGAGTGCAGGCTCGCCTCCATGCACATGTGTCCATGCCGCTGTGGGCATCAGGGAAAAGCAAGGGAGAAAACAGAAAAGTGATGGTGGGGTTTTAATGAAGCCCTGCAAACTACTTCCGACCCACGCTGTTGACTGGGATGCCTAGTCTGACCTGGACTTATGGACTGGAAGGGGGACAGCCCTCCCGACTCCACCACGGGTGACAAGCCATGGAAGGAATCGGAGACTAAGTAAATCCCAAGGGCAGCGGACTCCGGTTTGGAGATGGTGGGACAAGGCTGAGCAGCCGCCATGACCATCAGTGGAGAAAAAGCTCTATTGGAAAATAAATTGGGGTAGAAAATAGCACTGTAGCACTGTAAATTGCTACTAGGGTATCCAAAATCTGCACGTGAGCATTGCGATGACACACAGCAAAATGTGGCAGCCTGAGTATAGCATTGGGAGCTAGCATTCAAAAATGTGAATTTGTCAGACCACTCACTCAGAGAACCAAATCAGAGTAAATGTTGAGCCTTGCATGGCTGAGTGGCCATATTGTCTGATATGTAGACGCCATTAACTGGCTACTGACCACCTGGCCACTGTTTTTACATACTGTACTAATCAAGGAACGCTATAATGTTCTGCAAAAGAGGAGGTTATCTCCAGATCTTCCGCAGTGGAGAAATTTGGAAATGCTGTACTGAGCAGAACAGAATTGAAAGGTAGAAATACAGCATGTTGCTATGTATAAGGATTGTCAACAGGTCAGTCAGTACAGTATGCACGGTAGTAAGGTCTGCAAGTCATTCCCCTGCAGATACCTCTCCTGGCACGTTCCAAGACTTGAAACTTTCCAGATCATGCTTATTCTGGGGGATCTTTAGGCATAATCTGTTTACAAACACCAGTTAATAAAGAAGAATGTTGCTAGTCTTGTTGCGAAGAGTGAAAGTAAAAACTAAAAGTGAAATTGTTGAAGATCCTTCTTCAGAATTCTAAATTTAGTTTCTAAGCTTTAAAGTAAATTTCCGATGTAAGGCAGCCACTCTCTCACATAGTGGTAGCTGCCGTAATCGGCAGTTATTCTAGCCTGGTTTTACTGAATAATAGCAGCCCATGCCTTACTAATATGACTCGTAACTTTGCTTTAGACTGTGGAAGCCCTCTCTATTCTGAGTGTCTGTGTTCTGCCGCCATGCCACGCTCAAGCACGTAATGATGTGTGGCCAGGGAGAGTGCAGGGGCATGCCCCATTGAAATGAATGGGGCTTGATTTCTCATTAGTTTTTAAGCTACAAAATAGTCACTTGGCGATTAATGAAGGGAACTGCTTGACTAACACGAGTGGTGCCCTTCATTAATTACTTAATGTTGACTAACAACTTAAAAATGAATGAGAAATAGTCCCATTCATTTTAATGGGCACGCCTCCACTCTCCCTGGCCACATGTCATTATGTGCTTGAGCGTGGGGGCATGGTGGCCAAACCCAGACACTCGGAATAGAGAGGGTTTCCACTGTCCAAAGCTAGTTATGAATCATAGGCTGGCCTGGTGGCGCTGAGGGTTGAGGCGCTGGATGCCATACCTTGCGCTATGCCGGTGACCCGAGTTTGGGAGCGAGCTCGGGTGCCGGGGGTCAGCAGGGACGGGATGAGGATCAAATGCCCACTGGCTGCTCACCTCCCGGGAGGACTGGGCTTGTCGGTGCATCAGCAGCTCCTGTGGTGGAGATCGGGGTGCTGCAGTGTGTCGGCTACTGCGCGTCTGCGTGGCTGGACTGAGCAGGGTTGCCGTGTGTCTTGTGTCAGAGTGCACCACGCAGGGGGAAGGAGGGGGAAAGGGCACCAGAACATGGGAAAAGTCTGGCTCTGCAGGATAGGCGACTACACCTGACCCCCATGCCCACTGCCGGATCCACCTCGCCTGGCCCTTCAGTTCCTCCACCCAGGCCCTGACCTACAGTCAGAATCTAATTAAGAGCACCCAAAGAGGAGGGGCGGCCCCACCCCGGAGGGGTTAAGCTGTGGGTACTGGCTGTGGGGGGAGAGAGGAGGTTCAGGATTGAGGGGACATCAGGCAGGAAGGAACAGGCAGGATGCCTGAGAGAGGCTCCGCGGGCCGTGACCAGAGCAAAAGAGTTGGACAAAAAAAAAAGGTATGAATCATATTATTAAGGTATGGGCTGCTGTTATTCAGTAAGATCAGGCTAGAATAACCGCTGATGAGGGCAACGACCACTATACGCGAGTGGTAGCTGCTCTCAAATAGGTTGGAAATTCTCTTTAAAGAGCACACATTCTCATAGCCCCCAATGCTGCTATGTAACATTTGTATTGAGCCGAGCAGTGTGGTGCTGCACTTTCTCACTAAATGGAGCAGCGCACTGTCCGCCATGTTTGGGGATCGCGGACTTTTGCAAAGTAAAAATAATAAGTTAAAATCGGGAAAAAAAAACATCTTTTATACAGGAAAAGCCTAACTGGAGGGTAAAGTTTTGGGGGGTGGGGTATGAATTATTAACGCAGTTTTCCTTTAAGAAGCTTAAACTGTTTTAAGTCACTGTAGCTCGGTTTGTGTTTGCATTACTATTTATTTTATTTATTTGTTTTTGTTAACCAGGTAAGCACACTAGACAACAAGTGCCTATTTTCAGGTACGACCCGGGAGGTTACAGAGTACGTGAGAAACATTTATACAATGTCAGGGTAACATACAGGCCCATATACCGAATACGGAGTCAGGGTAACATACAGGCCCACGTACTAGTGGGTGGGACAGCAAACAGTACATATGGCCAAATTATACAGTAAAGTAGGCAGTACATCAGCAGGGTACTTAGCAGCATGGAGAGGTACAAATCAACAGGGAACCTCAAGGCAGAGAGTTGGCAGTACATCAGCAAGATGCAAAATAGTATTGAGGGGCAGAAAACAGCAGGAGGCAACTAGCAGGGTTTAGCACCATTTGAAAAGCCATGTTAAAATCTTGTTCAGACCTAGGCTTTAAAGGAGAACTGCGCTGAACCTGTAAGCCATTTCTCCCAGTAGATACTTTTTTTATATATTTGATCAATTTCTGATAATGTTCCATCTTTACTGGCCTTTTAGCAAAAACCTGAGTGTTCCTGATATACACTCTGCTGCTAAGTGCCATTTTAGAATCTTGTAGGTTACGTTCCCTTTGGGCCACAGAGTTCCAGTGTAGAACATGGCTGCATTGTGAAAACACTAAGTTCTGTAACAAGGACATACAGTAAAGTACATCATACAATTCTTAAATGGTACTGCCCATGAAAGTGTACAGCAGAAACACTAAATGAATCTTCTAAAAGGCTAGTACAGATGGAACAAAAAAAGGAATGTGAACCAGTATTAGAAATGTAGCTTCTACAGAAAACACAGCCTTGCAGATTCAAGGCAGTTCTCCTATAACACTTTTAAAGTGGTTTAGTAGTTAGTTTGGATTACCTTGATAGTGCAGATGCCAACCATGTTTCTCTCCCACTGCTGCAGTCTTGTCGATGGCCCACAGTCCACTGGGGGAGTATCTCATGGGCACGGTTACCAGCACAGTAGTCGCGGTACTGCGGACAGATGGAAGTAGTTTTAAAACCGTTTTTAAGTATGGCATCGGAGATGTGGATGCTACAGCACGGTAAGCTTTAAACCCCCCTTCCCCATAATTTGTATTTGCCTCCTCTGCCCCAAGGAGGCAGGACTGCCTTCTGCTGGCTTCCACCACCTCTTTCCACCATCCACTGCCTCCTTGAGCCTTACCTGAAGGCAAGGGCCCCCCCCCATATTCCCTTGTGGTGGGGCCAAGAGAGGGAAGACCATCCGTCCCCCAGCGCATTATCCAGTTTTTCCTTCCTGCATCGTGCATGCTCATCATCTCTTTCCCTTCCAGGCTTTCTCCCATCATCGCTGGGGCCTCAGTAACTTTGTCACTTATGCGCCGCGTGCGTGGGCGCACATGTGCACTGGAACCAGTGGCCCCACTCCACTCATCTGGTCTAATGCCAGCCCCCCATTTGCCTGATGCTACCACCGAGACTGCACTCTGTGGCAGCCAAGAGCTGGGAAGACCAACCTCCCCAATCCAGGAGAGGAGAGGAGAGCTGCCTAGTGGCTGCTCGATCCTCTCCCAGCCCTCTCCTCCTCGGCTGACCCCCGGCCGCCGTAGCTCGCTCCTGAACTTGGTTTATTGGTGTGGGAAAGGTAAGGTGCCGCAAACACCTCGGCCCTCTGCACCACTGGGCCGGCTCACTTTAAACCATGTTTAAAAGCATTTTATATTATCTAGCTGTAGTTTGTAAAGGACATCGGTATCTGCTCAAGATCACCATTATCATAGTCCTGTCTGCCACCTATTAGACATTCTGATATTTCGTGGCTTGAATGCCTTTTAACCATGGACAGTGGTTCTTCTGAAAGTTTATATTTTTTATATCTATTTGGTTCTGCAGTTTAATTTGATTGCCGAATCGCCTGAATTGTTCATGTGCCTCAGTTTTTGCCTCTTGTTAATTTGCATTTCTCTGGAGTGTTCAGATGGACCCCAGTTTTGGGAGCCTGACACTGGTCCATTTTGAACACCCTAAGTGCAATTATAGGACATTCAGTTTGCAGAACACCAGATTGTTTTTAGAAAGTAGAGACCCAGAACTGACAGTAATGAAGGAGATTTTTGGGGCAGAGATTAAATGACTTTCTGCTTGCAAAGTTGATGTAGCTGCTTGGACCTCCCTCCTGCTTGTACAACTGGACACTTTTAACCCCACACAGGAGCACCTGGTCGTCATGGATATTTTTACAGAGCTCTAGGACCACAGCTCTGAAACCTAAACATTAAGCTGTATTGCCTCCCATGATCCCTTTCCTCCCTTTAACCATGGAATAAATAATTCTAAAACCAGTTCTTTACCTCTGTGCCCTAGCTACTATATTGCTGCCTCTGTATCTTGCCTCCTCAACATTTCTTTCCTCCTTGGTAAGGCTTCCGTGGCCTAGAAGAGCACCAAAGCCCTCCTGTCTCCATAAAGTTGGGGACCCTTCACTACCAGGTAACTGTCACCCTATCTCCTTTCTTCCTGCCCCAACAGAAAACAGGAAGTTATCCCTCTGTGCAGACAGTTGGTGAGACCTCATCTGGAGTACTGCGTCCAGTTCTGGAGACCCCATCTCTGCAAGGATATAGACAGGATGGAAGCAGTCCAGAGAAGGGCAACTAAACTGGTGCAGGGTCTGCAAGAGACGCCATACGAGGAGAGACTAAAGGAGCTAAATATGTATACCCTTGAGGAAAGGAGGGAGGGACATGATAGAAACTTTTAATTACCTCAGTGGAATCAACAAAGTCCAAGAGGGTAGCATCTTTCAGAAAAAGAGATGTGCAAGAACAAGGGGACACAATTTGAAGATAGAGGGAGACGGCTCGGGGCAATGTGAGGAAGTATTTTTTCACAGAGATGGTGGTGGATGCATGGAATAGCCTTCCTGAGGCGGTTGTGGGGTCTAAAACTGTGGGAGAATTCAAGAATGCATGGGACAGACATAAGGCAATTCTTGTGGGGGGGTTAGGAAGAAATAGGCTGTCGGTTAACTAGGATCTGCCGCTTATCCTGTACGTAGGGAAATTGACAGACTAGGTGGGCCAAGTGGTCGTTACATGCCGTCAAAGTCTGTTTCTATATTTCTGTGAAAGTGCAGGAAAAAGTAGTGCTTTCCCCACTCTCATTCTTTTGTCCCTGCTCTTTCCAGTCTGTCTTCTGCAAGACTCTCTCCACTCTTTCCTCACTACTTTGGTACCTGTCCTAAAAGGCATGGATTGGGGTCTATATACTGCTGCTGTCTTTGTCAACTTTGCAACAGCGCTCATGATCCCAAAGCACACAGTCAGGCGGGCACTGTGGCTTGGGCAGTGCAGATGCATCCCCTATTTCGATTCAGTCATACTTCCCAACAAGAGTCGGCACTTGAAAGGTACCACACTGACTTGAAGGAGTGCTGATTATTCTGTGTGTTTTATTTATTTAGTTAGTTGGCTAATTTTATACTTCAGCAGTAAATAAAACAGCATTTTAAGTCACAGTCACAGTTTTCAAACCAGCGGCTTTTCAAATTCAAACACCGGTCAATTTGTGAGAAGTGCTGCATTTTAAATAAATCTCATTAGGCGCCAAAACTATGCAGGTACCTGCTGTATCACTTCGTTCTACAAGGCTTCAGGTGGCATGGCTAGATAGTGTCCCTACCGTTTTATGTGCAAATAGATGTGACATCTTCATTTTTATTTATTTATTCAAGTCTCGGATTACAACCTTTGAGCTAAAAGCTAATTTCCAAAGGTTCCACATTGACAAACAATAGAGTAATACTCTGATAACAAACATAAATTGGATGCATTCATTGTATAGTAGATAAGATAAATACATTGGGTTACATTGGATAACATGAAGATTTACATAAAGCAAGCTGGGGGATTCAGCTGGGCAGAAAAATGAGTCCGCAAGACTGGTAGGCTGCAACAAATTTCTGCACGATATTCAGGAGTAGTACAGGAATGATAGGAGGGGGCAAGCAGGGAGGAGCTGGGATGAAGCCTAGGTGGGCCCCATTGTTGAGGAGTGGAGGCAGGGGTTGGTTGCTAATTAGGGGAAGGACATTGGTTGTTGGGGAAAAGGGGGGGCAGATGAGGAGGAAGGAAGAGGGATAGAGATGAGTAGGGTTGAGGTGACAGGATGGTGGACCAGAGCAAAGGGGGGGAGTGGCAGTAGTATGTTTGGGGGGCTGTTCAGGGAAGGTGGAGATGGACGAGGTAGGAGTTGGTAAGGCAGGATGACTGTAGGTTGGGGGTAAAGTGCATGTGGCAGGAGGAAGAGGAGACAAAGTGCAGAGGGTTGTGAGAGCAGGTCCTTAGGTTAGAGGGTTATGCTGAGTGGGGCAGTAACACTGCATTTGCCTTACAAGGTGGGTGCGAAGCCTGGATTTAAATGAGACGATTCTAGTTTCGGCATGGCAGTTGCTAGGTAGGAAGTTAAGCAGTTGAGTGGCGTGGTAACCATAAGACCACTGGCCAAGGGAAGTATGGTGGAAAGGGACCTTAAAGGGGTTGTTGTGTGAACCACGAGTCTGCCTTAGAGGTTCTCCAGGTATTAATTTATTCTGGGCACCTGGGGGTGTCTTGCCAAGGGTGGACTTTGTCGGCATTTGTATGTTAACTCTTTGCCCAGCCATATGCATATATTGTATACATTTCAGGAGATTAACAAAATAGCTTTCCATTTATTATATTTGACACTGTTGCCCATCTTCTCCTAATTACAAAACTCATAGGGGCTGGCATTTCTAACCTTTTGGTTGAGTGGTTCAGCTCTTACCTGTCTAACTTGTAACAGTCAGTCTTCATAGGTGGCTCCCTCCTCACAGCCTCATCCTGGGTCCTATCAAGAACTTCATTTTCCCAGATGACCTCCCCTCAGTCTGTCTCCTCACGCTACCACGTGTACGCAAATGATACTTTGTATACCTCCAGCTCTTTTGTCTCTGAGAAGAATCACTCCAGTCCAGTTTTGATGACATCCAACACTGGATCTTCTATGACGGTATCACCATAGAGCTGTTATACATTGTACTGTAAGCTGTCCACGTCAGGACCTCGTGGGATACTTTTGCAAGATGGGCACGCCCACATCAACATGCCTACTTGCACGTCAGTGCTGCACACATCGCTTATATAAATAACATGGGTGGGCTCCTTTTTCTCTCACTATTGAAAGAGTGAATGTCTGATCAATTAGTTTTTTTTTTTTTTCTCTCCTTTTTTTGACTGGATTTAGTTTTCTCTAATAGCTACTCCTGTGGAGTCGTTGGTCATCATTGTATGCCATCGCCAAGTATGGCACTTTTTTGCCATTGTAGTTGCAGAAATATGATAAATTGTTGATAAACTTTGACAGTGTGGTGAGCAGTATTTATTTCCAGCATTCTTTGCTGATCTTTAGCGGCACTGGCTCTCTTGTCTACCGGCTGCTCTGGAAACCTCCTGCTTGCTGCTTCTACGGCTGAAACTGGGTGCTTTGGCTGGCAAAGTGTGGCTCCAGCAAATGGTTTCAGTCGGCCGCCTCTCGGGAACCCCTCAGAGCCATTCTCAGCAAGCCTGCAATAGCGGGCGCTCCACATGGAGATCTTCAGCGGCACCGGCTCTCTTGTCGGCTGGCCACTCTGGAAACCTCCTGCCTGCTGCTTCTACGGGTGAAACCATAGTTACGCTCTGAACTCAATGGCTTTAAAGCCGTTAATCTGATTGGGGCACTGAAGCTGTAGCAGAGCCACTATTGGCTGTTTACAGTACTTCTCTTCCCCCTCATTGGACCCTTTTTTCAAACTGTGCTCTGCTTTTACTGTGTTCAGTCCTTGAAATTTCGAATATAGCAAATTGCTAAACTGTATCTGGAATGTTTTACTGAGATGTAAATACGTGTCATTTTTTGCCTAAATATTGTTTCACTTGATGATACAGCTCTGTTGATACCTTTTGATACAGCTTTAAACCATATATACAGCCTATTTTTGCTACTGTTTAAATCTTTATCTAGCCTTAAGTGTTGTAACCTTTTTTGTTCAAATTCTTTTTGCTATTCTCCCTTTTCAGATCACTACTGACCCTCCCTGCAACTGCTACCCCCCCTTATCCTTTGTCCTGAGCTAAATGAGCTTGGCGCCTAAGCCCAGACCACCCCCCACTGGTAATTCACACCTCTTAAATGCTCTGTTTTTCTCCTACTCAGTACCAACAGCAGGGTGCTGTCAGTCTGCCCTCGATCTGATTTTGCCCCTGTCCTTTTTCATGCCCCCTGTTTTATCTCCCATTGTCCCTATCACTATATCTAAGCCTTGCCTCCCCTTTATCCTTCCAGGCTCTAGCCCTAACTGGGCGCTTCGGCTGGCAAAGTGCGGCTCTGGCAAGTGATTTCAGCTGGCTGCCTCTCAGGAACCCCTCGGAGCCACTCTTGGCAAGCCTGCAGTAGCAGCCGCTCCTGATGGAGATCTTCAGTGGCACCAGCTCTCTTGTCTGCCGGCCCTTACGGAAACTTCCTGCCCACTGCTTCTACAGCTGAAACCACAGGTACACTCAGAACTCCATGGCTTGAAAGCTGTTAATCTGATTGGGGCGCTGAAGCTGTAGCAGAGCCACTATTGGCTGTTTACAGTACTTCTCTTCCCCCTCATTGGACCCGATTGTTCTCCATACTCTAGCCTTTATTGTGCTTGACACTTTTTTCAAACTGTGCTCTACTTTTACTGTGTTCAGTCCTTGAAATTTCCCCCATCCCCCCAACCCCGTCCTCTATTAAATGCTCTCCCCTGAGAGCAGAACTCCTCCTCTCCTTGATATCTGTCTTCATATTGGTTGATTGGCCTGATTTGCTCCCTGCCCTCCTGGTTTCTGAAGTCACTCTGTTTACTGGACTAACTGAAATATTGAATTTGTCCTCATATTTGATCACCCTCCGGATTTGGCGTTTTTTAAATAGGCTTCCTTCACCTCCCACTGTCGGTGCCATCTCCACATTAGGATAGTGTCACTTCTGTAACGTATCAGACATCCGAGTTCAAGCACCTGTGTCACAGAGTCACTACTTTTGAGTCCTAGCACCTAAGTATCTCCTACTCTGTGAGCAGTGACTGCCAAATTTAGACTGTGCTGCTGTGTTAATTATGCTTTACCTCATTGAATTAGCTTCAGAATGAACCGTTTAATTATTGTTCTGGGATGTCTAGCAGGCATGCCCTTCCTCATACTGTGCCCAGCTGAGCTGCCACAATATGTTATGCCTCCCAATAAATTAAGTTAGAGGTACCTATGGCCCCAAAAAAGACTGTTGTCCTAGTTCATCTGGCGAATGTTACTCAGCTTTATGGTCCCCCATCACCTCCCGTCCTAATACATAAATCAGTATAAATATAAATCAGGCCCTGGAATACCTCATTACCACCTTTAGTCCAATTCTAGACTCCCATGTCCCCTACAAACTGAGGTGTGCCAAAGGTACTTATTCCCTCTGGCTCTCTCAGGATCTGAGACATCTAATGTGCTCCAGGGACAAAGCTTGGAAGTCATTTAAGAATTCTGGTCTACAATCAGACTGGATTATCTACCGCCAACTAAGGAATACATGCAAGGCCAAAACTAACAAATCAAAGAGGGACTGTATGCTTTCGATACAAGGTTCAAGTCTCTCCAACCTCAGATGTTTTTGGACTCAAATGCCCTCCTTAAGGGCAACAGGAGGAGCACCCCCATACCATGAATCTGAATGGCAACTTAACACAGTCTCCTCTGGAAATAGTCTCCGGTTTGGATCATTTCTTCACCGACCTAGGAGCGTACAAAGCTGGTTTACCAACTTCCCAGTCTGCTCCACTCGCCTCTAGAAGCCTCTAGTCCACTCTTCCACCTAAAACTCACCTCAACTGTGGAAGTCCTCAGACTCCTCTCGGGCCTCAACCCTGGTAGTTCTCTGGGATTTGACTCCCTGCCACCTAAATTAATCAGAATTGGAGCCCCCGAGCTTGCTCGGCAGATCGCACAGTTAATTCGCTGTTCCAGTCTGGCCCCGATTTAAATGGAAAACCACAGTTGTCCCAGTTCATAAAACCGGCCCAACAAACCTTCTGGGGAACTACCTACCTATATCTATCCTTTGTCCTATCGCCAAGATACAGGAAAGAATTATATACAATCAACTTTACTCTCTTCTGGAGCAAGCCAGTGCCCTCTCCAAACACCAACATGGTTTTCGAAACTCAGACGGGACTGAATCTGCCCTTCTGAAGGTCTCCTCAGATTTATATCAGTGCATGGATCTTGGATGGGCCACAGGGGTTGCTTTATTGACCTTATGAAGGCCTTTGATCTAGTTAATCACCCACTCCTCCTCCTCAAAGCTGTACTGTCTCGGCCTTGATTCCACCTCTCTGACCTGGTTCTCTAACTGCCTATCCGGTAGGTCACAATGTGTTTCAATGGTCTGGTGTTCACTCCTTCTTAACTCCTTTCACTGATGGGGTCCCTCAAGGGTCAATTCTTGGGCCCGTCCTATTCTCCATCTTCATCAATGAGCTGCCTATGAACTGTGGTGGGGCCTTGGTCCAGCTATATGCACACGATACCATTATATATAGGTCTAACACTGATGTCTCCTCCATTAAGACTGACCTACAATACGATTTCCAGAAGCTGGAATACTTGGTTGAAGGAGAATCTGTTGGTCCTGAATAATAATAATAATAATAAAAAAAAAAAATGCTGTTCTGTCACACCTCCTCCGATATAACTTCACAGCCCCCGGTAATCCACACCACCTCTGGTGAGCCACTAGAAGAAGTAAGCTCCTTCAAATACCTGGGTCTGACACTAGATGTGCATCTATCCCTTGAATCACACACAACAAACGTCATCAAGACAACGAACCAAAAACTTGGTCTGTTATACTGCGTTGCCCCCTCTCTCTCATCCCATGCTCGAAAGACCATTTCCTCAGTGCTCTTCTCCCTGGGCTCTTCTCTGCTGCCCCCATTGCTCTGTCAGCCAGGACCCCTATCCAGGCAAAACTTAAGCAGGCCTATCACAGAGTTGCCTGCTTTACGGCCCCTCCCGCACACCACTCGATATTCTCCTGAATATTAGATTAGCCATTCTTCGAGGCCAAAATGGATTTCCCAGTACTGTGTACTGTCTTTAAACTAATCCACCTTCCCTTCTGTCCTCCCATCCTCTCCAATCTCTTCTCACTGAAATCCTTCTCTAGGACACTTAGATCCTCTTATCTCCCCATATTAAGTATCCCCAAATCCCACTTAGCCATAGGTAACAGATCCTTCCATGTTGCAGCACCTCAAAAATTGAACAAACTCCCGCACAAATTACTCTCCTGCACTTCTCTTCACTTTAAGAGTCTCTACAAGGAAATCTTCTTTCCTCCTCCTACTTGCAGCTGTCACTAATTTGCGATACCTCTACTGCCTTCCCACTTTTCTCTCTTCTCCCTCACCCCTGCTCTCCCCACTATCGCTCCCGGCTCATATTCTCTTCTGTTACGCTGCAGGCTGAGTTCCAACGTACTATTCTTTAGGAGGAGACTGAAACTCCCCAACCAGTATGAACTTGATGCTTGATTTAATATTTTGTCTGCACTTTATTTGTCTATTGTCCACTGTTTATTTGCACTTTTTAATAGCTTTATATGCTAACGCTGAAGAAGTGTCTGCGCACACTCCCCTTGTACTTGTGTCTAAGTACACTTCCTTTTGCTCCCCTTGATACCCCTCCCCCCACCGGGTCGCCCCTGAAACAGGGACCTTGTCTCACTGGGCCCACCCAGTTACCAAAATTTAAATAAAATAAAACTGTGTCATATACCACTTGAGCTACCTACTCCATCAAACCATCGCCTGTCAATGTGCAACAATTAATTTTCTCTGCTAGGGTGTTATTTGCTTCACTGTGCCCCCTTTTTTTTTTTAATTACGTATTTATTCGCCTTGCTGCGGCACACTCTGACTTGGGGCATCCAGCTGCCGGCTCCGCCCGCCTGGACAGCTGGGTAGCTCGAACTGCACCCAGGAGGATCCGGTGTCTTGCCGTTCTGCTGGAGGGCTCCCCTCTGCCTCTGCCAGCCAGGACAGCCCCAGACCCTCCCCGACAGGACTCCGCCAAAGTCCTCCGGGCAGCTCGGAGCGCGACCATCAAGTTGCACGGTCGCACCCAGCCATTTTCCTCTTTACTTGGCCCCTTGGATCACGGATGTGCAATGATGTCCAGACACAGCGTGCCGATGTCCGCCGCGCTTCCCCTCTACTGTCTCCGATGCCTGCAGTGCCCCTAGGCATCCCCAGGAGCTGCTACAGTGCGGCGAAAATTCCCCAGCCCATGCCAGGACTAGGAGAGCAGTTTGCGGATGCTCAATCCCAGTTCTCCCCTGCTGACCCCCGACGGCCCGGGCTCGTTTCTGAACCCGGGTCACCGGCGTGGCACGAGTTGTGGCGTCCAGTGCCTCAATCCTCAGTGCCTCTGGGCCGCTTTCATTCTCGTGTAATGCGGTCCCCAATTGGCAACTCCTGGCATCATGAAAAAGGTAAGACATGTCTCTTAAGGGTACTACTGAATGCCATCAAAAATCTGCTGCTACTACTACTCATATGTGCAGGCAACGTTGAATTTAAACCCTGGTCCTGTGCACTCTGTATCTGCTCTATCCGAGTTGGCTCTGCTAAAGGGGATGAGACTACTGTACATAAATGCGTGTAGTATATTACAGGAAGTTCGAAGCTATACAGATCTGGATCTGTCATTCACAGCCATATGTTTTGGTGGTGACCGGAGCATAGCTGAGACCCTCCACGCAGAATCTTGTAATTAATATTCCTGATTATAAAGTCTATGGGGCTGATAGCTACTCCCCTTCCTCTGGTATTTCTGTCTACATTTGGGACACACTTTCTGCCTCCTTAATTGATATCACTATGATTCCTAAAGAATTTGTAGGTGTCACTATTAAGATTCAACTCTCTCGATTGATCCCCCTCTACATCATAGGTTGTTACAGACCTCCATCCGCGAGATTAAAGGTACTGGACCACTTGAGCAAGGTGCTAGGCACGTTGTCCTCTGAGGTTATTATTATGGGCATCCTCAACATGAATTTGGATATATGCAGCTTCCAAACCCTTAGAGGGTTTGCGACACTTTCGGACTCAACCCAAATTATTATGGAATCTATTTGCACTAACTGTAAATTCCTGAAAATAGTACATTACTTGGACTTTTCTGGTGAATAAACTGCATCTCTTCACCCATTCTGGTGTCCTCTGTAATGACCTCGGTGACCATTGTGCTGTATAAGCTTGTGTGAGTTTTGCCCCACCTCCACTTCCAAGTGTATCCTTAAGAAAAGTCGCTGGAATTTTGATCCAAATGCTTTCCTTACCGACCTACAATTCTCAAATTGGCAAGACTTCTACCTGGCCACTACAGTGGAGAAAGCTTATGATATATTTCAAGCAGTTGTCCTCGATGCCATAAACAGAAACGCTCCGTTAGTTTCGCACAAAAAAGAAAACTTGTCCCTGGTTCACTGGCATTCATAAAGCTGAGCTGTTAAAAAGAGATGACTCTGGAAAAATGCAAGAAAATCTAAACTGCCAACTGATTGGGCAGCCTTTAGAGCTGCGAGAAATCATAGCACAAAACTAACTTGGGCTGTAAAAGCTGAATTTTTCTGCACTGAACTTGAGTCTACATCTAACTGCACAGAGAAATTTTGGAAAACGCTTAAGGTCCTTGAAGGCCACAGCTCAGCCAGCTCGCTACTGTCACAGATTACCTCTCATGGCACTTCCAGAACAGATAAACATAAGATCCTGGAACTTCTCAACAATCATTTTACCACGGCAGGGTTGGCGTATGATGTATCTCCTGCCAGTAGTCTTTGGGCACAGCTTTGTAGCCAAGACGCTGTGTGCCTACCATTAACAGTCCCTGCACAAGATGCGGTATTTTCTTTTAGGTATGTCACTGTAAAAGAGCTGGAGGACTTGTTATTGGCTTTGGAATTTGGATACCAAAAAGACTGCTGGCGCAGACCTTATTGGACCATACTTTTTACGTTCACTTGCGCGCATGCGCAAGGAACTTTTTGAGAGAGTAGCACACTTGGAGGTGTGCCTCTCCCAACCAATGCACTGCTCCCTTGAGCAGGCGTGGCAGTCCTGCACCAATGGGTGCAGGAGCTCTGTATGACAGCGGTGTTCCTCTGCTTCAAAGCAGAACGCCCGCTGCCATATCGACACCGCCTCAAACTCCCAGCGTCACGCGCCCTCCCCCAAAGCAAACTTTGTTTGCCGGCAGGGGTGCCCAATCCCGTCGGCTCCCGACCCCCAACCATCCTGCTGCCACGCAGCGAGGAGCCAGCGTGGCAACCTCCACTGTTTTTGCCGGACGGGGTGCCCAGTCCCCGCCGGCTCGCCGGTCCCTCGTAGTTTGCTGACAGGGGTGCCCAATCCCCGTCAGCTCCTCATTCCCACATCTTCTGCCCGCTGGAGGCCACCCCAGCTTGGCAAGCGTCCACGTCGTCTTTTTTTTTTTTCCTGTAAAGAAAAACCCGGTCCCGGCGTCTCCCCTCCCGCTCCCACACCCGCACCCACCCACTGTGACCCAGCCTCCCCACCCCCCACCCCATACTTACTTCTGGACTCGGTGCGGCGATCTTGGGTGGACCGGGAACACGTCTGCACTCTTCAAAAGTCGACCACAGAACTGAAATGCCTGTAAGCTGGATAATGGGCTAGATGGGGGTTTCAACTGTGCATATCTCAGTCATTTTTGGAATTTTGCACCAAATTTTCAACATAGGGTTTTGGGATCCCTTCTCATGAAATATGTCACTGTCATGGCGTTACTCGGGCGAAGGGTGATTTTGCAGAGCACGCGCAAAATCACCCTTGGCGAGCATAATCTTGTCATGACCAACCTCATTCATAAAGGAAGAAATCTAAAAACAATAGATGGTCATAATCATCTAAACTTTATTCTGGCGTCGTTGCGCGGTTCCTCACGCGGGCTCGTAAGTTCTTAATTTTTAATATTTTCACTCGGATTTTCAACATTGCCATTTTATCACACCTTCTTATGAGCAGTACAGCTGTCATTTTTCACATCTCCTCAAAACATGTTTCGCCATGTAAGCACATAAATGGAGTATGGTGTGAAAATCAATGTATGGGACACATTAAGAAAATCACAGTGACACTGATCATGAGCAGAGGTCTTAAATGGCTGTGCTGAAAATTTGGTGCAAAATTCCTAAAATGACTGTTTTAAGCTGCCTGCGATTACACAGTTCCTACACACGCTCGTAAGTTTGCAAATTTTCAATATTTTCTACCAGATTTTCAACATTGCCATTTTACCACACCTCCTTATGAGCACTGCAGCTGTCATTTTTCACATCTTGCCCAAAATGTGTTTCCGCCCATGTAGCGCACAATGGCACAGTCGGTGTGCGAACTCAGTGTATGGGACACATTAAGAAAATCACAGTGACACTGTTCATTAGCAGAGGTTTTAAAATGACAATGTTGAAAATTTGGTGAAAAAATTCCTAAAAATGACTGTTTTACCAGCGTGTGTTGCACACTTCCTACGTACGCTCTTAGGTTTGCGAACTGCAATATTTCCATTCCAGATTTTCAACATTGGCATTTTACCACACCTCCTCATGAGCAGTACAGCTGTCATTTTTCACATCTTGCCCAAAATGTGTTTCCGTCCATGTAGCGCACAATGGCACAGTCGCTGTGTGAACTCAGTGTATGGGACACATTAAGAAAATCACAGTGTCACTGTTCATGAGCAGAGATCTTAAAATGGCTATGTTGAAAATTTGGTGAACACATTCCTAAAAATAACTGTTTTACGAGAGTGTGTTGTGCAGTTCCTACGCACGCTCGTAAGTTTGCGAATTTTCAATATTTACACTACACATTTTCAACATTGCCATTTTACCACACCTCCTTATGAGCAGTACAGCTGTCACTTTTCACATCCTGCACAAGACTTGTTTCCGCCCATGTAGTGCACAATGGCGCACTCAGTGTGCAAAATCAATGTATGGCACACAGTAAGACAATCACAGTGACACTGTTCATTAGCAGAGGTTTTAAAATGCCAATGTTAACAATTTGGTGAAAATATTCTTAACAATGACTCTCTTATGAGCGTGCATTGTACAGTTCCCACGCACACTCCTAGCTTTGCGAATTTTCAATATTTCCACTCCAGATTTTCAACATTGCCATTTTACCACACTTCCTTATGAGCAGTTCAGCTGTAATTTTTCACATCCTGCCCAAAACGTGTTTCCGCCTATGTAGCGCACAATGGGGGTAAGAAAAAGGTCATGCTGACAATTTATTGTGCAAATACCAGCAATCGCACAGGGCATTAGGGTAAAGCACCATACATGCCACACACCACTGCAAATACCTGCAAGCGAACGTTCGGCATTGACAAATGCTTGTTAAAACTAGGTTACTATGTACTGTCGCCACCGATCTATTTAATATGCCTCTTGCCTATGGTGTGCGCCCTCCTATATGGAAAACAGCACATAATCTCCTTGTTTAAGTTGGAAGATGCCAGTGACCTTAACAACTACCGGCCAATATCCCTTCTTCCCGTTTTGGTCCAGAATGCTCAAAAACGTGGTTAATGCGCAACTTAGGCAGCACCTGAAGACCTATAATCTGCTTAATCCGGTGCAGTCTGGCTTTAGGCCTGTCACAGTACAATTTCTGCACTTGTCAAGGTCATATGTGACTGGCAAAATGCTGTGGATGCTAAGAACTATGTGTGAACTTTGTTTCTTGACCTAAGCAAAGCTTTCGACTGTGGATCATGACCTGCTTCTGGCAGAGCTAAACAATATTGGGGTCGACCATTTGGCCTTAAAGTGGTTCGCTAATTACCTTACTGATAGTCACCAGCAAGTCAAGGCGGACAGGGACCTCTCGCTTCTGAAAACTATATAAAATCAATAATATTAATTGTGGTATCAAGGTAGCAAACATCTATCTGTTTGCTGACGATACTGTTCTTTATATTGAAAGGCCAACCCCAGGCCTTGCCTGCAGAGACCTCCAACTTGAGTTTAACCAACTTTAGAAAAACCTACTGCAGCTAAAGTTCCTTCTTAATGCCAAAAAACAAAGGTCATGTTCCTTGCCCCATCAGCTAATGCCTCCAGATATTCCTCTACCATTTCTCAAATATCCACTCTCCTGGGAGAGACCTTGGAGTTTGTGGTGAAATTTAAGTATCTCGGGTTCTGGGTCGACCACAAATTGACTTTAATCAATCATATTGAAGAAATATCTAAAAAACTAAAATGGAGATTTGTGCTTTTCCTCCAGATCAAGAACTTTCTCACTGTGGAGGCAAAAACCAAGCTAGTTTAGACCACTTTCTTGCCTCTTCCGGATTATGCTGACATTTTGTATGGGCAAGGCCCTAAATCTGCCTTGTCCAAGCTCAATATACTCCACCACAGAGCCGTCAGATTTATTACCGAATTGCCGTATTCTACCCACCGTTGTAACCTCTATGCCAAAGTAGGCTGGAACTCATTAAGTTTCAGACAGCAAAAGAATGTTGCATTCTGGACATATAGAGCTATTATCAACATGCTCTCCCAGTATATTGGGGACTGCATGCCTGTCTGTAGTGCTGGGAAATACCCCTTGAGAAGTCTTTCCTATATTTCGCTTCTCATCCCCAAAGTCCGAACACGTTATGGTAGGTCAGCAATAAGCCATGCCCTTCCTGTAGTCCAGACTACTATATAGAAAATCCTAAAGCTTGTAATCCGTATGAAGCTCTTCTTCTTTTTTTAAATTCCTATTTCTGCATTCCTTCAAGGAGACCTGTAATTGTTTCCTCTGATGGCACGTGTTAGTTACCAGTGGCCTTGAACAGCTCCTCCTGGCTGCACTCTTATCCCCTTGTCACCTTTGACCTTGTGTAAGCTTTCTGTCTTCCCGTTTCTATACCCTTCACCCCCGCTTTCTTCCTGCCGCTAGGCACTCTTTTCACGCCTTCTGGCATGCCGCTTCCTTGCAGCATCGCATGTGTATACTGTAAATATGTAAATTGAATGTCTTAATTCATAGAGTTGTACTATTGTTAATTCTCCCTCACTGCATCTGTATATATATGTATTGTTCTGTTTACTGTATCTACCTGTGTAACTTTTATTGTGACTGCTCAGGTCCTCTTTGTAAATTAGATTGAACTCAATGGTGTTTCATCTGGTAAAATTAAGATTTACTGATTATCTGCCTGCCTTGGACAAACGTTCCCTCCCCCAGTTGTTTTTGTTTCCATGGAGGAGGGCAGGACTGCAAATATGCTCTAAATTGTAAGGACGCATACAGTTTGTGCGCTTGCTGCATGGGCCTATCCCATGATGACGTAGAAAAACTGGAACGTTTGCTGTGGTTTAAACCAGGCTGCATGGAGATTCAGGCAAAAAGTTCTGGAGTGCGTTTTTGAAAAGATAAACAGAACTACTGCACATCCTGCTAAGTTGCTGAATCTGCTGTTGACATTAGCAAAAAAATTGTTGGTGGAAAAAAGGGGCGCCAGAAGTCACTACCTAAATTGCTGACAAGGTCTGTTACCCAGCTAGAGTCTGCATTGTTGTTGACTGGAGGGCTACTGGGTTGACAGGGTTGGTCTGTTCATCATTGGTGAGTTGATGCTGTCTCACCCCCCCCCAAACAGGGCTATAGATCCCAGCTCTGTAGTGGAAATGGTATGTCCAGTGATTAATTTGGTTCACCAGCAAAGAAGAGACTGTCTCTGCAAGGCCAAAATTCCATCCTGCAAAAGGTTTGGATCTGGTAGCCAAGGTACAGCAGCCTCCCACTTGCAGTTCTTGAACCATGTTGACAGGAGAGAATCCATCACCATCTTCATCTGTTGCTGTTATGGCTGCGGTTTTGCCAGAATTCTGTGATCTGACAGAGATGTACCTGGTCTGCCACAGTTGACACAAGTTATTCTACAGCCACCATCTCAGGGTACTGCTGGCTTGTCCTACTGTACCTCCCCAGGCCCCTCCTCCAATATCTGTGGCTCCCCAGACTTCTCCCATAGAGGAAGAGTGGGATGAAGAGTACAGTCCTGACCTCCTGGAGGAGGACCCTGAGGTCTTCCACACTCTGTGCAGGAAGAGTTGACTAGTTCCATGGTGTCTTCAGCAAGTGAAAATACAGATCTTACTTTGAGAGGGCTCTTGCAGTAGGTACTAACAGTTGGGACTAAGCTGCCAGGTGCCAGGACCACATGGAAAATTTCTAGTTAGCAATGTCTGGTGGGGTACTGCCCATGGCGTCACGTGACTGACGTCAGCGTGCCAGTATATAGGGAGTGGTCCCCGTGTCCGTCCTCCAGTTTTTTCCCACCGCTGACCTGTGCACGTTGGACCTCGCGAAGAAAGTTGCTTCTGTCAGCACCATTTTGGATGAGTGTATCTTGCTTAATTATCGAATTAATTGACAAGTTTAACTTTTTCTTTTCTCACAGAATGTGTTTAGTTACATTTTTCGTGTATGTCATCTCAGATGTCCAAATCATATAAAAATAAGTGCCACTCCTGCGAGACTCTGCTCCCCCACAAGGACGGCCATTCCCTCTGTCTGTTTTGTCTGAGCCCATACCACAAGGCAGAGGAGTGTGCGATTTAGCAGGATTTCAACCAGGCCACTCGGAAACTCTGTCAGCAGTCTCTGGAAGCCCACCTTTTAAAAATGAAAATGGCTGGGCCGGCCCGCTGGCGCAGCGGCTGGATTTCCGTCTGTAACGCCAGCAACGCAGGTTTGGGAATGGACTCTGGTTGCTGGAGGGCTGGCGGGAGAGGCAGGAGCATCCAGCGTGGCCTACCTTCTCCGGGGAGTGGGTTACTGATCCAGAGCTTGCTGGCCCTGGTGGAGGCATGCACGACGTCAGGCCTTGGTGGATGTCTGCAGAAGTGGCGGACGTTGGCGCAAGCCATGACCTGGCACGCCACTCTCTGTGAAAAACTGGAAAATAGGCACCTTGAGTCGGTCGGATGACTGCCTCCGGACCCTCGCTACGGAGCTCCCAGACCCCTATTGCCACCTCAGCAGCACCCAGGAGCATTGAGTATAGCTGTACAGGCTCTTCCCATACGAAGGTTAGGGACCCTCACGATGCAGGGATGCATCAAGGTTGTCTGGGCTGGCTGCGATGTGGGGTCGGGGGTTGCTGAGCAAGCAAGGTCCATGTGGGGCCCAAAGGAGAGATCAAGCTTAAGTGCGGTGGGAGTATAAAAGAAATAATGCAAAAAAAAAAAAAAATGAAATAAACTACCGCCGAGAAGGCTCTTCTTCCTCACTAGAGGCGTTGTAAGAGGAAGAATGATAAGGAGAGACATCGCGACTGTACAGAGTCCCCTACAAAGCCGCAACAGCCGGGTGTCGCAGCCAAGGAGGTCATTTTCCTCTCGGTGAAAACACCTTCATTTACGACTGTTTCTGTGGGTATGGTACTGTCTTTGGGAGCCTCTGTGGGGAAAGGAGGCACCCACTTCCTCGATGTCGCTCAAGATTAAGCGGCCTAGTGGCTTTAGTGGGACCGGTAAGTCGGGCGCCAGCCCCTATGATGCTCATACTGATCACGCTGATTAGCCTCCCATCAGCTGCTCTGACTGCTGCACAGCACCAGTCCCTCTGTCAGGCCCCAACAGGCCTGACATCGAGGTACCGGATCAGCTGATGTCTGAACCGTAGCCGACACTGGAGTTTCCTCCGGTCTCTCTACCCCCCCCCACCTTCAGTGGCGGCTCCTCCAGTTTCCCTGCTACCTGGGGATCCAGAGGAGGGAAAAGGCCCGCCGTGTTGGATTGTTCCACCCCCGACCCCGGAGCCACATAACCTGAGGTACTGCTGGATCTGACTAAGGCCGCATCAGTTCCTCTTGGCCAGTTGACACCCCCCTCCCCAGGTGCCAACACCTGGCCCGATGCCAACACCGTCGGGACCCTTGGAGATTCCTCCCCCAACTCCGGACCCCCCATTGGGACCTTATTCTCCCCCGTCAGGGCATCCTCTGGAACCTTCAACCCTGATTCCAGGGCCGTTGCTGGGGCCCCTCTGGCAGCCTCCCATGTTACCCGATGCTGGGCTGTCCGACACCACAGTACTTCATACCAGGGTATCAGATGCCGCAATACCCCATACCAGGGTATCAGATGCCACAATACCCCATACCAGGGTATCTGGCACCGCAGTACCCCATACCAGGGTATCCAGCACCACAATACCTGATGCTAGAATATCCTTCGCCAGGGTTCCTGATGCCTGGGTATTCATCACTGGGATTCAGATACCCCCACTATACAGGCTACCCTGGGTATGTTAACCCTCCGCCTCCACTTCCACCACCACTACCCCAGCCCCAGGTTGACCTTCAGGCAATGCTGTGGTCTTGGTGGACTGAGGCAAAGCCATGGCTCACATCGGAGCTGGAGAAACGACAGCCCTCGTTGCTCTGGCCGCGGCCCCTAGGACTCAGTAACCTGTACCCATCCACAGTCAACTCCCCAGCAGACGACGACAGGAAGACCAGTAGAGCAACCAGCTCACCCACGAATCACTGAATTTGTGCGACCTGTAGACATCTCCAGGCCGGTGGACATCGCCTTACCAGGGCTCAGTTTAGCCGACGAGACCCATCTGTCAGATTCAGACAGTGACTTGGCTCATTTTGGCTCTATGAGTCTCCGACTCTGAATGAGCCAAAATCTAAGGAGTCACCCAAGTCTCCACCTGAGGACCCCTCTTTTACGGAACTCCTCAGAAAAATCCAGGCAGCGTATGGTTGGCATACAGAAGCCCAGGATCCACTGAGACAGAGACTGGCTGAACACTTAAAATTAATCATATCTGTCCTCATCCTGCCTTGGATAGGGCTGCATGAGGATTTGGCTTCTACAGTTTGGAAACAGCCAGCCTCTAGCACCTGTGGCTAGAAAGGCAGACCGACTATATCATACCCCAAAGAGCAAAGACCATCTGAGCATTCACCCTAAGGCAGACTCTGTGGTCATCAGTGCCACCCATGATAGGTCAGCAAAACGGAAGCACCTTAGTACTTCTCCACCGGACAAGAAATCAAAGATCATTGACCCAGTACGGGAAGAAGGTGTACTGCTCTTCCACTTTGGCCATCAGAGCCCTGAACTACATGGCTCACATGGGGTCTGCCAAAAATCCTGTTCTGGGCCAGCTGGAGTCTAAGATTGACTCTCTCCAGGACTCCCAGTTAAAGGAGGAGATGGCGGGCTTGGTTAGGTTGGCCAGCAGACACACCCTGAGGGCCAACTGTGATGCAGTGGATACCTCTGCTAGGGGAACAGCCACTGCCATCAGTTTGCAAAGACACGCGTGGCTGAGGATTTCAGGTGTCACACCAGAGGTCCAGACAGCCATCCAAGACTCTCCCTTTAGGGGCACGATCTTGTTTGGAGGGGACATTAAAGATATTGTGGATTTACAGGACAAGGGCAAAGCCTTGCACTCTGTCCAGTTCATGTATAAACCGCCTCAGAAATGGAAGTAGCAGCCGTTTTGGTGGCAACATCACCAGCAAAAGCTGTCTCAGAAACGAAGTCAGAATAAGCGTCAGGCCACTTTGACAGGCATGACCCTGACCCCTGCCAAGTCCCATAGAGCCTTAGGAGCCACAGCTCACCCTTCCTACTGCCTCCTGACTCCGTGGACTCCCTTCCTCCTTCCTCTGGAGAGGATCACAGAGGAACAGATGGGGAGAAGGTTTGCCAAACACCTACTGGGATGGGAGGCAATAACCAGAGACTTGTGAGTACTCCATCTGGTGGCTCAAGGACATTCAATAGAGTCCATAGAAAGACCTCCCACAGATCCTCTGGGTCACTCCTTCTACCCCCAAAGCCACATCCCTTTAGTGAAAGAGAAAATAAGCTCCCTGCTAGCAAAAGCAGCAATAGAGCTGGTTCCCGCAGATCAGCAGGGAAAAGGGTTCTACTCACAGTTCTTCCTGGTGCCCAAGAAGACAGGCGATTTTGGGCCCATTCTGGATCTGAGCTCACTAAATGTCTTTGTGGAATACAAGAGATTCAGGATGCTGTCTCTACCAAGCTTGCTTTCCTCTCTTACAGAAGGATCATTGGCTCTGTGCTGTGGGTATGAAAGAGGACTACCTATATATCCCTATTTTTCCATCACACCACAGGTTTCTCAGATTCTGTTTTCTGTGAGAACATTTTCAGTTCAGAGCTCTTCCTTTCGGCCTTTCATCGGCATCGAGAGTGTTCATGAAATGCCTAGCGACGGTGTCAGTGGCACTGCGCAGACAAGGGAGTACAGGTGTTCCCATACCTCGACGATTGGCTTCTGTCTGCACTGTCGAGGGACAGTTTGGTCAAGTCCCCGACCGTAACTCTGGACCTTTTTCCATCTGGTGGGCATTATGGTAAGCTATCCCAAATCCCACCTTTCTCCTGCCCAACAGCTCCAGTTTATTGGGGCAGTTTTGGATATGGTCCAGGGCAAGGCCTTCCTGCCATTCAACAGGATGGAAACCCTGCAAAGACGGGCACATTTGGTGGCCTTACAGAGAAGGACATCGGCAAGATTGATTCTTCGCAGCCTTGGTCTTATGGCTGCAGCCATCCCTACTGTCGCCCTAGCCAGACTTCACATGAGAGTCTCACAATGGACTCTCAGGGTTCAGTGGGACCAGAGATCCGACTATGTGAAGCACGAGATCCTGGTCTCAGACCCGATAGCTGGGGACCTATTGTGGTGGCAGGATCCAGCCAACATTACTCAAGGTGTCCTGTTCCGCAAGGAGCTTCCATCTCAGACCCTGACGACAGATGTCTCCGGGTCAGGTTGGGGAGCCCACCTGGGTACTCGCATGACTCGAGGCTCTTGGTCCGACAGCGAACTCAGTCTCCACATCAATGTGCTGGAGATGCGGACGGTTCTGAATGTGTTAAAAGCTTTCCAGCATTTGATTCAGCCGGGACAGCTCATGATCCAGACAGACATGTGCGTCGTCTGGTAGACAAACAAGCAAGGTGGCACATGCCCGTACTCTCTCTGTCGTGAAGCAATGAGGGTGTGGTATTGGGTAGTCAACCACAACCTTCATCTGACAGCTGTACATCACCCAGGTGTTTAAAACATCCTGGCAGATGCGCTTTGTCGTGCTCAAGCCAGAGCCCACGAGTGGGAACTGAGACAGTCAGTAGTAGACAATGTCTGCAAGAGGTGAGGAAGACCAGACCTAGATCTGTTCGCATCCCTATCCAATGCTAACCTACCAGTTTTCTGCTCGCTCCAGGGCATGGTGTTTTCTGGCGAGACGCGATGTCTCTGTGTTGAACGGGGAGATTCATATGTGCCTTCCCTCCATTTCCTCTGATGCAGCGAGTTCTATTGAAGCTGCGGGCAGAAAGGGCACAAATGATTCTGATCGCTCCCTTCTGGCCCAGACAAGTTTGGTTCTGTCTACTTCAGCAACTGTCAGTGGATCCTCCAATGCCACTACCAGTTTCTCAAGACCTATTGACACAGGAGCAGGGGACCCTGGTCCATCCAGGCATCAGATCCCTGCACCTACTACCATAGCTGCTGCTCGCTTTGTGGTTTCCCCGAGGGTAGCCCAGGTTCTAGTGGAGGCCAGAAAGCTGTCCACCAGATCCACTTACGCCATGAAGTGGAAGAGATTTTCCATATGGGCCACTTCAAAAGGGTTGGAACCTTTTCACATGTCCTGTCCCAAGGGTCCTGGATTACTTTCTATACCTCTGGGTCTTGAGGCTTAGTTATTCGACCTTGAAGCTTCACTTATCTGCCATTTCTGCCTACCACATCCCTGCGGGTGGCGCAAACTTGGCTCAGCTGGAAGTCTCCAGGACTTTATTGAAGGGGATCCTTCATTTGGCACCCCACCGTCAGGAGCCCTGCTTCTCCCTGGGATATGAACTTCATTCTGGAAAAACTCACACTGTCACCATTTGAACCAGCAGCGAGTTGTGACATGTGCTACCTTTCTTGGAAAGTGCTCTTCTTAGTTGCTATTACTTCAGCTCGAAGAATTTCTTAACTTCAGACCCTGATGTGTAAGGAGCCTTATTAGGGTTTTTCACAGAGACTGGGTGACTCTGCATACAAATCTTAAGTTCTTGCCTAAGGTGGTTTCAGAGCACATCTTAAATCAAACTCTTAAGTTGCCAGTGTATTACCCTGAGCATTCCAGTTGGGGTGAAGCAATCCTGCACACACTAGATGTGCATAGGATTCTTTGTTACTACACAAATGGGACGAAGCCAGTCCGTAAACCTGACCAGTTGTTTGTGTCCTTTGCACCTAAAAGAAAGGGCGCTGCAGTTTCAAAGCAGTGTTTGTCGAAGTGGTTGGCAAACTGCATCCCCTTTTGTTATCAGAAGTATAAGAAACCCCTTCCGAGGAAGGTTAGGGTCAATAAACAAGAGGCATGGCTGCATCTACTACTT
Organism: Neoceratodus forsteri; assembly: GCA_016271365.2. Taxonomy (NCBI): domain Eukaryota; kingdom Metazoa; phylum Chordata; order Ceratodontiformes; family Ceratodontidae; genus Neoceratodus; species Neoceratodus forsteri. The sequence continues at coordinate 626,147,766 of CM057453.1, read as the reverse complement.
GTTTCAGGAATGCCTCAGCCACAGATATTTGTGCAGCTGCCACTTGGGAGTTCTGTCCACACTTTTACTAAACATTACAGTTTGGACATTGCTTCTAGGCACAGAGTGGGCTTTGGCCAAGCTAATCTTCAGGGTCTCTTATCTTAAGATCCCTGTTTACTGCAGACTTATTCCTGCCTCCCATGTCTCAGACTTGTCTGAATTTGACTGCTTGGGACTCGGTCCTAACTGTTAGTATCTACTGCAAGAGCCCTCTCGAAGTAAGATAGTACAGTTATGTAAGAACATACCATAACAGTAGATCTTTGAGAGAGGCTGCTTTCCCTCCCACCTTCCCACTGGGTTTCTTTTTCTTCTGGCGTAGCCTTTTAGCTCCAGGAGCCCAATCCCAACTCCTGTTGAACCTTTCTAGGTCTCTGACGGGAGGGCAAGCGTGGGGACCGCTCCCTCTATAATGGCACGCTGGCTTTGGTCACGAGATGCCGGGGGCGGTTCCCTGCCAGACACTACTAGCTAGAAATTTTCCATGTGTGCCTGGTTGCTTAGTCCTAACTGTTAGTACCTACTGCAAGAGCCTCTCTTGAACATCTACTGTTACGGTAAGTTCTTGCATAACTGTACTTTCTTTACAGGTCCTGTTTTCCTGAGGATCTTGCCTTTCAAACACTAAAGAAGCAGATCCAGGAAAAGTTTAATTTTTCTTGGAGGAAGATTCTTTGAAAAAGGAATCTATGATTTCCTTGGAGGTGGAGAATGCCTTTTCAGTGGCTGCCTCTCCAGTTCACGCTGCTCTGAGGGCACTATCCTGACTGCCTGGCACAGACGCAGCACCTTGCCAACCACTGAAGGAAGGCAGACGAGCAGTATCTAGCCCCTAGAGCTAAAAAATATTTACCCATGCAGGAACTGATTAAATGGTTATCATGGCAACACATGACATGTCTCTGGCCTCCCAGAGGATGAGCACCAAACCTCGTGATATGGAGTCGAGAAAACTGGACATTATGGCCAACTGTACCTTCACCTTGGCTGCCTTTGGTTTGTGAATTGCCTATTACTAAGCACACCTCATCAAGTATCAAAACCGCATTTGGAGAGAAATGGGCCAAATTGTATGCCTGACGTGCCCCAAAAACCAGAAGCCCCTACTTGTGTCCCAGAGCAGGGTATTATATAGCTGATACAGCATAGCAAAATGAGAGGTAGTGCTAACCATTTACAGAAATGCATAGCAGTACTTTGTTAACCATTTCTTGCATGACTCCATGGCACGGTAAACAAAATTAATAAAACTACAAATTTTTTTAAATTTTTGCTGAGTGCTATATATTCTGTGCCAAGTGCTATACATTTTCATGATTGATTAGGATTTTCACTCATCAAACTGCTAATCAGTATTTTCGGCTTATTTAATACCCTGCAGAGCTCTGATGCAGTGAGCAACCCTTGAGATCTAGCTGTTACACCTCGGATGCTGTAGACGGGGCAGCCACTTCTGGCGTTTCCTTAAGTTGGTACTCCTGGCTCTGGGTTGCAGGATTTGGCAGACTGGGCAGCTGTCAGTCCTGAATACTACCTTGAATTGCAACAGACTCTTTAGATCAGAGATAGAAGCCATTCTCACTGAGCTTGAGACCTCCAAGACGTCTGTGGGGATGATTTGGTCTTTAATGCCAAATGTCTCAGGAGCTCTCACAACTACACGCTCTGTGTCCAAGGACGGCTGTGTGTTAATTTGTCCCAGTCAGTGTGCGCTGCAACAATTCGCAGCATACTGTTAGCTCTGGTCGGTCATCCCCTCTCCGTACAGATAATTTCTGGACAATTCCCACCCACCCACCACGCCCCAGTATCTGTATATATTTAATAAAATAAACTCCCAAGACGGGCACAGTTGGGAAATGAATTGTGCAGGGAGCCAACTGATGCTGGAGGTAATAGTCCCGTGCCAGTTATTGCGGTGCAGATTGACTGGGATATGTTGACGTGTCGCCTCCAACGACTTGGTTATGCACCCTGGTAGCATCATCATCTTAGGGAGGTTCCCTACAAAGTCCACAAAGAATGTGGGAAAGGGGGTGGTCAGCAGCCCCATCCTTTGACTCCCTGCTACCCCTCTGGACTCTGCATCAGAATGATGTGGGGGGGGCAGGTTTCCTCTCTTCCTATCCCAGTGACTGGCAGTGTCCACAGACGGATGGGACTTGGACATTATCCAGCATGGATACACCCTAGAATTGTCACAGCCACTAATGACCCCTCTAAGGCCCTGTCATTACTCCCTTGAGCACTTAACTGTCCTTGGGAAGAAGTGCAAATGTTGCTGTGCAAAAAGGCCATTCATCCAGTTTCCCTGGCAGCAATAAATTAGGGTCTCTAGGTATTTCCTGGTGCCCAAGAAAACTGGAGGCTCCAGCCTATTCTGGACCTTAGAGGACTAACTGAACCTATGGTATCTAAAACCCCCAGGTCCATCTTGTAAATGAGCTTGTCTCAGTGATGTTTCGCCTGTCAAAATAAAGATTTTGATTGATTGAAAACATTCTCATGGTGTCCCTAGGCTCCCTTCTCCCTCTCCCACTGGATGTGCACTCCGGATATGCAGGATGCCTACCTGCACTGCTGAATTGGGCAGTACCACCTTTGGTTCCTATGTTTCTGCTTTGAGGGGCTACATTATCAATTCCTGGTCTTGCATTTTGGAGTATCTTTCCTTTACCATATGCTTTGTTGTGGTGGCCACGACACTATGCAGGAGAAACTCCATGACTTCTGCACCTGGATAGCTGGCTGCTAAGGAGATTCAACTGCCAGGATTGAGTACACTTTGCACAGCACCAGAAACTGCTGGACAGTTTAGGGGTGCTAGTACATGTGGAAAAGTGTATTCTGGTTCCTTGTCATAAGGCTCTAGTACATATCGGCAGCTGTGGACACAGACCAGGTGATGGCCTTTCTTCGCTAGGACAGGACCACAGCCTTAGTGGCCCAAGAGCCCCTGTCCAACACCACTTCTTTCTGTGCTACTGTAAGAAATATATACTAATATTATTCATTTTATTAACATAGTTGGGAAAATAATTCATGTATAGTATGGTATATCTGAGAGTTGACAAATTATTACTGCCACATTAGGGAAAATGCTGCTGTCTTACCAAGCAAGCAAGCAATTCTTTATTTATAAAACGCTATTCCAGCAGATCATAGCGTTTTACAGATATTAAAACAATTACCGATCAGATCAATAAAAACGCATAATAAAACAGCAGGACTAAACATCTTAAAAAGCTAAATCAAATAAATGAGATTTTAGGGCAGCTTTAAAGGCCTCAACGGACGGGCACTCCCTGATCTGACGAGGTAGAGGATCAAGGGCAGCTGAGAGGTATGTATGACCTGACAACATAATCTCTACATCAGGGGTTCAGTTCTTATGAGTTTGGGGGGCAACAGCTTCAGTTTGTCCAAATGTAACCAGGTTGCAGGTCCATGTTGCAAGGGTGCCGGGGCCAGGTGTCTGGCGTGCCTGCTGATGTGTTGTCCGAGTTGTCTACCTGTGGTTTGGGCTGTGGTGTCTGAGAGCTGGTCTGGGGATCCAGTTCCTGGCTGGACTGGTAATATTTGTGTTGCAGTCTCTGGAGGTATGCCTGTCACAGTTCCCTAGGCCTGGTCTAGTGGTTTTGTGTGGGGAGGGGTTCAGCGCAGGCTTGGTGGCATATGCCTGGTCCTGAGACTCGTGATGCTGCATCCCCTGCTGCATGCGGATTGCAGTAACTCGGGACTGGATTTATGTTGGGGATTTGTAACAGTTAATTCTTTTGGTGTCAGGCACTAGTCTGTGGGCTGTAGCACAAAGGTGTACCTGTTGTTGGCAGAGATCAGGCCTGGAGATCAGGTCTCCGGTCAAGTCTGCTGCTAGTGTTATTCTGTGGCTGTGTCCAGGGGCTAGGTTTTACTAAAAGAAATGGCTAACAATAATACAGTTTTGCAGTCCCAGTTTACAACACACTTGCAGTAATAGCAAGAATGGGGAGCGAGGAGGTGTTTTCCAGGGTTGGGACTTCTGGTCGGGCCTTAACAGGAATGGTGTCTGAATAGGAGATGGGATCCTGGCAGGAATTCTGGGACTGAATCTGGGACCAACGTCTTAACACTAGGGGTTCTGAGTCCTGTTTCCAGGGCCAGGCCTCTTTCCCCTGCGTCTGTGGGCCTCCAGGCCTGTTCCTGAAACCGGTAGTGAAGCTGTGCATCCCAGGGTCCTGACTGCAATCCCCAGGTGCAGTCTTGTGGTGTGCCCTTGTGCTGTACACTCACTAAGTTTTATGTAAGTGGAAAGAAGCAGCATTCAGCTCCTGGAATAAGCTACATAAAAACTGATGTGTTAATATTCAGGATACCAATGCTTGCTGGTGTTCTGTCAGTGATATTAAAAATAGTGTATTCATTTCGGCTTAATCCCCTTCCACATGCTTGTCACTTATGTTCCACGTCATGTTTCATTACTTAAACTGCAGTAATGTAAGTAATGTGTAAAGCGATCGCTGGGTGTCCCTGTTCATAATGATTAAGTTACCAGAGGAAGTTGCACATGTATGGGTCCACATCTTGCTCCCAGTGTTGCAGGCCTAGAAGGTTGCAACGTTTCCTGGGAGCATTACAGAGACAAGCTGCAGTGGGAAGGGGAGAGAGAGGGGAGTGAATCATACCTGCTGGTCCTGGCTGTTTGGCAAACCGGGCTGCATACCTGTCAGAATTGTTATTTTTGCCAATTTTTATACAGGCTATTAAGCCACATGGGGGGCATTTTACATATGTTTACAAGTGTGTTTATCTTCAATAAAAGCTCCAAAACTCACCACAGAGCATCTAAAACCCCAGAGCTTCCCCCAGATCCCCAACCTTCACATAAAAATATTTCACAGTTCGTTACAATACCACCTGTTGTGTGGGTGACTGATGGCATTGTTGGTCAGCCAGTTGTACACCCCAGTTCCAGCTGCAGACTCTTAAGGTCAGCCAGAGTCTACCACACCCGACTGCAGGGGGGGAATGTAATTTTTTGCCCTGGAGTCAGGGGTAGGGGAGATGTAACAAAAGTGCATTTTTACCTGCAGTAAAAGCCCCAAAACTCACCACAGAGCATCTAAAACCCCAGAGCTTCTGCCCCCCCCGGCCATAGTTGGTTTAGGAGAGGGGGGGGTCTTCAGAAAGGACTTGTCCTGGGTCCCAAAATTCTTGGTTGCAGCCCTGGTTTAAAGTTCAGATGTATGCCCCTGTGGTAAAAAGTGACATATTGCAAATAAAATAAAAATAACCACAGTTCAGCATGTTTTACAGTGGTTGTGGGAAAAAGTCCTGTTGCTGTAAACACATCTGACTGCAATTTGGTACTTGTACCACAGTCGCGAGGAAATGGCCGGTGCTTCACCTCAGGGACACATAGCAGGCAAGCCCTACCCTGTTATGATTTGATGAACTTATCCAAACTTGTTACTGCTTGAAGATCACTAGCTATATATGAAACAATCCTCACTTTTCAATCCGTACCTCACTTAGTTTACCTGGTGCTGGACCTTCGCTGCCTGCAGCTGGTGCAGAATTCCACAGGGTCGGAGCTGCAAAAGCGAAGGATCTAGCTCCTGAAGTTGTTAAACGGACCCTGGGAATCTCTAGCAATCCCTTGTCGGCAGAGCTGAGACCAAAGGGGGCAGTAGTGACAAAGGAGATCTTGCAAATACTGCAGTCCCTGTCTGTGTAGAGCTTTTATAGGTCAGTAATCCAACCTTGAAGGTGATTTTATTTTAAATTATTTCAACTGGGATAACCCCATAAGATGCAGCATCTTGTTTTCATGGGGATCTCAAGGAGCATAGCAGCAGTCAATTCTTAATGTAGTCCAGCAGGAATAGTTACAGTACATACAGGCTAAATTAAACCGGCTGTACTTACCTTTACAGTCTGGTTTTATATCTTGTTTAATTTAGCCGTGGTGCTGGAACAGGTCAGACACACTCTTGTGGCTCTTCTTCATATTGTTCTGGTCCTCTGGAGGGGAGTGGTCCAATTGACTAGCAGGACTGTTCTCCTGTGGAACAAAATGAAAAAAGTACCTGAGTTATGGCTATCTTACCAATAAAAATCTTTTCCCAGAACATTAATGGCCTACAAAACCCCGTAAAGCGCTCACGCGTTGTACAATATATAAAAAACAAAAGGCTGACCTTTATATGATTCAAGAAATGCATCTTTCAGATGAAGAACATAAAAAACTGTGCTGGGGAGGGAGATATAAAGTGTATGCCTCCTCCCACCCTAGTGGTTGCCATAAGGGGGCAGCCATCCTGGTCCCTGCTTCCACCCCACTAAAAGTCACCCAGTCCCATATGGACAATAAAGGCCAATTTGTCATCTCACAAGGCAGATTATACTCCCAAGAGGTGACCCTGGTGAGTGCATATTTACCACCCATGTCAAAACCCTCTGTAGTTCAAAATTTAATAGCACGGGTAATGGACATCTTTCAGGGACAACTTATCTTAGGAGGGGATCTAAATATGTCTGTCTGCACACCTAGACAGCGCCAGCCCTCACCACAGGCGTCAGTCAGGCACAGCTAAGTATTTAAAAAATACAATGGATCACTTGGGCATAATAGATGCCTGGCGCCGTCTGTTTCCTTCGGACCCAGGTTTTACTTTTTTTCAAATAGGCATCACACCTATTCCGGGTTAGAGTACTTTTTGGTAACCTGTGAATACCTAGGCCAGGTGCAGGACATCACAGTAAACACTATGATTCTCTCTGATCATCATTCCCTCATTCTCAGACTGAATTTAGGTAGGAAGAAAAAACGGACACTGTGGCGTTTTAATTCAATTCTGCTAAAAGACAAACAATATGTGGAATATATCAAAAAGCGCATTCCCCTTTTTCTTCACAAAAACGACTCTCCAGAGATTTCTGAGGCCCTGGTTTGGAATGCCTTAAAGGCAACACTCAGAGGGGAGACCATTGAATATGCCTCAAGAAGTCTGCGGGAGCTAGAGGCTAAATATAGTACCCTTTCTAGGATTGTGGATATGTTGTTTATCCACACTCTTTGTCATGTCCTCTTCCACTTTAAGATGAACCAGAAGTCTTCAAGCTGGCTTCTCCCACCCACCCGGGTGGTATATACCTAAATCCGCCCATAATAGATCTTCACTCTTCGCTAGAAAATTCATGTCACCTCCCTCATGCTCATGCATTTCGTAGGCCCTGGCTTTCAAACCTTTGGTTTTAGCCACAATTTGCATTACTCGCATTAGCGATTGCAAGTTTGTTGCTTCGATTATGGAAGACAAGTCTTCCCTGGATTGAGTCAGTGCCTGCGGCCAGAAGAGATGTCGCTGCACTGATCCCCCACACCGCGTATGTCTACTGCCTCGGTGTCAACCATGACACCTCTTCATGCAGTCTGTTTGGTTTTTCATCCCAACGTCCTTGACGACCATCTCTCACGGCTGAAGCTGGGTAGGCCGGAGAAGAGGAATCTTCCTGGGAAATCCAAAGAGGCCCGGTGGGCAGTTTTTGCGGCTGCGAGATCCACTGAACAGTTGGAGCGCATGCAAGTGTTGGAGGAGAAAGTGGCTCATGCTGCGGATTCCTCTTGGAGCTTTTTCGTTGCACTGAACCTGGGCTCCACCTTCTTGGGCTCCTTCCAGGAGTTGTGCCAGTCTCTTCCGACCAAGGGAGAGGCGCCTGCGGGTTCGCACTTCTCTCAATCCCGTAAGTGGGTGAAGGACCTGTGTGCATCTTCGTCTTGACAGAGACGTTCTTGGGAGCGGGAGAGATCTTGGTCCCGAGAGCATGCGGTCTCAACTTCAGTCATGATCGCTTCTTTGGCCACTGGCTTTTCGGCTTTGCTGTCTGGTCAGTCGACCAAATTATCTGTCGATGAGGTTGAGATAATGATCGATCCTATCGATCCAATATCGCTGACTGGTTGACGGTTCCCTCGATCGAACATTCAGTCTGTTTTTTCCAGATGACGAGAGACCCAGCCTGCTGGGACTCTAGTCGAAGATGTGGTCCCTGATTTTGGGAAATCACTGGTCCCGCTGGTGTCTCCTGAGCGACCAAGTCGACCTGCCAAATCTCGATTGAGGTCTTGGACCCCCTCATCCAAAAGGCAGAGGAAGAGCCATAAATGCTCTAAAAAGAGGCGACGTCATCGGTCGTTCTCGTCCTCCTCTGAGGAGAGGCTCCGGCAGAAACTCTGGCGCTACGAGGACCTCATGTGGCAACAGCTAATTTTGTCCGGGCACAAGCGCACCCCGGCTTCTACACCGGCCTAGGAGGCGAAAGCCAAGTAATGGCCAAAGCATACTACCTTGGCGTTGATCAAATCAGTTCCTCAGCCTGCGGAGCCGGCAAAACTACTGGTTCAGCCCAAAACAACCTCTCCACCGATTGTGGTGGAACCGCCACCCATAGGAGACCAACCAGACACCGTGCTTCCCCGGCGATTGTTGGTCACGGTCACCCGGACCGCTCTTGGCAGGTCGAGAGTGACCTGGGTGGTAGGCCCTTATACCAGGATTCCTCTGATTCGGATGTCACCGGCTTGCACTTGCATCCAGGGGAAGATGAGTCGACCATTGGCTTAGAGATGGAGGAAGGTCCCTCGTCTTTTCAAGGGATCCTTCGCCTCATCTCTGAATCTACAGGGATGCCCCTTGAGCCAATCCAGAAAAAGGTGGAGTACCCTCTTATGGACATCCTTAAGAGAGGGGGGGATAACCCGAAGGAGGTCTTTCCTGTGGCTGAGGCCATTATTGGCCCAGCCCTAGAACTTTGGCAGCATCCTTCCTCTTGTCCAGCACAATCTGCCCACATGGCTCGCAAGTACGTGGTGCCCATGGGGTCCCTTGCAGGGTTCACAGAGCACACTTCGGCCGAGAGCCTGGTGACCGCCTCTGTGATGAGGCATACTGGCAGTTCTGCCGACATTGACTGACCTCCTGATAGAGTCCAAACTTTTGGACCATTCAGCCAGGAAGGTCTGTGCGGCTTCATCCTTGGGCCTTCATCAGGCAAGTTCGGCTGTCATCATGGCACACTTCTCTCATGCCCTTCTGGGGTCACTAGATTAAGTCCTCCCACCTCTTCCCACGGATATGCAGACCACGGTCAAGTAAGTCCGGGATCAGGGCCGAGCTGTCACCAAACAGCAGCTTCAGATGGCCCTAGACATTGGGGATTCTTGTGCCCGCTCGATGGCTGCTGCAGTTGCCTTTCGTCGCAGGGCTTGGCTGAGGCTCTCCTCCTTTCTGGCGGATACCCAGCACAAACTAGCTGATGTGCCCTTCCTTGGGACTGACTTGTTCGGAACAGGAGTGGCCAGTCACCTTCAGCGCATTGAGCAGTCCCTTGCCACCTTGGACACTACTTCTGCCAAGGGTTCTTCGGGCAAGAACCATCGGAAGAAAGAGACCTTTTCTGCACTTGTCCCCTGCATCTCAGCAGTCCTTTCAAGGTGGACAGCAGCACCAGCATCAGCAGCAGGCTCAAGCTTTGTGCCCTCGGTTCAAGCTCGTACCCCAACAGGCCCATAAAGGAGGTAGAGGCTTGGATCCTGGAGCCTCCTCTTCCTCCTCCAAGCCTGCTCAGTTACAGGCAGGGGCTGCCACCCCTTCTCCTGTCACGCCAGCTCTGGGTCCTCCCATGGGGGGCTGGCTCCACCACTTCCTTTCCGCCTGGTCCATTGTCACTTTGGACAGGTGGGTTCTCAAAGTGGTCGGTCGGGGACTGCCTCTTGAATTCAAGCAGTATCCTCCAAGCCGAGCTCCTCAAGGAGACAGTAGCTCCAGTGGCAGAGGCTCCAGCTGACCCAAGCTTTGTTTCCAGGTTCTTCCTGGTGCCCAAGCGGATGGGGGGCTGGCGCCCTATTCTAGATCTGTACGACCTGAATCAGTATCTCGGGTCAAGCACCTTTCGTGTGGTCACTGTGTCCCAGATCATACCATCCTTGGGGCGAAACATGTGGTTCTATTCACTGGATCTGCAGGAAGTGTTCTTTCATGTCCCAATCCCTCCATCCCATCAGCGGTTGCTCCGCTTCAGGGTCAAAGGGACCCCGTACGAGTTCCCAGCCATGCCATTCGGTTCGTCATTGGCCCCACGGGTCTACACCAAATGCATTGCAGTGGTTGCGGCCCATCTCTGGCGTCATGAGAGGGGTGTCAGGATTTACCCCTACCTCGATGATTGGCTCCTAGCAGATTCCACCTAACAGGAGATGAGAGAGGATCAGGGACCTGGCCCTCAAGACCTGCTCTCAATGAGGCCAAGTTGGAACTCATGCCTTCTCAGGTGATGGGCTTCATTGGGCAGAGCTCGACACTTGTCAAGCCAGAGCTTGGCTCCTGGGGGACAGGGCGGAGGTTCTTTCCTCCTTTGCCCAATCATTTCTAGTTGGGCACTTACGCCCTGCCTGAGACTTTCTGCGCCTTCTGGGTTACATGGCGGCGAGCACCTCAGTGGTCCGTTGGGCCTGGTTGCACATGCGCCCCCTCCAGTGGGAGCTGGCCGCCCAGTGGACTCGGCACCATGGTCATTTCGACCAGCTGATCACTGTAACCCAGAAGATGTGGGATGCTCTCCAATGGTGGACCGCCCCAGACCGGTTGCAGGAAGGGATCCATTTGTCCGCCTGAGCCGACGGTCGTCCTCGCGACTGATGACTCTCTCATGGGCTGGGGAGCCCACATGGGGGACAAAAGGTCCTAAGGGTTCTGGACCCCCGAAGAGTCCCGATGCCACATCAACCTGTTGGAGTTCAGAGCAGTCAGACTGGCACTTTCAGCTTTCGCGCCTCAGCTCTGGGGTCAAGTGGTTCAAGTCCAGACTGACAGTATCACAACCATGTACTACCTCAACAAACAGGGTGGCATGCACTCCTGTCTGCTGTGCAAGGAGGCGATCCACATCTGGACCCTCATGAGCTGGTTAGAGGCAGATCTCCTAGCCATCCATGTGGCAGGAGCCTCGAACCATCTGGCAGATGCTCTCAGCCGCTTAGGCCAGACATCCCATGAGTGGTCTCTCTATCCAGAGGTAGGTTACAGCCTGTTCTCCCACTAGGACAAACCAATGGTGGACCAAGCTGAGGCTGTTTCATGCCCGTCCCCCTCAGCAGGGCTCGCTGCAAGGGGATGCCTTCTCGATGCTGTGGACCCCCGGCCTCCTCTATGCTTTCCCTCCATTCCCCTTGATTCACAAGGTGCTCCTCAAGGTGAGGAGGGACAAGGTGAAGGTGATCCTGGTAGCCCCAGACTGGCCACACCAGTTCTGGTATCCAGATCTCCTCAGCCTCAGGCACCTGGAGCAACTTCTAGCACGCCCGGACCTGATATCACTCAACCAGGGTAAGGTATTCCATCCGGACCTTCAATCCCAGCACCTCATAGCCTGGTACCTGAGTGGCTAGAGTTCCAGACTTTGGGTCTTTACAAAGAATCCACACTGTGGTGGAGGCATCCAGAAAGGAATCGGCTAGGAAATGTTATGACTTCAAATGGAAAAGGTTTTCCATTTGGTGTTAGAGCCAGGGCCTGGACCCTTTGTCCTGTCCAGTGGCTAACATTCTCTACTACCTTTGGTCTCTCTCCAAAGGGGGGTCTGCAGTCATCGACCCTTCGGGTGCACCCGGCAGCATCTCTGCTTACCGGGCACGGGCTGGGCAGACGACGTTGGCACAGGAGACAGTGGTCGGGTGCGTTTTCAAAGGCCTGGATCAAATATCCCCTCCAGTGCGTGAACCTCCACCTCCGTGGGATCTACTGCTGGGACTGGCAAAGCTCATGGTCAAGCCATTTGAACCAGTGCACAAGTGTGCCCTGTCACAGTTGTCATGTAAGACAGCCTTCCTGGTGGCTATCACATCTGCCAGAAGGACAGGGGAGCTCCAGGCGCTTTCGGTGGACTCCCCTTATCTGGTCTTCCACAGAGACAGGGTTGTCCTGCGCCCCCCACCCGAAGTTCCTTTCGAAGTTGGTGTCAGAGTTTCACCTTAACCAGGTGCTAACTCTGCTGATATACTACCCTAATTACACCTCGGAGGCAGAGTACAGGTGCCATACTTTCAACCTGAGACATACTATCTCCTATTATAAGGCTAGGATGGCAGAAATTCGGGGAGAGGTTCACCAGCTGTTTGTCACCAATGCTGAAGCCGCTTCTGGTAGACCTGCAGACAAATGGACTATTGCAAGATGGATCACATCATGCATAGGTCTGTGCTACGAGTTGGCCGGCAAGGAGCCTCTCAGAAGGATAAGAGCTCATTCTACCTGCCATGCAGCTGCATTCTTGGCTACTTCCAGGGACATCCCTATGAAGGAAATCTGCAGGGCTGCTACTTGGAAGTCAGCAAACACCTTCATCACCCACTACCACATTGACCTTGAGTCATGCCGGGATGCTGGTTTTGGGGCCTCAGATCTCCAATCTCTGTTTCCTAAGTAGGAGGTGTGCACCTTGCCTCCCTCCTCCTGGAGAATTGCTAGGAGTCTGCCAAAGAGTGTGGATGAACAACATATCCACGATCCTAGAAAAACGGGTTACTCACCTGTAACAGTAGTTCTAGGAGTGGTATATGTTGTTCACATGGACCCACCTGACCTCCCCTGTTGCGGGCGCACACAACCTGGCTTCCAGCAGGCTAAGATCTGGTGTCATGGGGCGGAGCTGAGGTATATACACCACCCAGGTGGGTGGGAGAAGCCAGCTTGAAGACTTCCGGTTCATCTTAAAGTGGAAGGGGACATGCCAAAGAGTGTGTATGAACAACATATACCACTCCTAGAACTACTGTTACAGCTGAAACAGCTAGGCATCTACTAGCTACTTTACACTGATGGAGACCGAGAGGTCCAACAAAAGATACGAGAAACAAAGGTGGAAATACAGAAATTAATGGACATCAAAATCCAGCAGGCCCTTCTTTATTTAAAACAGGCTAGATATGAGGAAGGACCCCAAGGTGCTCGTAGACTAGCCCAACACTTTCGGGGCAGAAGGGTTCCACAACTGTCCTAAAGATTAAAGACCCAATTTCTGGGAAAATATCATGTAGGGAAGCGGATATTCTCCACTCTTTTTTTGTTACCTTCTATCAACACCTATATTAGAAAATTGGTCTGTCTACCTCTAAAGAGAGATTCTTTCTTGAGAAATCTCCCACTTCCCTGTCTCACCACAGCCCAAAGGGACCTATTGGAATCCCCTATCATACCCAACAAAATTTCTCATTGTATTAAATTACTCTCTTCTCACCGCTGCCCGGGACCTGACGGGTTTCTATCTGAATGGTACAAGCTGTTTGCGAGTGAGATTTCTCCCAAGTTCACACTACTTTTAGAGCGGTGGCTGAGGGGTCCCCCCGTCTCCATTCCTGGGGATATGCCACACTAGCTAACTTACTAATGCCAAATAAAGACTCCACTAATCCCTCTTCCTCCCGACCTATCTCAATCCTCAACACTGATTACAAACTTTTTATGGCCATATGGGCTTCATGATTGGAGAGGCTCCTACCCTGCCTAATTCACCATGACCAATCTGGTTTTATTAAAAATTGAAACATCACAGACAATATACGTCTAACACTAATACTTGTGGAATACATTTGGGATCGGTGGATCTCTGCTGCGGTCATTGGCTTGGATGCAGAGAAGCCTTCGACAGGGTGTCCTGGCAATTTTTGTGGGACACACTGTCGAGGCTCCACTTCCCAGAGTCATTCCTGAAATGGCTGAGGAAACTTTGTCGCTCCTCAGGCATATGTGAGAGGCAATGGATTAATATCTCCCCCCCCCCCTTTTCTGGGGCACTCGGCAGGATTGCCCCCTTTCCCCACTTTTATTTGCTCTTTACATGGAACCGTTAGGGACTGCTCTAAGAATCTCCTCTGAGGTAGAAGGCATCCCACTTGGGCAACAATAATATAAAGTCAGCATGTTCGCTGATGATGTCCTTTTAACCCTTCTCTCACCAGACACTTCTATCAATGAGGTCTGGCGAATCCTTCAGAAATATGAAGCTTTAGCAGGATTTAAATTAAATGTTACAACATCGGAAGCCCTTCTTTTCAATTTTTCCCCAACTAACAGTCTTCGTGACCTTCTCCCCTTGAGGTGGAGATCCATGAAGGTAAAATATTTAGGAATATATATTCCACTGAATCAGGAGGTAACGGAGTTGGTTAATTATGAGCCACTTACCATTACAATACAAAAAGACTAGAGAGATGGTCATCCCTACCGTTGTCATTTTTTCAATGGATTGAAACTGTTCATATGAACGTCCTACCCCGGCTCTTATACCTCTTCCAAACCATCCCTTACTTCCCCCTCATCTTTTTACTTTAAATCCTTGAATAAATTACTTTCTAAATTTATATAGGGCAAACAGTGCCTGAGGGTTCGCCTTTCCATCCTCCAACTATCCAAGTCTCAAGGGGCAGCAAATCTACCTAATCTTAAACTCTATGCTCAAGCAGCTTTTCTTCGTACTCTTATCTGTTGGCTAACTGACAGCTTCTCGGCACCTTAGTAATCCCTGGAGTTTTTTTTAAATGACATGTATGACATATCCGCTCTTCTCTTTTCCTCTATCGACAATACTCCTGCTCTGAGGCATTTCATACAGATCACATCCGGTACTCTCCAAGTATGGTACAGATTAAGAAATAAACACCAGTATAAGATTGTAAAATAATCTCCAAAGATGACCTTTTTCAACATTTGCACATGGATCTGGCCTTTTCTCAATGGTGTAAATCAGGACTATCTCATTTGTTCCAGTTTCTGGATGAGAGGAGGGCTTCTACCCTTTGATAAGCTCAAAATCCAATATGGACTTCAAGGTACAGACTTTTTTAGATACCTCCAAGTGAGGAATTATATACTCTGTCATTGGACAGTAACCGCTAAACTCCTTATCCCAACCCCACCCTTACAAAAAATTTTCATTGACTCTTTTAGGGGGAATCAGAGTGGTCACCTTATAGGAAACATACTGTATAGCAGGTATTATTAGCGGTTGATATATTTTGCGTGTCAGCTATAGCGGGACATTTTAGCGTCCAATATAATTAGCGCTCTGTATGCCAGCAGTTACAGCAGTTCCCGTTCTTCTCCTATAGCCTAATTGCTCTACTAATTACCAGTAGTACCGGCTTACTCACACAGTGATAAGTACACACCCTTCCCTTACTCAGGTGTCAGTATCTGTAACTATGTTTAGAGAATATGCGCTGCTAAAGTGGATGCAGTCCTCATAGTAAAAGAAAATATCAATTCAAGTCCCTACTGTGTCGGTGCAGAGTTGGCAGAGTGTACTGGTGTTGACTTAAAAGCGTGGCAGCGGTCATGAAACTTTCTTCTGTTTCTCCTCCTGCAAAAAGAAGCCACTCATCTTACACGTCCTATACATCTGAGACTCGATTCAAGCTTGGTTAGTATGCTGTCGAGCATGGGGTGATGGCCACAGTATGGCACTATCTCGCCACAACTGGAAAAACAAATGAAAGCTCGGTCAGGAACTTTAAGTCTGAGTGTATGCGGCAGCTGCAAAAAACTCCAGACCCCACTACTATGCCAAATGTTCTCTCTCCTAAGTCGCGTGATTGTCCAACCCATCTAGAGGGAGAGTTAGAAGGGCAGCTAAAGAACATCAAGACACTGTGTACTGAAGGGTAGGTCTACCACCTGTCCTGATTTTCGCAGGACTGTCCTGATTTGGGCAGCTGTGTCCTGCAAAAAAACATGAAAAATACTGTTACTTGTTTGGGGGACCCAGTAGAATTAACGGGAAATTGTACTGCTCTCTGTATATCCAGACCACTCTCCCCAGTGGACCAGAACATTGCTGCGTATATTCCTTATAGCAGCCAAGAAGGCCATCACCAGAAAATAGATGTCTCCTCAAATCCCTTCCATTCAGGACTGAAGATCCATTATGCTGGAAATCTACCAGATGGAAAGCCTTACGGCAACACTCCAAGACCGTATGCAGAAATTGAGACTTAAATGGCAGGGTTGGGTACTTTACTACTTAGGGGTGGATCTAGCCTTTGTTCCTAGAATGTCTTTGTAGCATTTCTATTCAGTCTGGGGTCTGGTGTTCTGGGGGAAATAACCATAAATTTTAAAGACTCCAGTGACTCTGGTTGTTAACCCATATAATGTCTAAATAATTGTATTTTATGATTGCACTGTATACTGTACAGTGTCTACCTGCTGCATGTGTGCATGAAAATTACTAATAATAAAAAAAATAAAAGAAATTCCTGGGCCTACAGTCATTCGGGCTGAAAATCTGCCAACTCTCCCACTCTGTTTCAGGTCTCGTTGACGAATTTGATGGCCTCACAAGCAGAGTGGTGTGACTGGAAACCACTGTAGACACTATTAAAACCGCAACAACAGAGACTACGAAGCATGCCGATGCCGCGCTGGGGACAGTGGCTACACTGACCAGAGAGAATACCCATCTTAAAGCAAGACTTTGGAAAATCAGGCTTGTGCTGCCAGTGTCCGTATTCTTGGTATTCCGGAGGGGTGCGAGGGTGATCACTTGCATTTGTTCCTGATGAAGTGGCTTACTCTGCAGTTGGGAAAGACTTTCGTACCCTGGCAGGTCCACACTCAGAAAGCATATAGAGTGACACCACGAGGCAGGCCTGATAATCCAGATGCCCCTCACACTATAATGATGATTACTGATGAGATCAGCAGTAGGGACTCAATACTAGCACTGGCGCATCGTAAGGGGACTTTGCTATAAGATGGGCAGAATATCAGAATTTACCCTGATCTTAGCTACTTCATGCGGCAGAAAAAGAAACAATTCAGTGAGTGCGAGCCATGTTGTGAGCTGCAGACTTCAACCGCGGGATAGTATTTCCTGCCTGACTACGCATTGTGCACCAAGGAAGGGTGTACATTTTTTCAGATCCTGCAGACACATTAAAGTAGGCTCAAAAGTATGCCCCGTTGAGGAGCTCTGCTGAAGATCAGGAGGAGTCTTCATCAGTAGACGACGATACTTGAATCTGGATCTTGAACTGCCTGAACTTACCATGATGGCCAGTATGGTGGGTAAATGACATATTCTCCAGTTTAAATTGTTACGACGAGTTCTGGATTGTTGGTTACAGGGATGGCCTACCACTGTACCTTCAGGGCATTTGTTCTGGACTAACCTTTGCACAAATTTTCTCAAGTTTCTTGTTTGAATAAGTATTTGTTTAACATTTCAACACCTAGTTAAGGGTGTATTTCTTAGTGGATACATTTTATATTTGCACTCAGTTTAGTCTAATGCTCAACCTGCCTATGATATTTGGTGCTATTATAGTACCCCAGCATTGCTAATGCATAGGTGGCTTCTCTTTTCCTCCATTTAGGGGGTGGAGAAATCTGATTTCTTCACCAGACACTGTTTAATGTATAGTTACCATGCAGCTCCTGGGATCTAAATAACAGCGAAGATTTTTCTGGACTTTTAATAATTGCAGATTGATGTGCATTTGATTATCCCTCACATGTTGTATCTTAACACTAGACCGATTCGATGGTTGGTGTTAAGAGGAGTGGAGCCCTCATTGATTATACTACTGTATGTTCTGTGTTCGTCTCAAAGGCTGTATGTTTCAGTTTTAAACAAAGTGAAAAAAAAAAAAAAAAATTTGTGGGTCCCTCCTAAATTGGCATTTTTGTCACTGAAGAATAGGGTTTTGAAAGTGGTATCCACGCTTTCTGAGGGGCAGCCTAGATACTTGTACCTTTCTGCCTTGCTGCTACCTTAGGCATTATGTTTGTACACCTCCTCCTCAAATGTCTCCCTCATTTCCATGCTAGTGCCCACATCCCGTCAGCCAGACATCACCCCTGGCCCACTTGTAACAGCACCCCCAACTCTCCCTGACTTAGTCCTATTTCCCCCTCCCACACTGACCATGTACCCTGGCCAACGGCACCCACACCCTAGCTGCCCCCCGTGGTTACAACTCATCTTTGCCCTACCGACCCTTTGAACCCTGCCCATTCCTTATTCCCCTGTGGCCTCCTCCCCATCCCAGCGTACCCCCCGGCAGTCGACATACTTCCACCCCCTGGTCAGAGCCTTGGTCTTCCTACTACTCCTATATAGTAATATACATGCTAACCCAGGCCCTGTCCCCTCCAGCCCACCAGCTAGGTCCACTGGTCTCTGCATTGCCTCTTTGAACAGATGCAGCCTACTGAAAAAATGTGATGCCCTCCAGGGCTGGGTCATGTTACATCAACCAGACATCATAGCCCTAATAGAAACCTGGCTGTCCAAGTCCACCCCTGGCTCCTTTGTCTCCCTCCCAGGCTATACCCTATGCCGGGAGGACCGAGTAGGCAAATGCGGGGGTGGCTGTGCGATCTATACCCGGGACACAATCATCAGACAAGTGCCCTCTGTCCCCGTTCTTGTGAATGGGGACCAGGCCCTTACCCTCAAACTCACTCCTGACCCCTCCAGGGGCCCCCTCTAACTCACCACTGCCTACGTCCCCCCAAAGAACCAGAACCCAGCGCTGATATCTTTAACAGATTATCTTGCTACCCTCCACCACAAGGTGGAATGAATCCTAGTGGGGGACCTTAACGTGAACTGGCTCAGCCCCTCCTCTTCCACTATCTGAGATACTTTCACTGCCCAAGACCTGACACAACTCATCTCCCAGCCCACTAGACTTAACCCAAAGAGAGGAACCATTACCCTTCTGGACGTCATTATCACCAACCGCCCCCCAAAAAAATCCATAACATACAGCTCCTCCTGGACTCCCTAAGTGACCACTCCCCTATCCTTTTCCTTTGGGCTGCCCCCACTCCCAAACCCATAACACAAACCACACTCCGCAGGCGCCTCCGCCCTGGTGAGCTGATTAAACTCGGAACAGTTTCTCGTCCAGATTAATTGGTCCCCCCCATTCATCATGCATCCGACATTGATACTGCCCTCGCTCTTTTCTCCCAAGCCTTTAACAAGACCTGCGATCTCTTTGCACCCCTCACCAAAATTCGATCCAAAAAACATAATGCACCCTGGGTTTACCCCTGCCCTACTACAAATGCTCAGAAATAGGGATAACCTCTGGCACTTGGCCACTGAAACGGGCCGGATGGCTGATAGACAGGCCTACGATGCTGCTCTGAACAGGTGCTCATGGGCCGTCCGTAAAGCCAAGGCAGACCATTACCGGGCCCCCCTCACCTCCTCCTGGGGGTGTGCCCGGACCTTCTGGGGCAATATTAAAGAGCTAAATGGAAAATCGCGCTCCTCTCCCCCATCCCAGCTCACTGTTGATGGCTCTGCCTCCACCGACCCTGCCTGCATTGCCAACTGCCTTAACAACTCCTTTACTGACCTTAGCTCTGTCCTCCCCAGTAATTTTTTTACCCACCCCCCCAGCCTACCTCCCCCTGTCCTCCCAGTGCCCCTGCTTCCACCTACGCAAGGTATCTGCCCAGGAAGCCAGTCCTCTCCTAATTAAAGCGTTAAAAAGCAATAGTCCCAGCAGCGACTCCCTGGACCCCAGTATTCTCCGGCTGGTGCTGGATGAAGTCCTTACCCCACTCACCAGCCTACTTAACAGATCCCTCTGCCTGGGGCAATTCCCCACTGCATAGAAAACTGCCATAGTCACGCCCATTCATAAAGGGGGTGACAGGTCCTCCGCTGGCAATTACCGACCAGTCTCCATCTCCCCCCACCCCCAAAAGCCCTAGAAAAAGTGGTGGCCATTCAAATCACTGAATATCTGACTAAGCATGACATCTTATGCCCTGAGCAGCATGGCTTCCGTGCTGGTCACAGTACCGGCACTGCACTAGTTGAGTTCTCCAACTTCCTACATTCCTCCCTGGATGCCAGCTCCCTAGCTGGTGCAGTGTTCGTTGACCTCTCAAAGGCCTTCAACACTGTCTCCCACCCTCTTCTGCTGGATGCCCTCTGCCACACTGGTTTCTCTGCTGGCCCCCTCGCATGGTGTTCGAGCTATCTATCCGCTCATTCCCAGTGTGTCAGAATCAATGGGACACTGTCAGAAAGTCGTCCCATCCGCTCGGAGGTGCCACAGGGCTCCATCCTGGGCTCCCTACTCTTTACACTCTATCTAAACACCCTGCCCAGTGCATGCTCTGGCAAAAGTCTTATGTATGCAGATGATGCTGTCATTTTTGCCACCCACCGTAATCCCATCTCCCTCCAGGACTGTCTACAACACTCCTACAATGATGCCGAAGCCTGGTTTAAGGAGTGCAGACTGATCATTAATCTCAAAAAAACCAAGACAATGCTCTTCGCCCACCCCCAAAACAAAACCTGCAACAACCCACTCCTTATCCTTCCTAGCACCAAACAACCACTTGAACAAGTCTGGTCCTACAAATACCTTGGGGTTACCTTCGACTCAGCCCTCACCTTCCATGCTCACATTAATGCCCTTGCATCCGCCACTAACACACGGCTTGGCATCCTCTACCGTTATAAGGATCGCCTCCCCCCTGATGCTCTCCAACTTGCCGTTACGTCATCAGTACTGTCCCTTGTAGACTATGGCCTGACAGTTTATGGTGCTGCTGACACTACTGCCCTCAACAAAATTCGCCTCACCCTAAACAAGGCTTGCAGGCTGATTACTGGTGCCCCCAGGCTCACACATACATGTCAACTCTATGATGGGGCAAAACTCCTTTACCTAGATGAACAGCTCCGCTATGAAACCTGCCTCCTCACAAAAAAAAAAAACACTACTCGGGCTCTCCCCTCCTGGGGTGACAGCCTCCATCCACCATACCTCACCCACTATTGCAACCCGAACTGCCAACAAGACCACTCTACTGGTCCCCAGATCCAGGACCACCCATGGTCAGAGGTCCTTCTGCTACAGAGCCCCATCCTGGTTTAACTGTCTCCCTGCACCCATCTCCAATGCCCCCACAATCTCTAACTTCAAAGCCGCCCTTCAGAGCCAACTGTTTAACACATGCAGCTGCTCCAGTCTCTAATTGGTGCCTCACCACTATCTCACTACACTAGACAACGCCCACTGGGCTGCACTCCACCTCACTCCCCCCTGCTTCTCCCCCCGCATCCTGCCTCTGTTGCTACCAGCATGTGCTCAGCTGTATCACTGGAAATGCTACTAAATTGTACAATGTATGAAATCATTCTGTGTAACTCTGTCAGTGACCTGTATTCTGTAACTGAACTGCTCTGTCTGTCCTCAATGTGACGAGGTACCTTTGTAAATGAGCCTCTGGCTCAAAGGTTGTAAACCGATTGTGCAAAATAAATAAATAAAATAATGCAAGACATTACATTTGCAGTCCTCTTCCGAAAATGTTTCTCCCAGATCCAAACACTATATAGCAGGCTTCTTGAGCTGAGATGTGAGATGTCAGTAAGGAGAGCCAGGGGGATACTGGGATGCATAGGAAGGGGCATCACAAGTAGAAAAAGGGAAATGGTTATCCCTCTGTACAGCCAGTTGGTGAGACCCCATCTGGAGTACTGTGTGCAGTTTTGGAGACCTCATCTACGCAAGGACATAGACAGGATGGAAGCAGTCCAGAGGAGGGCAACTAAAATGGTGCAGGGTCTGCATCAGAAATCATGAAGAGCGACTGAGAGAGCTTAATATGTATACCCTTGATGAAAGGAGGGACGTGGGGACATGATAGAAACATTCAAGTACCTCAAGGGAATCGGCAAAGTCCAGGAGGGTAGCATCTTTCAGAAAAAGAGATGTGTAAGAACAAAGGGACACAATTTAAAGATGGAGGGGGACGGCTCAGGGGTAATGTGAGGAAATCTTTTTTCACAGAGAGTGGTGGATGCGTGGAACTGCCTTCCTGGGGAGGTTGTTGGGGCTAAAACAGTGGGGGAATTCAGACATGCATGGGACAGACACAAGGCAGTTGTAGGGGGTGGCAGGAAGTAGGCTGTTGGTTAACTAGAGTCTGCAGCTTATCCAGTAGGTAGGGAAATGGGCAGACTGGGTGGGCCAAGTGGTCCTTATCTGCCATCAAAGTCTATGTTTCTATGTTTCTGTGTTTACTTCTCAAGCTCGAGAGTCATGCACAAAGATCCCGAGCATGCCCAGGATTTCAGCTCGGATTTAAAATAGGAACTTTTAGTATTCGCAGTACTCGGTTTGTCGTGGGAGATGGCAACAGCATTTTTGTACAGCATAAGGCGCCAAATTATTATTCTTTTACTGACACAATGTTAAAAACTTGAGGTTCATGAACTCTCTTCTGCCAGACCCGCGTTCCCAACTTGGATGTGCTCCCGGGACGTGGGGCACTTTCGGTCGGGACGGATGAATAGAAATTAAAGCAGAAAATGAAAAACATGGTAAATATACTTTTATTTCAACCATATGGGGGGTTTCTGCAGTGAATATTTAATCGGTGTGTGCAAAGTGGTGCATTTTTTGGATCAGGCAAAAAGCGAAGGAGTAAAGCTGACGGTGCCCCTTTAAACCAAGCATTGCATATGGGCAATTGAGCCACGAAGAAAAAAGGGAATGAAAGACTGACTTCCTTAACAGGTGTGCTCTTCTTTTTTTGTTATTCACATGCTGATTATATCACATTATTTGGAGTTTTTTTAATTTATGTAAGTAGTAAACTGGCACGGTGAGATGCATGAATGTCTCCAGTGTTTTAGTTTAGATGTGCACGTAGAACTTTGGTTCCCGGTTTCTAAACAGGCAGCCTCCTGTTGCTGTGTTTTTATTACAGTATGCATGCAAACTTTTAAAACTGCTATAAACTGTACTAAAGGGAATCTAATACAAGGTGCCTGATGAATCACTTGTTGGAGGTGGCCTAACAGCCTGGAGCAGCCGAGGACTGTGCTAGTCATAATGGCTGG
The DNA here is from genome assembly GCA_016271365.2 of Neoceratodus forsteri. Lineage (NCBI taxonomy): Eukaryota > Metazoa > Chordata > Ceratodontiformes > Ceratodontidae > Neoceratodus > Neoceratodus forsteri. The sequence continues at coordinate 626,124,801 of CM057453.1, read as the reverse complement.
ACCACATGTTAGGGACAGCATTTTAATACTGGCAAACAGAAAATGACACCTATACTTGGATGGTAGCACTCCCATTCACTGTTTTCTGGACTTAAGTTATGCCACTCAGCAGTGACATCGGGGATTCGATGCGGTTCGAGCAGGACTGAGGAAGTTGGGCACTGCACGAGACGCCTGCTGAATTGAAAATCTCTGTGGCAGGCAACATATTTTTTTTGGAAATTTGACGGAGGCAGGCAAACAACGGGGGGACAGGACTTTGAGAAAAATGAAGGGGTCCAGCATTTGAAGGAAGACACAGGTTGATGTAGAAGGTGGTAGTGATGTAACTCTTAACAGCGTCTAGCACATTTAGATGTCTGAGGCTTTCATTGCTTAACCTTGATACTAAATGGCCACCAAGGCAAAACTGAGTTAACAAAATGACATCGGAGACTAGTTCCCAGATAGTTTGTGGTGCTTTCCACCTTTATTTTTTACAGTTTGGACTTTTTTGTTGTTCATGATGACGTTCTGCGTCTGTAACTGTTCTTAATGCAGAATGGCTCATCATGGAAGCAGTGACTCTCGTACAAGAAGAAATAATTGTATATTTCCTTCTCTGCGTTTTGTGGCAGAAACTGGCAGCAACCGCATTGCCAATATTTGGCATCGGTGGCCTTCACTGGTAGTGACAAAATAGCTGAGAGCATGGCGCTTGAGGAAGGTTTGTGGTTTATTTCTTATAACCTGCTACATATTGCCATCCACACAAAAATGTGTTGTACACCAAAACATGTAAGCTTGATACAGTTACAATTTCTTTAGCAGTGTTTAACAGTAATATCTGCTCCGGGGAGAGACTGTCTTTAGCATTGTTGTATATTACAAGCTGAAACTGTCGTAAGTCTCTAGATTCTTTGAGTCTGTGCTAGCGTTTAAAGACTTCACATATTTAATGGGTCCGGGTTTTATTGGAATAGGAAAGTTGTATGTGTAAAAAGTTTTTATTGATGTTCTTTGAATGTAATGTGTTTTGATTAGTATTCAGTTTTAAGAATATTGTTTAAATCTCATCTCTAGTGAAGGGAAACTATTTTAATATAGTATATGGTTAGGGCTTCTGTATGGAATTCAGTGACTGTCAAAAAGTTGTGCATGGTTGAAAAGTTGTGCGTTCTAAAGTCGTTTCTGCGCACGTTCTGTCATCAAGTCTGTCACTGCTCACGTTGACTTCCCACCTGTTACCCCACTTTCACTGAGCGCTCCTCGGTCACGCTGACTCCTGTCTTGCAGTCCACTTTCATGTTTGCTGAGCACATGCTGTCTGTCTATACTGGTGCCTGGCGCCGCTAGCTACTTCCCTCTACAAAACCATATACTGCAAAAAATATAATATGGCTGACCATAGGCAAACTCACTTTACGTTTCCATCTCGGCGTTGAGATAACAGCATGGACCTCTCAAGCTTTACTGTCATGGTCCATATACTGCTATCTCTACCCCTCGATGGAAACACGTGCTTGTTGTGTATGGTCACCCATACATTACACCTTATATTTACCTTATCATGGACTAGGAACCTTATTACTGTTTTGTCACTTAGGATTTAGTCCATGGTCATGCTGCAGAAGTTTTACCTGCTGGGTTTGTTTGCATTTAGACACAAATAATAGTTGTTATACCCCTGTATGAGTAAGAAACTGAATAGGTTAGTATCATACTGTTATATTGCTCACTTTTCCAAATACTCTCTGATTCATGGAATTGTACTTGTGCTTGTTCACTTTTTAAAATGAATAAACGAAGTTAAAAAAATAAAACTAGAATGCGTTTGCTGTAACCCGGATAGAATCAATGCTGGGACATAAATCGGGGAAAAGACGTATGTATACTGTATGAACAGGAAAAGGATGATGGAGAAAAGAAGTGAGAGTGGAAATAAACTGAATAAGAAGAAACAAGGACAGAACTGTAAAGAGGGGGATCTAGAAGAATAGTCCAAGAACGGAAGAGAAACTGCACAGAAAGAGAAATTACAGGTTCATAACTAGAGCCAGAAGGAAACCATAGAGGAAAATGACAGAACGATACTGGGAGAGGAGGGAGTAGAAGTAGAACTATGTTGCGTGTACATGCGTGTCGATGGCCGTGCCAAAAATACCCAAATGGAAGTGCAACCCAAAGTTCACCTAATGCTGTACAAAAAACACAAGTTTAGCAGTCACTGTTACTTAAAGATTTTGGCATAAAATTACCCTACCTGTTTCTTTTGGTTCAGGATGGTGCCCGCAGTTCTGCATCTTGCAGTATATAGCTGCATTCTTACAGTGGCACCTACCCATGATGCTGTCCCGTGGCAAGCAGGTGCTTTTATTTATTTATTTAATTACCATTTGCTGGTTCAGGATGGTGCCCACATTTCCATGTTGTGTGGCTTACTGATGTATCCATGCAGTGGTGTCTACTCATGGCATTGTCCTGTAGCAAGCGGTCACTTTTTTTTTTAAATTGGCAGCTGGCCACAAGTTCTGTATGACACTTGTAGTTCTTTGTCTGATAGCTCACTGCCTCATTCATAGGTCAAGTTACGAGCTTATAGGCAGTTTTGTCATTTATCACTCTCCTTTTCTCAAAGGTTGGAAACCCCCATGTTCAACTTCTTGCAGAAAATGTCCAGATTTTTCTTGAATTGTGTCATGTTTTTACTGCCAACCACACTAACTGGCAGACTATTCCAAATGAACATCACCCTCTGGGAGAACCACATTGATACATTTATACATCTGTGCCCGACTGTGACACTGGCATATGGCAGGTGGGCATGTTTTCAAACCCCCCACCAGCTTCAGGCTGTGAATGGCACTTATGGTTCTGTGTGGGGGCGGGGGCACAGATGCATATATGCAGTGACAGCTGCCGTTGTCACCATCTATTGAAGTAAACAGTCACAGTGTGAAAGTGTGCAACCAGCAGCCCCGTGACTGACCAACCATGGTACACAGCAAGCCACAACACATGGACTGCTGCACAGAACCCTACTTCCTTCATTCACTCCCCACCACACAGCACAGACTAATAAATTGAGACTGTTGCCTCCTCAGCCCAAACAAATTGAGCCCATGGTGATGGAAATTCATTTTTAATGATGGAGTAATTTGTCTCCAGACTCATTCTGGAAGAAAAAATTGTCATGAGCACCTCCAGAAAAAGCTGCCATCTGAAGCATCTACTTCATAGAAGGTTATGGATGTACAGTACAATAAATTTGTATGTGCAGGTCCCATTACGAATGTGCCGCAGCACTTTATTCTCTGCTGTGGAACTTTGCCAGACTAACCCATGGAAGTCCCTGCCATGGAAGTTAGGTCTACAGTCCCATGGAGAACAGGTCCCTTGCCCCCAGTTTTTTCTACTGGGAGTCTAGAGGTTACAAAATGAAAATCCTACTGAGAGCCCTGCATCCCCATTAAAAAAAAAAAAAAAAATTCCATCTTTCAAATATCTCTTGTTTGGCTGGACCCAGCACTCTTCTTCTCTAACCACATCAGTGCCGTCCACAAAATACTCCTTCCCCAACTCTGTGCACTATATCAAAACAAAGCATGCTTCCCCTCATGGTCTGCCAAGAGATGATCCTTTCTGCATATTGTATGATTGCGTGGATGTGGTCGGCGCTGCTTCTCTCAGATCTAGTCTAGCAAGACTGGATCCCCTCTTTCACTCCTGCTGTTACTTCACTTTAAATTACCTTCTTCACACTCACCCTTGCTCTTGCATCCTATACCTCCCTTCGCTCAAAGGCAGCGCCTATCCCACTGTGAAACTTTTCTCTGCAGTTACTGGTTCAGCTAGCACTGCTGTTTCTCCTCCCTCATGTGTTCCCCTCCTCCTACGCCTTTATGTCCTGTGACTTCTGCTCCTTCATAATCGCCCACTTTAAAAACTCTGCTGGACATGCTGCCATCTCCTCTTCCTGCCTCCCTTCACTCTGGAAAAGCTGCGGTCTCTGCTTCTGCTACTTCCTCCCTTATAGTCCTTGCTGTGGGAACACTATTCTCACTCTTGCTCCAGTTACTGACTGTCCCTTCCCCTTTGTTCCACTCTCCTTTTTGTGTTCCTCAGGCTACCTGCACTATTTTTAAAGCTTCCACTGCCCGTTTAATGTGTGTAGGCTCAGCTGTGCCTTCATCCCAAATTATTCACATTTTATGTATTACTGATTACATTTTCTGATTGACATTATTTGACTACCGAACATTTGCCATTGTTAGAAATGGTTTATATTATTGCTGTCACCTGTCATTTATGTGTTGACATTTTTGCCCTCAATCATTTCTGTAATCCAGCCCCCAACACAGGTGGAAATAGTGTTTGGCTCTATGTGAGTTTCTCGGACAAAAAATAAACTCTGCATGTTTTACCTGGACATAAGACCTTATCAGGCTTTGGGGGCATTTTTTAAAGGGATTTGCTGCTGTTAAAGGTCTGTGTCTACTGTGTTTTGTGATTAACAAATAGACCCTGAAACATTGTTTTGTATTCAAACAGTTTCAGATTCAGTTGGACTAATGCCTGCTGTGGCTCAGTCTATATTATCAGAATGGTCATCCCCAGGTTAAAGTACTGAGTCCCGTTCCAGCAGGTTTCATTATGTACTGTGTATGAAAACTCGTATAGATGTGGTTTACAGACCGCTGGGAAAGGGAGAAGAGAGAGACGAGGAACTGGGTGCTGAAGTGGGGAAGGGGCACCAAAGGGGGAGGCTGTAATAGTGGGAGATCTTGACTGGGATGGCAAAGGGGGAGGCTGTAATAGTGGGAGATCTCGACTGGGACATCTCAGAGGCTAGGAGTGCCAAAAGCCAGACCCTGCTTTATGTCTTGCAGGACTGCATGTCCGTACAACAGGTCAGGTTTCACACTAGACAGCCATTCTAGATGTGATATTCACCAACTCAAAGACTAGGCAGAGTATGGGTTGGGGAAATATTGGGGGTATGGAGGCCATAGTACTATATGGTTAGAGGGGACCCTGGGCTCCTGTAAGCCCCTTGTCTAAGGCTGATGTGGTAGACTTAAGGAGGGCAGATTTCAACCATTTGAGGTAAATTGTGTTGTACAGGTTAGCTAGCGTAAACCGCATCGGGGGAGTAGAGGAAAGATGAGGGGTATAAAAGGGGCCATTCTTGAGGGGACAAAAACTTGCAGAACAGTTATCAAGAGAAACAAGTGCAAGAGACCAGTTTGGTACTCTGAAAGGGTCAGGGAAGAAGAGAGGGTTAAAAAGAGTACCTTTGTATGGTACAAAGAAAAGCAGGGGGATGAAGAATGGTATGAGTACCAGCAAAAAACAAGAGAGGCCAAGAGGGCAGGCAGGATTGCAAAGGCAGAGACAGAGTTGTGTATTGCAGAGGGGAGCAAGGAAGGAGAAGAACCTGTTCTTTTAGATACATGGAGAAAAAAAGAAAGACTGGAGGGGATTGTCGGGCTGAAGGTGGGGGGGACTGGGTGATGGAGAACAGATAGAAAGCAGCTGTGCTAAACGACTGCCTCTGCTCAGTATTCACCGGGAGAGTAGTGGGCCCTTGCCAGAGAGTGGCACAAAAGCAACTGACAGAGTGGTCCCGGAAATGAAATTGCAGAAATTTACTTGCGAAAGAATCAAGGAGTTAGCAGCCCTGAAGATGAACAAGGCCCTGGGGCCCGGATGGGATGCATTCAGGGGTGCCAAGGGAACTGGTGTGTTGACTGACCCCTGGTGGGGCTTTTCAGTAGCTCTGTGCAGCAAGGGGTAGTTTCCAGGGACTTGAGGATGATGGACATCTAGTTCTGCTACACAGAGGAGGGGACGTAGAACAGCTGGGATACTGTAGACCCATCAGCCTTACCTTCATGGTAGGAAAACTGATGGCGGCACTAGTCAAAGAAGATCTAGTAGAGTACTTGGAGAAAAACAGACTTCAGAATAGTAAGCAACACAAATCTGTGACAGGGAGGTCTTTTCAGACCACCTTGGTAGTAGTCTTTGACTGCGTAATCAAGATAGTTGACAAGGGCCATGCTGTAGATTTACTCTTCTTCAGTTTCAGCAAGGCATTAGACTCTGTGCCACATTGAAGCCTACTGAAGAAGATGGGGTATCTAGGAACAGCTAATGAAATAGTAAGGTGGATAGGAAGTTGGTTAGAGGGGAGGCAGCAGAGTTGTGGTGAGTGGGGGCAGGTCAGTGGAAGGAGAGGTCACCAGCAGAGTACACCAGGAATCTGTCCTAGGCCCAGTACTATTCAGTATGTTCATCAGAGAGGGAATCCGGGGCAGGTTGTGTCTATTAGCAGATGACACTAAATTCTTTGATAGGATTGACTACGTGGAGGGGATAAGGGAGTTGCAGAGAGATCTGCAGAGGCCGGTAAACCGGTCCAAAGTCTGAAAATCAATGCCAAAAAGTACAAAGTTATGCACTTGGGGAACAAAACCCCCTGAACAGAGTATTGGGGGGGGGGGTAAGCTGGACATAGCATCAAAGGAAAGGGACCTAGAAGTCATCATTAGTGAGCCCCGTAAACAGACCAGCAGATGTAACGAAGCCTTTAGCAAGTTCAACAGGATGCTGGGGTGCATCAGGTGAAGGTTCGACAGTAGAAGGCAGGGTGTACTGTTATCCCTGTAAAGGTTGCTGGTGAGGCCACGCATGGAATAGTGTGCCCAGTTCTGGAGTCCTCGCCTAAAAAGGACAGGGACAAGCTAGAGAAGGAACAGCGTCAGATGATCAGGATAATTCAGGGCCAGGAGGGCAGATCCTATGGGGACTGACTAAAGGCACTGACAATTTATTCACCTGAAGCCAGAAGAGACATGGGGATGTGATGGAGACCTTCTGGTTCCTGAAAGGAATTATCAAAGTGGATTGTGAATAGCTGTTTACCAGGAATGGAGAAGATAGGACAAGGGTCATGAGTGGAGGTTGAGGGGGTTAAAAGGATGTGAGATTACTTTATAGAAAGAGTGGTTGAACTAGTTTACTGGCAGAGGTGGTGGGTGCCAAAACCATAAATTGCTTCAGACACAGTTGATATAGAGAGTCGAGGGTATATTGGCCACTCAGTGGGAAGTGGGGGGGGGGGTGGAAACACTGATAACGGAAGGGAAAATAGTTAAATGAAGACCCCACAGAGACCGTACATCCTGGGGTATGATAGGGTTACATGGACCACTGTCTCTTTCTGTCATCATTGTCTATGTAATAGTGCCCTCTCTGCAGGTTGCAGCTTTCATCATATAATGATACATATGGACGTTACAACACATAATTTCATATATGAAGCCTACTGGAAAAGAAGCTTATTGCCTTTTGTAACCTTCGCATTATGTGATGTGCAAATAAAGGAGAAAAAATGTACCTACACCCAGTGGCACTTCCACTTGTCACTTTCTAATGTTCGGGAGGGCTGTGGTGTCTTATGTAGCTCACTGATTATTTTATTTTATTCAAAGTTGGAGGCAGGATGAACCGATTGAGAGCAAGTCAGTTTTACAAGAGTGTCCTGAAGATGCTGCACCTTGATTTTCATGAGCTAATTCCTAGGTTTATAATCTCTAATCTAGACATACCAATAACTTTTCAAAAAATAAATAAGAAAAGAATACAGTTTTAGTAAAATGTTCACTAGTTTCATAACTACAGTTGGTTTACTGGGGCTTGGTGATTGTATTTATCATTATCACAGGGGTATGTGGGCACCCGTCTCCACATAGTGCTAACAGCCATACCTCTGGCATGCCTTATTGTGAAGCCAGTAAACAGATTGTCTACCTTATCCGTCACTTGCCGTATAGAAACAACTGGCACTGTAAACTGAAGCCACAGAACTTTGTAGCTTAGAGTACATTCAGAAACACAGTTTCCAGTTATAGTTGCAATAGCGCACTTCACTATTGATATTTTGTGGCAAATTAATTAGCGAGTGTCATCCAACTGGTTATTAAATTGTCAGGGAATTCTGCGTTTGAAATTTATGTAGCGCTACACAATGGGGCATGGTGTTACATAGAAGTAAACAGTGACTGGGCTAGGCGGCATAAAGAGATATACTCATGGCTTGGGGGGGCGGTCACAAGGTACAGCGGAGCTACAGTAACAGCCCTGTTGGTTGATCAGTGGCTTTGATTTTAAACAAAAGCCCCTCTCAAGTATAAAAAGGTATGACCTAGAGGCCCCATTTACTTTTGTGGTGTGTGCTTAAGTCCTGGGGTGGGGTGGGGGGTGGGGCAGGATGCGAGTAGGCAAGTTTAATGGATTGGACTGTCTGGATGCTCTACCTTTTTTTTTCTGTTTTTTTGCCCTTTGTTCTTTGTGAGCAGGTTTCATCAACAGTTTTCTTTTGCAGGCTTGACATCTTATTGGTTAAAATGTAGACTCAAACCCACCACCCATCCAAACTATTATTTTTTTTTTTTCAGTCAGAGCTCTGAAGATCTTTATTAGTTTAATTACAACGTATCTACTTGGAACATCCACGCAAAAACGGTTGCATACAAGTTGGCAATAAGTCATGACAAGGCATGAGTTAAGTACGCAATAAGACACGTCAGGGTGTATAGTTATGGGGGAATAATTGCACAGCTCAAGGGGGGTGTTAGGGAAGAAGCTATTGCGCCGAGTGCCTTTAAACACCTGCGAGCAAAGTACAGTTATTCACCTTAATTACATATCCCTGAAGTGTCACACTTATAACAGGCAGCCTATCTAAAAATGTAAAAACAAAATAGTAGTTTATGGTTTTAAGCTGGAAAACACTGTTTCAAAGTGTTTTCCTGTGGAGAAGGAAAAAAAGTCCCTTGTGGGACAGCAGTTTCAGAGCCGGCAGTTGCTATGCGAGATATGGTAGCTGAACTGATGCACAGTTTAAAGTACAGGAGTGTGATTATGGCCAGATAATTACACTCCTGTTCTTCTCTTTATTCAGGATGCTTAGTTCTTTTTACGTATTATAATGCTGAATTAACACATGCCTCGGCTGTGTAGTAGTACATGAGCCCAGATGGGCCATGCATTAATTCAGTGTACACCTATGCTGTCATGGTTTACTGCACTTCTAAATGGAAAATATGTTCATAAAATCATAAAAATGTAGACAAAAGAGGCCAGTCCAGGGGCATGGAGGGCTGAGGCGCCAAGTGCCTTAGCTTCTGCCACACTGGTGACCTGGTTTGAGGAATGAGTTCAGGTCACTGGGGGTTAGCCAGGGTAGGAGAGGACTGAGCACATGTAAGAATACTCAACTCTCCGGGGAGGGGAGGCATGCTGTCTCGGCCCTTGGCTGCCTCCATGTGGAGGCCGGGTGACAGTGCAGGTACAAGAGGCACAGACAAGGAAGGGGGCCATGGTTCCACAGTATGTGTGTGCCTACACACACACGCCACTACAGCCAGGGGCATGGGAAAAAAAACAGGAAAAGAGATCAGTGGGCAGCATGAAGCCCTGCACTTCTCCACTGACCAGTACCACCGCCTGGACCTCTAGGGGCCTTTTGGATATGTGACTGGAGGGGGAGATGGCCATCCTTTTTCTGGCCATACTGGGATGGGGGGGGGCATGCTGGGAGGGAACCAGTTCCAGAGAGATCAGGGTAGGTGGGTGCTGGCCAACTAGAGGTGGGGACAGGGCTGATGGTCCACCCGTTTGGGTGAAAAGTTAAATGAAGGAAAAAAAATGGACAAAGGTTTTTAAACTGCTGAAAAAAGGAAGAAATTGATTACATATAGATCTGCTTGTTAAAGTAGTCCCTGTTTAGTAGTTTTAACTCACTAGAGATTCCTACGCCACCCTCACTAGAAATTCCTACGCCACCCTATCAGGCTGCCTCATTTACAGGGGTTGGGCAGCACTCAGCACAGGTTGGATGCAGCTTTGCTAATTAGGTCTTGTGAGGCAGAGGCAGCAGGACTGTTTTCATAGCGTGTGTAGCTCAGCTGATTTAGAGCGGTTTTCGGAGTGATTCAGTAGCCTGCTTTGGAGAGAAACTGCATTGTAGTGATTTTATGTTTTGTCATGAGGTAAATACTCTAACTTGTACTATTTTTGCTGATAGCCTGTCAAGTATGAACGTTCAGTTGCTTCTACTGTTGATGTATTATGTCCTTGTTTTCATTATGTACAAATTGTTGTTCACTGCTGTTTTTCTTCTTGTACTCTCCCGGGTCGTATCTGAAAATAGGCAGGATTGTTGCCTAGTGCACTTACCCGGTTACCAAAAGCTAATAAATAAATAAACTACTTGCTTTAGAATGTAGTCCAGTACTCCAGCTGTTGATTAAATAAGGGAACTAATTAATGGTCAGATGATGTATTTAGATCAGTGATGTAGGATTCTGAAGCTTTTTTTTTTTCTTTTTAAAGGATAGGTAATGTTTCTGTTAAGATAGATGTTACTGGCTGTTTAAAACTGCAACAAAGAGGAAGAACATACATTAGACATCATATGTGTTCATGGTCTCATGGAATATCATTACGTATTGAATATGTCTGATTTTAATACAAGTTTTCAAAAAAAGGAAGGACTCATGCTCATGGCTCCACACAGCCCTTACAAAATACTGCAGTCAGAATTTCTGTCCATTATCCATGCTGCCATACTGGGAGGAAAGGCTGCCGTCATTTTTATTTATTTAGGGCCATTTTTGTTGTTGAATGTGACTGGTATAGGGATCATGACCCACATTTAGGTGACTAGGTTGAGAAGTCTGGTGAAAAAGGTCCCACTTGAAAAGTGCGATTCAGTAGATGGTGGTGGTTTTCAGTAAAATGGTTGTGTTGATGAAAGTGAGTACATTTCCACATATGGGACTAGATATTCAAAGGAGTTGCGCCGGCGCAACCCCAGAAATGCGCCCGGGGCGATATTGAAAAGGGGGAAATGTGCTGCACAATTCCGGATGTGCCACGACGCAAAGATAATGTATGTGGCGCATCTCCAGGGAGCGTGCCCATGCTTATGCGACACAACTTGATATTTAGCTGAGATGTGCTATGCATCTGCTGGCACATCATGGAGATGCGCCGCATACGTGGGCACAAAGTTACGCCTGTAAAATAAAAGTATAAAAGCCTAACTGGAGCCACCCACAGGCAGGTAGCTGTACAGCTGTATTGCAAGGTGCAACACAGCATCCGCCAGCCCCTTGGTGGCTACCCCCCCCAAGGCACCATGTCCGAACCCCGTACAGAGCCCTGGTAGTCCAGTGGTACACCCCAGCCCGCCTGGTACTCTGATCGGTGTAAAAATCTGACGGTCTGTGTCTCTAGTAGTTTAGTAGCCCCCATGTCTCCCAATCAGTGTAAATATAGTAAAATCCCTTGTCACTAGTAGTCTTGTGGTCCCCCTTCACCACCCAGTACCCTTATCGATGTACAATATAGAAAAACCCCGACCCTGGTAATCTAGTGGTAGCCCCCCAACCAGGTCATCGGTGGGCAGCAAACCCACCCGCTCACCTCCGTGGCTGCCCGCTGAATGACAGCTTACAAGTAACACCTGCAACTCATTGGTCCACACTGTTGACCAGTGGGCTTGCAGTGTGTACTGTAATAGTCATTCACAACTTTGTGACTGAAATTGTTCATTCTCAAAGTTGTGAATGACTATTATAGTACACACTGCAAGCCCATTGGTCGACAGTGTGGACCATTGAGCTTGCAGGTGTTACTGTAAGCTGTCATTCAGCAGGCAGCCGTGGAGGTGAGTGGGTGGGTTTGCTGCCTGCCGATGACCTGGATGGGGGTCCTGTGGGGAGGTACCTCTAGACTACCAGGGTCGGGGTTATTCTATGTTGCACAGTGATTGGGGTACTAGCGGGAGGGGGGACCACAAGACTACAGTGACGAGGGATTTTACTATAGTTACACTGGTCTGGGTGCCGGGCGGGAGGGGACCACAGGACTACCAGTGACAAGGATTTTACTATATTTACACTGATCGGGTACCGTGTGTGTGTGTGTGTGTGTGTGTGTGTGTGTGTGTGTGTGTGTGTGTGTGACCACTAGATTACCAGGGTCGGGGCTGTTCTATTTCATACAGTGATCAGGGTATGGAGTGGGGGGGGGAGACCATGGGACAATTAAATATTTATTTTACGGGGATCAGGGATTCGTGTGGGGGGGTACTACTGTACTACCAGGGACATCAAACATGCTATTCAGGGCGCCCGGCACATTCTGCCGGCCAGCCCTGCACAACTCATGCAAATGGTACCATAATGACGTGGACATGGCCCCATTTGCGCCTTGCATGCATAATGACTCCATTTGCATGTTCGGGTCTGAATATCTGGAAATTGCGCCTGCCGCGTTCCCATTCCAGGTATTCAGACACCTGTCTGTGGGGATGCACCAGCGCATCGTATTTGCGCCACCCGCATATTTTTGATATCAGAAGAGATGCGCCATTGCACATCTCTTCTGAATATATCCCTTTGTTGCTCCGGCCCTGCTCAGTTGCACAGAGCAACCACTTGGGCCATTGCCAAGCGCAGTTTTCAGTATCGGGGGCCATGATGTTTTTTTAGCTATGTATCTTCTGAAGGGGCACTTTGTAAAAAGAGATGCAACAAGAATGGACAAGTCAGTAATTTGCCCTCTTCCTTGACTGTAGGACAACTGGCATCTCCCTCTCTTGACCTTGCAGAGAGAGGAAGAATGGACAAATCAGTAATTCAGAGCCGAAACAAATGTAATCTTTCAGCGCATTGGAACTGTGAAGCAAAATGTTCTTTGTTTTGAAGGCTTTTGACTGCTTGAGAGATGAAACCTTTTCATTCTTTTGTGTGTTTCAGAAAAGGTCCAAGTGCTGCTTGATCACACCGTTAGCACAATTGCCTGTGGAGAGGCTCACAGCCTGGCAGTTAATAACCAGGGGCAGGTGTTTTCCTGGGGAGCTGGAAATGATGGACAGCTGGGACTCTGCACTTCTGAGGATGTGGTTACTGTACCAAGGTAAAAAGGTCTTGTCTATTATTTTTTTCCTTTAGTAACTGGGTAAGGACCACTAGGCACAATGCCTGTTTTAATGGGTGACCCAGGAGCACAGGGGAGGTTAAATGATTTGCCCAGGGTCACGTAGTATGCAAGAGGAGGTTGTGGGAATCAGAGGACTACCAGATGTACCAACATCATTCACAGCTTGTTACTCTAACCTCTAGGCTATACTGCTAACTGTTTTCTTCTGTAGCGTTTTGGCACACAGAACTGTCAGTGCTGCATAATCATGGTGTCTCTACTTAGTAAAGCTTTTTATAACATGGGTTAGGAAAAAAAAGCAATTCAGCTGGTGAAACACCATCAGGTGACCTTGGATTAAATGCCTGTAAATGCACAGTTTGTGTAAGTCGCTCCCAAGCGGTCTTTCGGAAATGACCTTTGAGCAAACTGCTCTTTTTCAAAGGTTCCACGTCAAGACACGAGGTTAACACAGGAGGGTAGGTTACAGGGTAAGGGTACACATGTACAGTGGCAGAGTTACATTTCAATAATCTATTTACAGTTTCAGGCTTAGTCAAACAAAGTAGCTGTATATTGCAGTTTACTACATCACAAGAAACATGGTGAGTGCTTGCAGATTTAACTCATTGTACCCAATAGCTCGGTATGAAGTCCGAACCATCCATTGAGCCTCCTGATACAAAATGGCCGCCCAGGCTATAATGAGTGCAGCAATATTAGCAAGTAAAGCATCCAGGGGGAGGCATCGTCATAGTTTCCTAGCAGAAGAAGGGGGAGGTAGATGACTCTTACATATCTGTTCACTTCCACCAGGTAAGGTGGCCAGGGGGCAGCTTTGTTGTTTTTCAACCCAAAAAGAGAAAGAGGGGGTTGTGAGGTGAAGGGGGATTGAGGGTAGAGGGGGTAGGGGTTGTGAGGTGAAGGAGGGTTGAGGGGGTTATTGGGTAGCCCGAGGATGGGAGATGTTGAGTACAAGGGAAGGCTGTGACTAGGGAGGACTTGGGAGCAGTGGGGATACAGGGTGTGGGGTTGTAGGCGTTTAATCCAAGCCTAGGGTGTGTTGTGAGGCACAAGGCCACAGGCAGAGTGTCCTCACAGTGCCCAGGCGTGGAGTAAATGCCTATAACCCCACACCCTGGAGTGGGTTATTGCTCTTATAACATGGGTTAGGTTAAGCATGGGGCAGAATCCCCCAAAACCAGTTGCTCCCCCTGTTTTAATGGCAGAAAGGGAATTTATCCTTCCGCCTTGGAAAGTAGTCCCTGACAAAAGATGCATTCTGTTGCTTTTTATGGACTTTGAACTGTCACAGTCCCACTTTACAGATGATTTTTGTGGCATTTCTGATGGATGTCAACATACCTTGTAGCCTGTGGATACCACAGAGCTGGCGAGCTGTATAATATGACTGCTGTGACTGGCTCTGAGGCAGCTGCTGAGTGTGGATTAAACTGAGAGTTTAATCCATGGTTGCAGTGTCGTGCATAATTACTGGACGTTATGAACACGGTAGAGGTCAAATTGCTGGCGGAGGGGGTAACACTGATACAGTGACTGCTTCTGGATATGACGTTCCTCTGGGTTAATGCGGTGCAGTATCAGTAGCGCTGACTGTGTGTGCGTGTGTCTGCAGCCCCTCTCGCTCTCTCTCCACCTACCCATATGGTGAAGGACCAACGTTGTCAGACGCACTTCTGGGGAAGGGGGAGGAAATCAGGATGATGTTTCTCTGTCACACCCTACTAAGGTGAGTGTGTGTGATGTGGGACCAGGGGGCCACCAGCGCAACTGTGGGTGCGGGACTCTGACAGCGCTGTGTGTGTCTTGTTCTCTGGTTTGCACCTCTGTTGTTCCTTGCCATCACCTTGCACACCACTGAGGAGGCTGAGATGCATGTTCCTCAACTGTGCTGTTTGTCTCTCTCTGTGCCTCAGTCGCATGGAACTTGCTGTGTGTTGCAGGACACTGGAGAGATGGGACAGCAGTGGGATCTCACGCGGGGGGGGGGGGTCTCTTTTTCTCTGTGATCTGCCTCTGTGCAGGTGAACACCAGGAGTCACTGCTGCCAGCATCAGCTGCTGAGGAACACAGCTTTTCTATGACACACTGTGCAGCTTTTGAATTGTCGGTGTGTCTTGCCGCTGACGTGCACTGCTGTTCTACTGTTTGGGATCAGACTGCCACTGCTGATTACTATAGTCTTTCATCCCCCATCACATTGCTAGGGGCTCTGTATTATTGCTGAACAGGGATGACTGTCTGTCTGGTGCCTCTTCGGGAGCTGTGTCCGAGATTTTTTACTCTTTTTACATGTCTGACGATGGCATCTCTGGGAAACCTCTCATTCACCCTTTCGTTGACAGTTACATTGCTGAAGAGAAATTGACTTCCATGACACCGCAGAGTCTACAGTGTACTCTGCTCGCTAAGATGATACACAACAATGGCTGCTGACAAAAACGAGCTGAGTTTATTTTGTAGATCCCTCCATTGTATGATCACGTGTACTGCACAGACAGCAACAAGATCAGGCACACAAACCATGGATTAAATATGGAATTTAATCCACAGACAGCTGAGAGCTCTCCACCAATCAGATCAACTACTTAACTCGTTATAAATGCCTATAACCCCACAACCTGTCGTGGGTTATTGCTAACATATCAAGGCTGCATTTCCACACACTGATGTTCAAGTACTGGATATTACAGTCGTAGGAATAAGCTTATTTTTGCAGGTGGGAGGGTTTAATAAACAGCAACAAAGTTCTCAATTTGATGTGTGACTTTGTGTATCCACATATATTGCTAGGTCTCTAACTGATGCCCCTAAGAAGTCAGTTTGCTGATTTTTTTTTTTTTTTTATTGAAATGTTTCACCAGGAAGGCACACTGAGCAACAAGTTGCTTTTCTCCCGGTGCGACCTGTGGGGTAGGGAACCAGGGTATAGGGTACTGTGAAATGTTACAATGTAGGACTACAGTTTGATTACATTCATGCAATGAGAGCAGGTTGGTTGAAGTGCTGGAAGGAAGGATTTGCAGGTATGCACTACTTGACTACAAACCTAACATATAAAACTAATATAGATTTGATTAACACAAATTAACACACATTGGGTAAACACTCGACGATAAGATGACACAATAATAAGTGGTAAATCTTGTTGGGATATAGTTTTTGAAGATTTAAGGTTGTTTGAGTAGTGAGGGCGAGAATGGAAATAGGGAACAGAAATGCACGGAGAGTCAATAGACATAGTTTGTATGTGAGCAGAGGCAACAGGGTGGACTATAAGTGTATATTAGAGAGATTTGGGATAGGCCGGTAACTATGGCTAGGATAAAGTGAGGGGGTGGAGTGTAGATCAGGGAAGAGGGAGAGTGAATGTTGGAGGGATAGCAGGGAGGGAAGGGTGTTCACAACAGTTTGCTGGTGACCCTGCCTGCACAATGTGGTGGACAAGCCCTATTGAGAGGAAGCAGGTTATGGGCAGTTGGAGTTATTATACATGGTGAAGCAAGAGAGGGGACGAGAAAGAAAAAGGGTGGGGGATAGCAACCCACCAGTGTGCTGTGTGACCCTGCTGCACAAGGCAGTGATCGAGCACACCAGAAGGGGAATAGATTGAAGGAAGTGAGAGTTAGGGTAGATGAAGAAAAGGGGGAGAAACACATTGGTGGAGGGAGAGTAGGCAATTAAGACTAACTCTGGCAGCAGTGAATTAGGACGTGTTAGGGAGCAAGCATTGGTGATGGTGGGATTGAGAGAGGAGATGGAGACCTGGCCCTGTGTGGGAGAATGAAAGGGAGTATGGAGGAGAGGGATATGATTGTATAGGGAGAGGGGTAGGGCAAGCATGGATAGCAGCTCCAAGATTTAGAAGCAAATTTATGGAAGGCAAAGGAAGGTTAGTGTGGAGGGGAAAAAGGAGTGGAGGAGTTTGATTTGATGGGAGCAGGGCGTTTAGTGGGCTTAAAAGGCTTAGTGGAGGGGGAGGTGGATTGGATGGGAGATGGGCGTTTGGAGGGATTATGGGGCTTAGCTGAGGGAGATTAGGGAGGGTCATGGCAGGCACAGGAAGGAGCAAGGAAGTTCTTGAGGGCAGAGCTAATGGAATAGGAGGATGATGAGTGGCGAATTTGAGGGGGAAGGGAATTCCACATTTTTGGGAGGCGATAGGAATAGCCCAATTGGCCGTTGAGAGTGGCGTGGCGTGGGACAACCAGAGTTCGAAAATCCATTGATCTCAGGGAATGGGAGGGGACTGTTTTACAAAAACAATTGCCAGGCATGTATTTATCTAGTCAGCAAAGTACCATAAGAGACCAC
This sequence comes from Neoceratodus forsteri, assembly GCA_016271365.2. NCBI lineage: Eukaryota > Metazoa > Chordata > Ceratodontiformes > Ceratodontidae > Neoceratodus > Neoceratodus forsteri. The sequence goes on along the minus strand of CM057453.1, from coordinate 626,107,491 downwards.
TTAACCTGTCTATCCTTCTGACCCTTCAATTAACCTCAGAAGTAATGTGTGCTGGGGAAGGAAAAGAATTGTTAGACCCTTTGGAAATCTGCAAAAAGGGGTGTGTTTAGGATTTTTCAGAAAATACGTAGGTGAAACTCTCTTACTTGAATAGTAAAAGGCTCTGCTTGATGGGCAGTGAATTAACAAAAAAATCCTCTGCAACTCTTCTGTCAAGGACAAACACTCCCCTCAGTCAGCCACCACCAAAGACAAGTGGCACATGCCATGCACTAGTGGTCATCCATGGCATAGACTAGGGAGGTTGAGGGGCTAGGCTTTCACTTGCCTTCAGTGCTTAATGCTGTAGCCTAATTCTTCCCTGAGGCTGTCCATATAAGTAGTTTGGTGCTGTGCAGCCATTGTTGGCTTGTGAGGGGGTTGTCTCAGTATCAGGAGGCAAATCTGAGTCTTCACTGGCAGCACCATGCACTGTCACCACCATATCATCTGCCTTGTTCAGTAAAAGACATAGTATCCTACTAAGTTAAGGCTGGAAGGCATGCTTCATTTTGTCTGCTGCCCTGTTTCCTAAGCAGGCATGATAAGTAAGCTATGTAAACCTGTGCTAACTTAAAGGAATTCCCTACCCACTCTTCTACCCAGGTTATCTCATGATTTCCTTGGTAAGCAGCAATTTGCCCAAGGCTTACCTTGTAGGCCTGTGCTGTCTTCATGTCCACTGTCTCCACTGGTAGACTGTTCCATAGTTTTACCACCCTCTAAGAGATGGAAGCTTTTTGTTACAAACTCCTGATCATTTTGGTGACCCTGCTTTGCACCGTCTTGACTGCCTCAATGTCCTTTTCCTGTTAAGGAGACCAGAACTGCATGCAGTACTCCAGGTGGGGCATAATCAGTGTCTTGTAAAGAGTTAGGCTAACTTCTCTGGCCCTGCTGGTCTCCCCTATTTTGATGTACCGCAGCATTCTGCTGGACCCCTTGACAAGAGACGCACACTGTTTATCACGCTTCATCCCCTTGTCTGTTGTGATTCCCGGGTCCTTTTCATCCCCACCAGCAAGAGGAGCCCCACACAGTGTGTAACTTCTGCCTGCCTGTGTTTTTCCTGTCCACTGTTCACCTGTAGCACCTTGCATTTGCTTCTTTGAATCTAAGACTCCAATAGGCTGAACAATCACTCCTCTTTTTCTGATCCTTCTGAATTTTGCCCCCATTCTCAAGTGAGTCCAACCCAAAAAGATCTCATTTTCATTTTGTTGGAGTAGGGTCAAGTTTCCTTCTTTAATGTTACAGTACCTTGTATTTTTTTTTTTTTTTTTACACAAAATTCCATCTTAATGAAAACTAATCATGGCTATAAAAAAAATTTGAATCCGCAGGTGCTTCCAAGATCTACTATTACGTGCATAAGGGTGTGTTTAATGTCTTTAGAGGATGACCTGCACACCCACCTCAGGGCAGGCTGGCCTACAGTTGCTGTATAATAAACAGCATCTCGTTAACGTTTACAAGGTCAGTAGGGGATGGTCATCATACTGCTAGTACCTAAGCTGTTAATTTTTTTAGAAGGCTTTGAGATGCCTCATGTATGTAAGGCATGGCATCACTCCGTAGTGTATTTCAGTACAGTGAAACCGCCCAATGCCAGCTACTGTGGGGTAGCAGTTGTGGGCGGGTTCAGTGGTGTGCAGTCTATCCATATGAAATACCTGGTTGATGCTGTTAAGATTGTTAGCTTTCATATGGACTCCCTTCAAGCTTACCCCCTTTTTGATGGGACCCAGTCCAGCTTGTAGTAGCTTCAGATCAAGAGTGGTCAGCAGTGAAGTAAAGCCCCAAGATCTGGGCAGCTGAAATGGATGGTGTCAGACACAAGGGGACATCCACTCAGTGCACGCCTATTTTCCTGTTTTCTACCCAACCACTGGAGGAATCTTCCAAAGTCATCCACATCACCAGGCAACGAGCAAGCCAGCTCCCCCATGTCCCTTCAAAGCCTCCTCTGCTGCACATTCTCCTTATCTGTCAGAGGGAAGTATTGCAGCAGGAAGCTCCTTTCCCCTCCAAGAAGAACATCCGTGATGCTTGATCATTTCTTGTCAGTTCACATTGACAGACTTTGGTCTGAAACCAGGAGTGTCAGCATTGCAGGTGGCAGCCACTGTGTAAGCAATAAGCCACACCAGATTGCGCATTGAGGGGAATCGATTCATGTCCTGGGTGTGTTGGTACCCCATACGTTCAGCCATCTGGGATTGCATCAATTTTCTGCAGTGCACACCCAGATAGGGCTTATTACGCCTACAAAATGCTCAGTTTCTGATGAATTAAGAAAAAAGAACGTGTTGAAGTTAATTTTTTTTCACATTGCTATTATATGGTGGTTTGCTTATCTTTTATGAATGAAAATGTATTGTTACCACAGAGTGGTAATTATTACTGTCTGTTTGCAGTGGTAAGATGCACAAATTATTTTACTCAGCCAGTTTCGCAATATCCGAGGAATTGATGCATGGTCTTCTGACATCTCAGCCAGTCACAGACCACAATTGTTTTTAAACCCATTTTTTAATACTGCAATATCAGACTGTCCAACTCTTGTCATATTTGTTATTGCTGTGCTATGAATTTCCCCAAAATTATCATGACAGTTACAGCCCTAATTCTAAATATACAATAAAAGTTTTTTAATTTAAATTCCTACCCCCTGGGCACTCTGAAAGATGAATTATACCAGCAGGCAAGATAATGCTGCAAGCATGCATGTGCGAGGCACTAAAACTACACAATTGCTGGCTCCATGATGCCAAGTGGTGAGGTGCCCACGCGGCATGCTGATAACTCGGGTTGTGTCCCGCATCCAGGACAACGAGTGGAGACTGGTGGGGAGGGTAAAGAGGGGGAGCTCCCTGGAGGGGGAGAGAATAGCTTGCACTGCTCCTTGAGTGGCTCCTGGTGGTAGGACGGTGGAGACGAGCTTGACAGTGTGTGTGACCACACGCTGTCATATGTCTTTCCATGATGCCACGATGCGCAGCCATGATGTTGAGGGAAGGGAGAAAAAGCGGAAAAGGCCTGCCTCTGGTACGCTGGATGACTACCCTCAGTGTGTCTATTCCCCCCCCACACCACCCGACCACCCAGCGCACCCTCATTGCCCCTGCCTGCCTCCCCGATATCTGTGGAGTTTCCATCTAGGTGAGAGCAAGGGAGTACCCCAGCAGGGGTAAGTCAGAACCATGGGAAAGTTCGGAGAAATTAGAGAGCCCGGAGGTAAGGACCAGTTGTGATGGTTGAGTCTGACAGGCAGGGGCAGTGCGTGTGGGGGGCCCTAAGGAGAGGTTCACCGAGGGGGCATGGGAACAGATTCACTTAACTGGCTCAGTTGCTACCTTTATGGGCTACAGACTATGAATCTTGAATCCCAACAGCTGTATGTGTCTGTGTGGGATTCGATAGGCTTCATTGCAGCAAACAGTCTGTCCTAAACTGGTTAAGAGAGGTAAATAGACTGTTTGTTTACGTTTTCTGCCTAAACATTTTATGGGATGTCTACCAGTCAATGGCAGATACTGTTTGAATGTTAAACTATTTAAAGAGAGAGATTTTTAGGAGGGCCTGTTAGGATCCAGCCCTCTGATATAGATACATAGATTCCGACAGCAGATAGACTCTTTAGTTTATCCGGTATGACCATTTCTTGCCTAACGCTGTATCTTAAGTGGAAAAAAGTCTCTAGAAAACCAGAATGCTCCAAGGTCAATGCACTCTTCAGATTAGAGTCCTGCTGCCTCCCAAATGTGAGTAAGAAATCCAGATAAGGTCTCCCAAAATGAGAATGAACTGGAGGTGCAACAAATAACGGTGAGCAGCATAGATTTTCTTCTGTTAATGTTTTATTCATTTTTCATGAGGCCCTTATTCAACGTTTCACCTACAGACAAGTAGGCCTCATCAGGAAGTGCCCTTTGAATCTTCTAACGGTGCCTTTATAACATCCTACTACATTTGTTTGAATGAATTAAACACGATATGCCTGCTCAGGGGAAGACCGCCCTCTTAATATTCAGTTCTTTGAAGTAAGTGTTTTCTCCACTAAAGGAATAAGCTGCTAAGCATCAAAAAACTCCTGTGGTCTTTTTTAAAAGCATTCTTTTCAGGCTGAAAATGCCCTTTTCCTATAATGAGTTTCTGAATGCCAAGTTCCCTCCCTCCCTTCCTCGCTGGTGTCTTACATTTGGTTTTACTGTCATCAGGTGTTTGTGGTTATCTATTTTAGGGACATTTCCCTTTAAGAGGACTCAGTGCATGCAGAGATTTCCCTTATTGGGCTCTGTTTTTACAGGGGCTTTGCCCTTTTCTATTCCTCCATTGTTTCTCAGGGACTGTGCCTGGTGAGATGCTGGGTTTTCTTTTTTCCTAGCACTAAGAGCTCTTGTCTTCTGTTTTCTGGTGGTTTTGTGATGGCCTCAGTCGATGGGTGGGTGCCTTTCAACTCCATTGAGCATTTTTCCTGCCATTGAATGACCTTCTCTGGCCGTTGGGCACTTGCTCTGCTGGTCGTCTGTCTGGCACAGAGCTCTTTTGGGTGCCTGTGTGGTGCGCACACCCCCTTGGCGTGTCAACATCACATTTGGCATTGTGATGCAGGGCGCGTGCTTGTCTAAGGGAGCGTATGCGTTGGCTTCTCCGAGCGCTACACTCTGCAATCCTTTAAATTCTGTATATCTTTTCTTTCTGTAGCGGTCGGCTGATTGTGCATTGTTTTTCAGTCCTGCTCACCTCCTGGGACTGCTTTGGTTGTTCAGATTGCAGTTATAGTGCTCAGTGTTATTTTTTGGCCAGTAAAGCTGCACTCCACGCAGCACTTCAGGAGGGAGCCCACAAGCATGCAGTCTGGATGTGATGCAGTTTTTTCACTTCAAACGGTAATCTTTATATGATTCCCGCTACAGTGCTGAATTAGCCCTTAAATTTAGGAGGGCCTTTTCATATTGTTGCTGCCTTGCTCCGTAGTTTAAATTCTAATAAATTGTTGGAGTACTCCAAACCAGCTCAACAGGGTGTCTGAGCTGTGGATGGGGCAGCATTGCATCCCCTTTTTCAGTGCCTAAATTTGAACCTCTACCTCTTGTCCTGTTTCTACGCTCAGGTTTCACTGGCAGGCTAGATCCCAGAAAGAAAGAAAAAACAATCAAAGGCCAAGAGAGATTAGTTTTAAAGTTATGAAGACTTTTGTTTTATGTTTAGGACATACTATTCTTTCCTCAGGCATCATGGTATGTTGGAGACCTTCATCTTGTTAAAGATGTAAGACCTGCTAGGGTGTAATGAGACCTTTTTCCATGGTTTCATATTACCCTCCTTGCTTGTGCCTCTTACAGTCCCCCCCCTCCATTGCACATCCAAGCTGGGGGGGTGCACCTGGTGTTCCAGTTGGTAGTAGCAAGCTGAACAGTGTAAATATTTGTTGTTGCTCTAAGGAGAGCTTTTGAGCCTCATGTTCCACAGGATATCCCAGCAGACACACCCAGCCCCAGACTGGGCTCCTCAGGTCAGGTGGTGCCCACACAGGCACATCCAGGTGCACTGCAGCAACACAGGGCTGCATTTTTTGGGATATGCAGGCAGACCCCGAGTATCCAGAGGGTCAAGATGAGGATATCGGGATCTTAGGGAAAACCTGACTCTAGGAGCTACTTGATGATGAGGAGGACGAAGCCTCTGAGGAGGTGGAGGAAGGGGAGTGGACGGAGCCGAAGATGAGGTTTCCTGTCCCTCCCCTGTTTGATACCAAGTCTTTGTCCTACCTGATAGCTGGGGTGTGTAGGTCCTTACAGCTCATGGAAGCAGTAGACATCAGTTCCACCCTGTCTGCACCCTTCTCCGCTCCAAACTATCCGGTTCATAATTCCATCACGCACACCTCTATTCTTGTTGAATGGTCCTTGCCCTTAACTGATTCGTATGTCCAGTGAGTGGATGCTGCATGCAGAAGAGCGTTCCCCTTAATGATACAAATCTGCATACCTCCTGTGCCTCCTCTGTTGTTGCCAGAGCCTTAAACTTGTGGGTTACAGCCCTGGGCAGCTTCGCTCCCCCAGATTCAGAGGGGGAGAGCATTTTGCAGCAGGTATCCTTGGCCTCACCTTAGGGGATGCCACGGTGAAAAACTTAGGTTTGTCTGCCCGCTCTGCCTACCACAGTGTGTAGGTTATGCGAGGCGAGTGGCTCAGCAGGCTTTGAAGTTCAAGCTGCTCATGCTACCCTTGCAGGGAGGGTTTGTTATTCGACTCTGGCCTGGATGATATTTTGAAGGATAGCCAGGATAAAAAGAAAACTGTTACAGTTACTAGACTATCAGTAACAGAAGGGCCCTTGCTCAAAGACACAACAGAGGCCCTGGGTGAAAAACCAAGCACCTCACACTGAAGGCACTCGGACCCATCTCTACTTTCTTTTCTTGGTGGAAGACACTGCATTTTTTTTTTCACAAGATGGACCCAAATAATCTCAGTTGCTTTGGTTTTGGAAATTCTGGCCTTGTTATACAAATATATTAAAAAAAAAAAAAAATCCCCTCAAAGGGGCATTTTCTGCTGCCCCTGGTTCCAAAGGAACTTGTGAAGAGGCAAGCGTGTCAGAGGCCCGGGACCACATCCCTCAAGTGAGGCGAATTTGCCGGGGTCTCCCAGCGGGCAGTCCCTGCATTAGATCTTCTGAGCTGTCTAGCTGGGGGAAATTCCTGGCTTCCATAGATCTGAAGGATGCATTTTTTCCATATCCCCGTCCAACAGTAGTATCAAAAGTTCTAGGATCATGGATATGTTGTTCATCCATACTGATTGTCATGTCCCTTTCCCCTTTACTTCTTGCTGGAAGTTCTTCAAGTTGGCTCCTCCCACCCACCCAGGTGATATAACCCTTGGCTCTGCTCCCATGACAACAGATCATCCTTTCCGCTGGAAGATACAGGTTCCCTCCTTCTTGCTTCTGCGTTTAGTAGGCCCTGGTGCTCCAAAACTCTGTTTTACTGTTCAAGATTCTTCGAATTTCTGAAAACAAATTTGTTCTAGCGACCACGATGGAGGACAAGTCCTCGCCTGGGTTCTGCCAGTGTCCCTGCTGGCAGAAAAAGTCTTGGACGGACCCGCGTGCCACGTGCATATACTGCCTGGGTCACGATCATGATACTCAGGCCTGCAACTTATGATGTTCTTTTCATCCAAATGTTTTGGATGACTGCCTTGTGCGTCTCCAGCTCGGATGTCCAGGAAAATGGCACTCGCCGGTCAAATCAAAGGATCCCTGCCGTGCGATCTCTGTGGCCGCGTGGTCTGCGGAACAGTTGGAACAGATGGCCTTTGAACAAGAGATGGCTCATGCCACTGAGCTCTTGTCTTCACCCTTGCTTTTTGTTCCACTAAAACTGGGCTCCTCTTTCTCGGGTTCCTTTAAGGAGCTAGTACAATCCCTTTCCACTCACGGGAAGGCCCTGGCTCTGACATCTCCAGATCCTGCAAGAAGGAATCCAAGGAACCGAGAAACTACGTCTCATTGACGTTGCTCATGGGACAGAGAGCTATCTCATTCCCAGGAGGCTCCTGCTTCGACTTTGGTTCATGTTGTGGCCTCGGCCGCTGACCTCACGGTGCCCCTGTCCGGTCAGCCAGCCCAGACGTGGGATGAAGATCCCATCTCGATCATCCTCAACCCCGTTGACCTTTTGTTGACTGAAGAGGCTCACAACTCCCTTTTATAGGACTCTGGTCCTTTCGGACCTCGCTGATGAGGCGACCCAGCCAGCTGGGAAGCCCCGGGCACTGGTCATCCCGAACCCAGAGGAACCGGGGTTCTCCCTGACTTCTCCCAAGTGTCCCTGTTGGTCCCCCCGACGGTTGACGTCCAGATCTGGGACATCCTCGACCAAAAAGCTGAGGAAGTCGCAGAAGTGGCACACCAAAAAGTGCCGCCAGCGCTTCATCCTCCTTTGATAAGGGGAGGCTCCGACGCAAGTTGCGTCAGCACTACGAGAACATGCTATGGCAGCAGCTAGTTCTGGCTGGGCCAAAGGCGGTCCCTTCAACCCCAGCCATTTCCTGGCTGTTGCCCTCCAGGCTGTCGTTGACCACCCTGGAGTCGGTCGACGTCACCCCTTTGCCTGTGGAACCGGCAGCGTCCCTCCCGACTTGGCTGAAGTTGGTCTTTCCACCTGTCTTGGTGGAGTCACCAACGAAACAGCCTCCCTCGGGGGCTCCCCCCAAGGAGTCTTGGCCTGCTTCAGGCCTCCCGCACAGGCTGTCCATTACTCTCACTTCCGACAGCCTGCGGCGGGTTCTCAGCGACTCCGGTAGCAGACCACTATACCTGGACTCCTCGGAGTCCAAAGACTCAGAATTGGCATCTCGTTCTCGGGACGAGGATGCCATGAGTCTTTCTGCTGAGGAGGGGCCCACCTCCTTTATGGGCATCCTCCGCCTCATCTCAGAGTCCATGAGGATGAAGCTGGAGCCCGTTTTGAAATGGGTAGAATACCTCTTAACTGACATCCTTAGAAGAGGGGATTCCATGACTGAGGCCTTTCCAGTAGCTGAAGCCATTGTCTGCCCAGCCCTGGAATTCTGACAGCACCCTGCCTCCTGCCCTGCACCATCCACCGGGATGGCCCGCAAGTACGTGGTACCTACCGACTCCCTTTCGGGATTTACACAGCATCCCTCGATTGAGGGAGTGGTGACCGAGTCTGTGTTCAGGCAGGTTGGGAACTCTGGAGACTCCGATAGACCACCGGACAAAGAATCAAGAAACTGGATCACTCCGCCCGTAAGGTCTATGCCACCTCGTTGCTTGGCCTCTGTCAGGTGAGCTTGGCTGTGATTATGGCACACTTTTCTCATGCCCTGTTGGGCTCCCTAGATGAGGTGCTCCCTCACCTCCCTGCGGACCTGCAGACCACGGTTAAACAGGTCCGGGACCAGGGCCAGGCTGTTGCTAGGCAATGACTCCAAATGGCCTTAGACATTGGGGATTCCTGTGCCCGTTCGGTAGCAGCCGCGGTTGCCATGCGCCTCAGGGCTTGGTTGCAGGTCTTGACTTTCACGGCCGACACTCGGCACAAGTTGGCAGATGTCCCATTCCTAACTTGTTTGGTCCAGGAGTGGATGGTCACCTTGAAAGAATCAAGAAGTACAATACCACATTGGACTCCGCTATGTCTGCCCAGAATAAATCCCAGGGATCCAAGAAGCGAAAGAAGAAGCCTTTTCACCCTTCTGTCCCTGCGGCCCAACCGCCCCAGTTTCAATCTGGGCAGCAGCAGGCCCAGTCTTGGCACACTCGGCCCAAGTCAGGCACTCAATCATGCAAACCAGGAGGGAGGGTCCAGGCGGTCTCGCTTCTGGATCCTCCTCTTCCAGGCCTGCTCAGTGACGGGATGGAGGTGACCAGCCCCATGCCCGTCACGCCTGTTCTGGGTCCTCCCATGGGGGGCCAGCTCCATAGAAACATAGAATCTGACGGCAGATAAGGACCGCTTGGCCCACCCAGTCTGTTCATTTCCCTACCTGATGGATAAGCTGCAGATTCTAGTTAATCAACAGCTTACTACCTCCTGCCCCCCACTAGAATTGCCTTATGCCTGTCCCATGCATTCTTGAATTCTCCCACTGTTCCTGACTCCACAACTTCCTCAGGAAGGCTGTTCCATGCATCCACAACTCTCTCTGTGAAAAAAATACTTTCTAACATTACCTCTGAGCCATCCCCATTCTATCTTCAAATCGTGCCCCCTTGTTCTTCCACATCTCTTCTTCTGAAAGATACTACCCTCTTGTACCTTGTTAACTCCCTTGAGATACTTGAAAGTTTCTATCATGTCCCCCGTCTCCCTCCTTTCCTCAAGGGTACACATATTAAGCTGCTTTAGTCTCTCCTCGTATGTCTTCTGGTGCAGACCTTGCACCATTTTGGTTGCCCTCCTCTGAACAGCCTCCACTCTGTCTGTCTTTGCGGAGATGGGGTCTACAGAATTGCATGCAGTACTCCAGATGGGGTCTCACTAACCATCAGTAGAGAGGGATAACAACTTCCTGTTTTCTACTGTTGATGCCTCTCCCTATGCATCCCAGTATCCCTCCAGCCCTTCTTACTGCCTTCTAACATTATTTGCCCACCTTTATGTCATCTGACATAATTACTCCTAGGTCTGTTTCGATTTCTGTTGTTATTAACTCACCCCCCATTGTGTACTCTTCCCCTGGGTTTTTGTTTCCCAGATGCATTACCTTGCACTTCTTTGCATTGAATCTGAGCTGTCACGTATTTGGCCATTCCTCCAACCTTGCTAAGTCCCTTTTCATTCTTTCCACCCCACCTTGTGTATTAACCCTGTTGCAGATCTTTGTGTCATCTGCAAAGAGGCATACCTTTCCTTCCAGGTGCTCTCCAATGTCACTTATAAAGATATTAAAGAGGACCAGTCCTAGTACTTGAACCCTGCGGTACCCGCTAGTTACCCTCCTTTTCTTCACTGTGGACTCCGTTTACTATTACCCTTTTGACCTGTTGTCCAGCCAGTTTTTATCCAGGCTACCACCTTGGGACCTACTCCAAGGTTGGCGAACTTGTATATTAATCTTTGTGTGAGACTGTGTCGAATGCCTTGCTTAAAATCTAGGTAGGCCACATTCACAGCCCTCCCTGGTCTACTACTTTGGTCACCCAGTCAAAGAAATTCCTATTCTGCTCCGCCTGACATAACCTTTCCTGCTGTGAAACCATGCTGCCTTGGTCCTGTGCCCCACTGGCCTCTAGGTACTCAACAGTTCTTTCCTTCAGAAGTGATTCCATCATTTTCCCTACCACTGAAGTTAAACTAACTGGTCTGTAGTTTCCTGCCTCTGCCTTGCTCCCACTTTTGTGAAGTGGAATCACATTTGCCCTCCTCCAGTCCTCAGGTACCACTCCAATACCTCCCATGATTTGTTAAAGAGAGTAGTCAGTGGTGTTACTAGTTCTACCTTTAGTTCTTTTAGTATTCTTGGGTGAATCCCATCAGGCCCCATTGCTTTGTCCACCCTCAGTTTCAAGAGTTCTCTCAAAACCCTTTCTTCTGTGAATGGACTGGTATTGACCCCCCTATTCAGAGTTTCTCCCTTGTTTGGTTTAGGCACCTCCCCCTCATCATCTGTTGTGAATACTGAGCAGAAATATTCGTTCAGTATCCCTGCTTTTTCACTGTCACCCTCTGCCCACATTCCCTTCCCTTTATTAAGTCTCTGTATCCCTTCCTTGGTCTTCCTTCACTCCCTAATGTACCTATAAAAGGTTTTATCCCCCTTCTTAACAGAGTTGGCTATCATTTCCTCAGTTTATGCCTTTGCTATTCTGACTGCCTACCCTGCCTCCTTCTGCTTTAGCTGATAAAGTTCTCTGTCCTGCTCCTTCTGTGTTTCCTTATATTTCCTGAATGCTATCCTTTTCTCTTTAACCGTCCCTGCCACCTCTTTTGAGAACCATAGTGTTTTTTTCCTTCGTTTTGTTTTATTGATTTACTTCACACAAAGGCTTGTTGCCTCTGCGATGGCTGTTTTGATTATTCCTCATTGTTCCTCCACCCCTCCTTCTTGTCCATTTGCTGGTGCTTTTCTAAGGCACTCTCTCATTTTCCCAAAGTCAGCCTTCCTAAGTCCATACTCTTGTTTTTGTATGGCTTGACTCTATGGCTGTGTTTATTGTGAACCACACTGTTTGGTGGTCACTTGTTCCCAGATGGCTACCCACTTCTAAATCAGAGAGCCTTTCTTCTTCCCCATTTGAGTACCAGGTCTAAGATTGCTCACTCCCAAGTGGGTTCCAACACTAGCTGTCTGAGGCATGTCCCCTGTAGGGCATCAAGAATGACCCTGCTCTTGGATGTGCCTGCAGCAAAGGTACTTCAGTTAACATCTGGCATATTCAGATCCCCCATCAACAATATCTCCCCTTTTTCTGCCATTTGAAGGATGCCTTCTATCATTTCCTTGTCCATTTCCTCCCCCTGAGATGGGAGTCTGTACACAACCCCCATGCGGATTGTGGTGCCATTTCCTGTCTCCAGGGTTACCCATAGTGACTTAGCAGCTTCCTGTTTACTCTTTAACTCTGTTGCTTTAATCCCTTCCCTTATATAGAAAGCTACTCCTCCTCCTCCTCCTCTTTTACCCACCCTGTCCCTCTTGTAGACTGTGTATCCTGGTATGTTGACTTCCCACTCATGGTTCTCTGTGTACCATGTTTCAGTGACTGCCACAATATCCAGGCATCCCTCTTCCATCAAGGCCACTAGTTCAGGGAGCTTGTTGCACAGACTGTGGGCATTGGTACTCATCACCTTCCATTTATTTTTTATTGCCTTACCCTTGGCCCCATCCCTGTCCTTAACACCTTTTTCTGCATTTATCCCTGTCCTGCTCCCTACTGACTTCTCTGCCTTGGTGTTTACCTCTCTAACTACTGTGCTTTGTGGGGGGCTGGGATTCCTGCTCCTTTCAGTGCCCCGCCAGTTTAAATGCTTGCCAATGAAGCATTTAAACCTGTCACCTGGGATCCTGATCCCCCTGGACAGATGCAGACCATCGCCAGTATAAGCCTGCATCCCTCCAGGTGGCTTCCCAGTCCCCAATGAAGCCAAAACCCTGAGCTCTACACCAGTTTTTCAACCATTCATTGAATCCCATGGTGCGGAATACCCTAGCATCAACCCTGCAATAGACAGGCAGCACCTCCAAGAGGTTACCATACATGCTACTTGTCTAAGGCCCCTCCCCAACTCCACAAACTCCTCTTGCACTGCTCTGATCCTGTTTACAGCCAGGTCATTTGTCCCTAGGTGGACAATGACATCCAGCTCCCTCCATCGTGCAGCTGCTCCCGCGATCCTGAGGATTTGCTTCCTGTCCCTACAAGCCGTGGTGCCAGGCAGGCACCTTACCTCCCTATCCCTGTCCTCCCCCATGTCTACCCCCCCAATGATTGAGTCCCCCACTAGGAGTGGTTTCCTTCCCCTGTGGGTCTCGTGCCACCCTCCTGTAGGTCTCCTTTGTGGCAGTTCCCAGCATCCTCCTTGGTCTCCACTGCAGGTGCCTCCATAGAGGAACCACTCTGCCAGAACAGCATATGAATTGTGGAGAGCTACAACTGGAGGGATGCACCTCTGTTCCACCTCCCTGAGCCCACCTTGGTCCAACCGGCCCTCTTTCTTGACAACCTCTGAGGTAACGGTGGTGGCCCTGGTGGTCCCTGGGTGGGGGAAGAGGTTTCCCGAATCCTAGCCAGGTCATCCTGGAGACGGGCAACCTCCTCCCTCAGACCAGAGAGGTGCCTGCAAACAGGGCAGCATTGCAGCCTCCAGAATGTCTCCCAGAACACTGCTGCTCCACAGCCATTGCACTGCACCACTCCCATCTGACTTATTTTGTGTCCTCTCTCCTGTTGCTTTGTATGCTTATTGTCTCCTCCCTCTGTGTTTTTACACTTTCCTACTGCCTTATGTGCCCTTACAACTCTCACCCTTCCTGTTCTGGGACAGGAGCTTACTGTAGTCTTCAGTAGTCTCCTTCCTCTGTGCTTGGATTCAGACCTCCAGCAGCCGGGGGGATAAAGAGTTATTTTTTTATTTTTAGGTTCCTTCAAGGTTGCTGAAACTAATGTGTCTCGGTGATCCTTCCCTTCCTACTGCCAAACAGGAAGTTCCTGTTGTCAGTCAAATTTAGTGACTATAAAACTAGAACTGGGTTGGGGTGGGAAGGAGGGCAATTAGTAAAAAATATGTAGTTCTGGACTTCTGTTTCTTGCTCTGCAACCAGTTCTTCTGCCAGAAAGAGCTGGAAGCTGTAATTGGAGACAGGTGCTTTTGTACCTTTAAGCTGCTAAGCCACACCCCCGATTAGATTCACTCTCTGCTCTCAGTAAATTAAGCTGATACTGTCCCCTTCCTCAGAAAATTTTTTTTTTTTTTTTTACTTAAATGAGACCCCCTTCTTCTAATAAAGTATCCGTTTGCTTAATCCAAACTGGTACTACTCCTGCTGAGACAGAAGTAATTAGTAAAAAAAAATCTGTAGTTCTGGACTGCTACCACTTCCTTTCTGGCTGGTCCACTGTTACTACTTACAGGTGGGTGTTGGAAGTGGTCAGTTGGGACTGCCTCTGGAGTTTGAGCAGTATCTTCCAAACTGAGCCCGTGCCCCACGCGAGGAAAGGGTATCAATTCACACTTGGTTGGCTCTCAGAGAAGACATAGCCCAACTCCTCCTCAAGGAGGTAGTGGCTCGAGTTACAGATCCCCCAGTCAACCCAGGGTTCATTTCCAGGTACTTCTGGCCCCGAAACGAACGGGGGGGGGCGGCGCCCCATTCTGGATCTGCACAACCTGAATCAGTATCTCAGGTCGTGCACCTTTTGGATGGTAACTCTGTCCCATATCATACCATTTCTCGAGCAAAATGTGTGGTTCTGCTCCCTGGATCTTCAGGACACGTTCTTCCATGTCCCGATCCATCTGTCACACAAAGGTTCCTCTGCTTTCGAGTGGAGGGAACCCTCTATGAGTTACAAGCCATGCCATTCGGCCTGCAATCATGACCCCGGTCTTCACCAAATGCATTGCAGTGGTGGCAGCCCATCTTCGGCATCGAGGAGTCAGGGTGTACCCTTACCACAATGATTGCCTCATAGTGGGTCCCTCCAGGTTGGAGGTGGAGAGGTCCAGGGATCTGGCCATCAAGACCTGTCTCGAGCTTGGCCTCCTGATCGAGGCCAAGTCGAAGCTCGTGCCATCACAGGTGATCTGCTACATTGGGGCAGAGCTCGACTCTTGCAGAGACGGAGCCCAGCTCCCGGCGGACAGGATGGAGGTTCTCTCCTCCTTTGCCCAGTCATTTCTGGTTGGGCAATTGCGCCCTGCCCAGGACTTCCTGCGTCTTCTGGGTTACATGTCTGCCTACACCACCATGGTCCGTTGGGCCCAGTGGTGGATGCACCCCATTCAGTGGGGCTTGGCCAGTCAGTAGTCCCAGCGACAGAGTCATTTCGACCAGCTGGTCACAGTAACTCAGAGGCTTTAGGACACTCTCCTGGGGTGGACTGTCCCAGAACATCTGCAGGGGAGGGATCCCATTTGTCTGCCTCGAGGTGACGGTCATCCTCATGACCGATTCCTCTCTCACGGGCTGGGGAGCTCGCATGGGGAGACACAGGGTCCACGGGCTCTGGAACCCCGAGGAATCCTGGTGTAACATCAGCTTACTGAAACTCCGAGCAGTATGGCTGGCGCTGACTGCATTAACTCTATTTCTGTGGGATCAAGTGGTTCAGGTCTAGATGGACAACACCACAACCATGCACTACCTCAAAAAGCAGGGTGGCACGCACTTTCCGGCCTCTGTGCAGGGAAGCACTCCACTTCTGGACCCTCGTGAGCCAACTGGAGGCAGATCTCCTAGCCATCCATGTGGCAGGAGCCTCAAATCATCTGGCAGATGCCCTCAGCTGTGTGGGCGAGGTATCTGACGAGTGGTCTCTTCACCCAGAGGTAGTTCACAGCTTGTTCTCCCTGTGGGGCATCCCTCAGGTGGACCTGTTTGTCTCCAGGGAGAACACAAAGCTGAGGCTGTTTCATACCCTCCCCCCTCAGCAGGGCTCACTGCAAGGGGATGCCTTCTCAAGGCTGTGGATTCCAGGCCTCTTCTATGCCTTCCCTCCGTTTCCCTTGATCCACAAGGTGCTTCTCAAGGTGAAGAGGGACAAGGCGAAGGTGATCCTGGTAGCCCCAGATTGGCCACGCCAGTTCTGGTATTCAGATCTCCTCAGCCTCAGCACCAGGCTCCCGTGGCATCTCCCAGCACGCCCGGACCTGATATCGCTTAGTCAGGGGAAGGTATTCCATCTGGACCTTCAGTCCCTGTACCTGACAGCCTGGTACCAGAGCAGCTAGAGTTCCAGGCTTTGGGTCTTTCCAACGATGTCCTCGGCATAGTGAGGCATCTAGGAAGGAGTCGACCAGGAGGTGCTATGTCTTCAAATGGAAAAGGTTTTCCATTTGATGTCAGGGCAAGGGCCTAAACCCCTAGTTCCTGTCCTGTGGCCAGTATCCTCGACTACGTTTGGTCCCTCTTCAAAGAAAGTCTCTGGACGACGGCCCTTAAGGTGCACCGGGAGCCATCTCCACTTACCGGGTGCAGGCCAGTCAGTGGACGGTGGCACAGGAGATGGTGGTCTGGCGCGTTTTCAAGGGCCTCGATCACATATCCTCTGCGGTGTGTGAACTTCCACCTCTGTGGGATCTACTACTGGTACTGGCAAAACTCATGGGCAAGCTATTCGAACCGATGCACAGGTATGAGATGTCACATCTGTTGTGGAAGACCACCTTCCTGGTGGCTATCACGTCAGCCAGAAGGACTTGAGAGCTCCAGGCGCTCTTGGTGGAGTCTCCTTACCTGATCTGCCACAGGGACAAAGTTGTCCTGCGCCCCACCCCGAAGTTCTTTCTGAAGGCGGTGTCAGAGTTTCACCTTAACCAGGTGTTAACTCTACCTGTGTTCTACCTGAACTACACCTCGGAGGCTGAATACAGGCTCCATACTCTGGACCTGAGATGAGCACTCTCTTATTAGAAGGAGCGGATGGCTGAAGTTCGGGGAGAGGTTCGCCAGCTGTTTGTCACGTACACTGAAGCCGCACCTGGCAGACCTGCAGCCAAGTGGATGACTGGCAGATGGATTACATCTTGCATTGATCTCTGCTATAAGTTGGCAAGTAGGGGAACTGCCGAAGGGCCAAGGGCTTATGCCATCCACCATACTGCTGTGTCGGTGGCTGCTTTTGGGGACGTCCCTATCCAGGATATCTGCATGGCTGCTACCTGGAAGTCAGCAAACACCTTCATTACCCATTACCACATCGACCTTGAGTTACGCTGGAATGCTGGTTTTGAAGCCTCAGTTCTCCAGTCTCTGTTCCCTAAATAGGGGTTGTGCGCCTTGCCTCCCTCATCCCGGAGAACTGCTTGGAGTCTGCCAATCAGTGTGGATGAAGAACATATCCATGATCCTAGAAGAACAGGTTACTCACCTGTAACAGTAGATCTTCCACGGAATGGTCTCCTTTGCAGTAAGTCATTACTTCTGGGAGTTCCCGATAGGTGGCGCTCCAGCACAGAAGTTTCTTCCAGCAATCTCCACACCAGGGACCACCCACATGACCTCACTTCCTGGGCTGTACCTATAAAAGTGGGTGGTCCCTGGTAATCTCCGTTCATTTTCCCGCCGGCTTCAGCTCTGGCAGCATCTCTTCTATAGCAGTATATGAAGTGGATTGAAAATGTAGCCTGGGGTGCCTGGACTTCATACAAGGCACCTAGATCCTGTACTAGATAAGACTACTACAATTGATGTCTCCCTGTCTCACACACACAGGGTACTAATTTAAATGGCTCATGAACAGAGTCCCATTCAACGACTAACATAGGGAAGGAAACCCCTTCACCTAATGTCCAACCTGACTGCCTTTCAACGGTCATACCTCCGAAAAAGAGATCATCAGGAAGACATTCATAATTGACAGGCATTCACCCCCCGTCGACGACAGGCACCACCTCATCAAAAGAGCACAGATGGGCATTCACCCCCATCGACGGCAGGCTCTTCTTTATCAAAGGAACATTCCTCATCGACCAAGCTTCCTCCCCTTCAGCTCCCCCATCGACAAGGCTACACTCCCTATCGACAACGGAGGTCCTGCTACTTTCTCCATTGACAGGGCATACTCCCCCATCGACAGAAGGGATCTACAAGACATCCGCATCGATAACAACACCTCCTCCGTTGACTGTGCACACTCTACATGCTCCATCGTCACTGGGACTGCCTCTCGCATTGATGGGACATGCTCCAAAGCTCCACCATCGACAGGAGGCCTACCACCGTTGATGGGGCATGTACTCACTATTCCAACATCGACTGAGCATGTCCCACCGTCAACGGAGCTTGTACTGTCTTCCTCATTGTCGATGGGGTATATTCCACAGTCGACAGAACATGCTTTTACTTACCCTTCATCTATAAAGACATAGTACATCATCAACGAGGCATGCTTATCCTCCTCTTCTGTCAATGAGGCTGCTGCCGCCGTCGACTGAGCAGCCTCTGCATTATAGAACAGCACCTTTACCCGCATATAGTAAAATTATGGAGGATCCTTATTACAAGTTTACCATGGACTTCCATGTATACTTTCAACAACCTGCATCAAAAGATACTATGGGGTTGCATCACTACAAAATAAAGAATTATATGCTACAGAACACAGGGGCATACCAGCCTCATCTGCTCTGATGCATGATACTCACACACCATTTATCACAGACTGTGTCTTATCCTCCATCGACATTGGCATACACGGGGCTGGACTGCCCGCCTGTCATGCCTCTTCATGAATGTTCAGGAGACTGAGTCCCCTTATGATGTACCATCTTGCTGGGATGACTGACTACTATAACATTCAGAAATATGATTAGTGAAGCATGGAGTTAACCCATAATGACACATAAGTTACCTAGAAATCACACAGGTTCTATCAGGCTCCTCTTTGACTAGCCGTATTTAACAAATATGGCCCCTGTGGATTCTGTGGTTTTGCAGCTGCACACGACCACACTGTCATACCTGAACATACAAGTACTATAACCTGCGTCTGGTAAGTACCTCTGCTGTTGACCTTGTAAATAGACTACCTGCATCCGCTGAAAAGATCAGGATGCGACATTACCGATGCTTCAGCTTGAGCCTCTGCTGTCGGTCTGTTCTACGCCATCAGGAATGGCTCTAATTCTCAGGGCTAGCACCTGATATTCTGCGGAATGTAGCTAATGCCCCTTTTTAAGGTGACCATCTTTTTGGCCCTGGGGCTCAAATGATGCTGGATAATGTACAAGCCTCTAAACCCATGACCACCTGTCTGGCCGGCGGGGCACCTCTTCTTCTCACTAAAGAATTCAACTGAACACTGAGGCCTTTTTTCAACAGGCTCTATACATCTAGCTGCATTTTCTGAGGTATCACTGTTAGACCATCACGCCCATTCCATCGGGATGCCTCTCGACCTGTTGTGCGCTGGACTCCATGTCCCTCCCATGAACAGGTCCACCTACTACTATTCACATGCTAAGACTCAATCCATATATCCTGGTATGGATTATGTTCTTCTACTGCTATAAGCAACTTTCACTTGATCATGAACACAGATCACATAACCAAGTGTGAGTACCTATCCACAGATTATAAATTGAAAAATGCTACGTCTGTTTTTGCATGGTCAAAAAAAAAAAAGGGAGAAATACATATGTGTTTCTGTAATCTAAAGAATGAGACCTACTGCCTTATGATTTTGATTATATTGTTCATTATTTTAGCTTCTGTTTTCCAAACGGTACACATAATGGACTCATCATATTTATGCCCAACAAGGTTGCAGGCCCTGACATACCTGGGACCCCCTTGTAAGTAAGATTATTAATACAAGATGGAAATATCAAGAACACTCTAGTACTTTACATGTTCTCTAAACCTCCTGCAAGATTAGTTATAGTTCCTGATTCTAAGAATCACTGACTTCCTTTATGTCACAGATGCATTGTTTCATTTCACAACATTATCTGCTACTTCTGTATCCTGTTTATACTAAATGGTTACATTTTCTACTGTCTGGACAGACAGAACATTGTGAATACATAAAACCTGTATTAACTGCAAGATTTATCAAACTTGCTGATCCGCGCTACTTAGACAACAAACTATGGACCGTTACAGACCTTATGATTTTCTTGCATTTAAATCTCACACGAGATCACATGCTTCCTAAATGTGTAAGTATCCAGATTATTGTTTACATGTCTATTCACCTGACAGTATCAACAAAGGGTCCATTATACTAACGTTTCAGGTTTATGCCTTGCAAGGTGGTACACCCTGGTGTACTTGGGACCCCCTTGCAAATGAGATTACTAACACATGATGGAACTGAATACATCACTCTGTTGCATTCTATATCTTTACCCTAAAACAGGTACAATGTTGCCACTGACTAAGTGTCACTGGATTCCTTCATGAAATAGATGCATAGTTTCACAGCAAAAAAAAAAACTGTATTAAATTGCTACATTGTAGCACTACAAAATTACATTGTATTATTTGGGTTACTACCCAAGATTAGGAACCCAATAGGTTTGACATAGACTGTTTTTTCCAGTGCATGACACTGATATTTACTAATTACTCCATTATATGGCTGACTTTCTTATGATCTATTACAGTATCTGATATGCCATACCCTAATCGGGTTTACATCCACTTGAACTTATCTGATGATGCCAACTAATAGCCAGTCTGGCTCATCTTTCAGCCATAATCCTAACACGAATGCTATAATGGATTACTTACAGAATCCTTTTTTACATGCTGATGCACTGTTTTCAGCCCCTTGCAGTCCTAAGACCACACTAAGATATAAGGCAGAACACCATATATATGGCCACCCTCTGCTAGATAACTGCTTGTGAATCTCCCAGAAGTAATGACTTGCTGCAAAAGACCATTCCGTGGAAGATAGTGCAGTTACACAAAGACTTTTGCTGTAACAGTAGATCGTCTAGGAATGTCTCTTGTAGTAAGTAGTTTCCCTCCCTCCCTCCAACCCCCTGCCATTTTGCTACAGGAAAAACGATGTAGGGTTGGGAAGCATTGGTACCTCGGTTCCCCTCAGTTCCGAGCTGAAACCGGAGGGGAACGGAGATTACCAGGGACCGCCCACTTTTGTAGGTACAGCCCAGGAAGTGAGGTCATGTGGGTGGTCCCTGATTTGGAGACTGCTGGAAGAAACTTCCGTGCTGGAGCGCCACCTATTGGGAACTCCCAGAAGTAATGACTTGCTGCAAGAGACATTCCTAGAAGATCTACTGTTAAAGCAAAAGTCTTAGTGTAACTGCACTTTCTAGGAGTGGTATATGTTGTTCATCCACATGAACCCACCCGACCTCCCTGGCTTCGACACACAACCTTAGCTTCCAGCAGGCAAGATCTGGCGCCATGGGGCAGAGCAGGGTTATTCCACCCGGTGGTGGGAGGAGGAGCCAGCTTGAATACCTTCCGCAAAATTAAAGGGAAAGGAACATGCCAATCATTGTGGATGAACAACATATACCACTCCTAGAACTACTGTTACAAGTGAGTAACCTATTTTTCTTCAGCTTCTCAGTCCTGGGACAACTTCTCCAGTACAGGGTGCTCTCTTTGGGCTGGCACCAGCCCCAGGGTTTTCTCAAAGGTAGCCCTGGTAGATCAGTTCCATCAGGAGGGACGACTTGCTCATTCGAGCACCTCTCTGGGCCATTGGCAAGGAAGTCTGTGACCAGGACTCTGGAGGTATTGGAGTATCACAACTGGGTGGTGATTCAAGAATGAAAGCTCTCTCAAGCCATCTCAGACCTTGAAACACCTGGAAGTGGTGTTCAGATGGACCAAGGCAAAGGTCTTCCTCTCGCCAGCTAGGAAGGAGACCCTATTGAGAGAGAGGTCCAGTGGTTGAGGAGCCTGTTGTCAGCTTCACCTTAATGCCTGCAATAGATTCTGGTCCTCAGGTTGACGGCCATAGAACTAGTCCCGTGGGCTTTCTTTGTTATATGGCCACTGCCCTCAGTTACTGTCAGCCTGAGCTCCGACCCTGGATGTTTCTCTGGCCAGGATCTTCCTCTCACCACACTTGAAGCAGTCTGCACTGGTGGGTGAGTTGAAACTCTGAGCAAGGGGTTCCCCTTGAAAGTCCCCCACAATGCATGCTGTCATCCTATGCCAGCCTGTCAGTTTGGGAGGGGGCAGTCCTGAACCACTTTCCCATTCCAGGAACTTGGTCAACGCAGGAACAGCATCTACTCATACACATTCTGGAGATGAGGGCAGTCCGCCTTGCTCTCTGTCTGTTTCAAAGTCTAGTGCAATCAGAAGTCACAAAAATGTTTATCCAGGGGGAGTGTATGTAGAACCCAGAGGTGTTTGACCTTCTATATCAAAAGTTCAATCATCTTCAGGTCCAGCTTGTTTGCCTCCAGTCTCAACGCTCAAGTACAGGTGGTTCTTCAGCTGTTCCCAGTCTCTAAGGGGGAAGCAGTGGACCCACTATCACAGTGTGGAGGAGTTGTGGGGTAACAGATGGACCAGACACAGAACTTCAGGTTCAACACACAATCTGTGTGTTTGTTTAAAACACGGGGATAACCATGGCATATCCCTTCTTCAATACATCAGTTTGCAGCCACAGACTATGCATGTCCTTCCTCTGCACTTAGTCAGCACCTACTGGACCACTGATCTATCTTTCCTGTGGAAATTAACTATCCCCTATGTTGGTCTTGTGTGTGTTTGGGTGATGGAGAGCTCAAAAAAGAAAAAGCTGAAGACAAAGAACCTCAGTGCAGAAGCACTGAAGCAAGGGTCACCCTAAAGGGCATTGGCAATAAAGCCAAGTTCCAAAGAAACACAACATCACACATACCCCCATAATATAAAGCATCATGGGATGTATATGTAAATCACCATGACATTTTAGGCTGGTTCAGCTTAAAGCAGGAATGCATGGTGCCAAAGGGCCTCTTAAACAATCTATAATTTACATGAATTTTAAATAACACAATGGGAGGTTTCGATATCTCTACCCCGATAACTTCATTTTTATAATACAGTCTCCTAGTAACTTTTTGCCTTAATCAAAAGCACCTAGTGCCATGGTATTTTCAACATTTGCAGGTTTCATGCACATAAGGCATATATTGTACACCAAGGTATTTTTTTGAGCTGGTGCCATTGCATACTAAATCCAAGAACGAGGAACACAACCTGTTGTTTTACACCAGCTTGGAGGTCACCACAATAACCTCCCTGTATAAGGACCTGAGAATGACACTATAGTATAGTCAAGGCAGGGTAGGGGGCACCCATAGGTGGCCAACCTTATGAACTAGAAATTGTAAAGGATAGATTAGGCTAAGAAATGGAAAAACTGTTGCAACAGATTTAAGAATAGGTCAGTACTCAAGAGTGTCAGGATCTCCCTGTCACATATCCCCCGCCTTAAGAAGGAAGCAGTTATCTCAGACTGCTTACCACCTTCCTGTCCCAGGAAGGGATGGAGCTTCCACTCATCCATCTTAAGAAGCTCCGTCTCAGGGTCCCTATTAACGATAAATATTCCATCATAAATATAGTGGATATCATCATTCTTTACCCCGAGGTGTTAACACATTTCTCAACAGAGACTAATGCTACCTTTCCTGTATGATCTCCTTTTAGAGAAAGTCCATCATATTTCATTGACATAAATTCCTGCACCATATCTAGACATGAAATCAGCATTTACATGTTTTGTCCCTGCCCTGTGGGACACAGTAAATCGATGGGGCTGAAGAGCCAAGTACCACCACATTATAAGGGGGGATTTTTTTTCTCTCTCTCATTTGGTGCAACCAGCAAAGGGGGTTATGATCAGTTACAACCTTAAATTCAGCCACCCCCACAAGTAATATTTCAGAGACTCAGTAGCCCACTTCAGAGCGAAACATTCTTTCACTATGGTAGCATATCTTCTCTCCCTCTCGTGTAGCTTCATGCTGATATACATGATCAGATGGTCTTCCCATTCTATTTTCTGAGATGAAACTGCCCCAATACCATTCTCTGATGCATCGGTTCGAACCTCAAACACTTGGTTGAAGTCTGGGCTTTTCAATACAGGAGCTGTACACAGGATGGCCTTGATATTTCTAAAAACCTCATCACAAATAGAGGTCCATTGAACTTTATTCGGGCACCTCTTTTTTGTGAGATTAGTCAAAGGATTGGCAATGACTGAGAAATTAGGAATACATCTCCAGTAATAACCAGCCAGGCCTAGGAAAGATTTCACGTGCTTTTTTTATGGTAGACATTGGGCTGTTTGCTACTGCTGTAACCTTCTCTACCTCTGGCTTCACTTGTCCATTGCCAAAAATTAACCCTAGGTATCTAGTCTCCATCTTTGCTAGGGCACGCTTAGCAGGGTTAATGGTTGCTCTTGCCTCCTTTATTGCTTGCAATACCTGGGTCAAGTGTCTAACATGGGATTCCCAGTCAGGGCTGAATATGACCACATCGTCCAAATAAGCTGCATAGTACTCAGCGTGTGGTCCATAAAACGCTGAAAAGTGGCTGGGGCCCCATGTAGTCCGAATGGCATTGTGACAAACAGGTTTAAACCGATTGGGGTGCTAAATACGGTTTTATCTTGTGAATTGGGTGACAAGGGGATTTGCTAATACCCCTTAGTAAGGTCAAGGGTGGATAAATACTGTGCATTACCTAGCCTGTTAGTGTTGTCATCTATTCGGGGCATGGGATAGCCATCGAATAGTGATGTGTTAAGCTTCCTAAAATCTAGGAATAGATGTAGTGAACCCTCTTTCTTGTCCACTACGACCATGGGTGAAAACCATGCACTTTTAGAGGGTGCAGATTTGCCTAACTGCTCCATTTTTTTGACTTCCTGAATTACCTCATCTTTCACCTTAATGGGCAGTCTGTAGGGTTTTGGTGTATAGGCTTATCTTGTGTAGCAGTTATGGTGTGCACAATTCCTTTGGCCCTCCCTGGGATGTTTGTGAATATGGGCTCAAATTCTTGTAATACTGCCTGTAAATCTTTCTGTTGCTGAGGCTCCAATTCAGGGTTTATCTGGATCTCCCCTGACTGTTCTAGCCTTTTATAGGCAACCTCCAGCTCTGACTCCCTAACTTCAGGAAGGTTATAAAGGGAGGGGTTAGGCTTGTCATGCCATTTCCTAAGGAGGTTCACGTGGTAAATTTTCAGGAGGGGTCTCTTTCCTGGCATGATAAGCTCATAATTCACTGCTCATGTTTGCCTCAAAATGGTGAAGGGGCCTTGCCATTTCATGATTAGTTATTTCTCTGTGGAGGGAAGGAATAACGACACTTTGTCCCCTGACTGAAATGTTTTAGTCTTCAAACTCTGGTCATATCTTTCTTTCTGCAAATCTTGCTTCTGTTCTAAGCTCTGGTGTGCCAAGTTGATACACTTCATCTGGTGTTTGCGTAACTGAGTCGTGTACTCTATGACATTAATATGTCCCACCTCCTTTCCTTCTTCCCAGTGTTCTTTAACCACATCCAGTGGCCCCCTCGGGTTCCTCCCATACAGTAATGAGAAAGGAGAGAAACTAGTGGATGCTTGAGGGGATTTCTCTGTAAGCGAAGAGTAAATAGGGGAGGTACCTATCCCAGTCTCTACCCTCTTCTTTTACATACTTCCTCAACATTCTCTTTAATGTCTGATTAAGCCTCTCTACGAGGCAGTCTGTCTGCTGGTGGTATAGGGAAGTACGTACTGCTACCATGCCCAGCAGACAGTACAATTTGTTTAGCAGGTGTGCATTAAAATTACTCCCCTGATCAATAAGTATTTTGTGGGGGATTCCCATGTGGCTAAACACCTGTGCTAACTCCTCTATTATCCTTGGGGCGGTGACGGTGCTCATGGGATAGCTTCTGCATAGTGGGTTTCGTAATCACATATGACCAGTACAAATATGTTACTCTTTTCCAGGGGGCCCACTACATCCATAGCTATCCTGTCAAAGGAGTTAGTTACAATGAGGATGGGTTGTAGTGGTACTTTATCCCTTTTTCCTGCCTGAGCTACTTTCTGACACTCAGCACATGCTTTACAATACTCGTCTATGTTCTCGTGGATAGAAGCCCAATAAAATCTGGGTAATATCCAATTCAAGGTACTACCTCTGCCTGCATGGCCAGCCAAAGCGATGTCATATGCCAGATACATGAATTGGGAGTGAAGTGTTTCTGGAACTATTAGTTGGTCTACTACTTCTCCAGTTCTGGGGTTAGTGTATTCTCTGTACAGTATTCCTTGTTTTACAACAAACTGAAGGGCACCTTTTTCCACTCCCTTTCCCAGTTGTGAAAAAAAAAAAAAAAATTAAGTGAAGGATCTGCTTTTTGCTCATGTTGCGTATCACATTTAAAAGTGTTTGTCAAGTCTGGCTGTACACCAGCATGAGTATCAAGCCAGTCCTTCTTTAGCTTCTTCTTCTCTGCCTTACTTTTATGGTCCTTGCTAGGATCCTCAAAAGCATCATCATCATGAAATGGGAACACAGATGGTAAATGTCCCTGCTTCACTTGGGCTCTGGTGGTTACGGCAACTATAGCAGAGTCCTGGGCAGCATGACAATGTATAAATGTCTTGGTGGTCATGCCCGATGACAACTAGCATGGGTAGGTGAGGTACCAACCCCACTATGTCTCTTGTCTTTTCTTGAACTGTCATTTGTATGGTGGCTATAGGGCAGCAGTGGTTATCACCATGCACACAGATGACTGCTGTATCTGGCCCTTTATTATTCCCCAGTCACCAGATCTGCTCGCACAAGAGTCTGGCAGCTCCCTGAATCAGTCAGTCCCATCATCTGCTGTGATCAGTCTGCACAGTAGCCATAAAGTGACCCCAGTTTGCTAAAGCTAGGTGAGCTATCTCTTTCTTTATATTAGGAGAGTTTCTTACATATGTCCCTTTTAGCACCCACGACCGTCTCTGCTTCTGGAATTCGGCCCCCACCCCCACCCCCGCTCTTCCGTCTTGTTTCACTGGGGCTGAATTTGACAGTTTATAAGTAAAAGGGTTCCTTACTGTATTGCTGGTGGTTGCAGCTGCTGATGTCTCTTGCAACCCTCTGGGTCTGGATGGTCGGGCTACCAGGAAGTCTTCCGCCAACATGATGGTTTTATCAGCGGAATCAGGCTTATGCTCCCGAACCCAAAGTTGTACATCCTGGGGTAAAACTTTAATAAACTGTTCAATAATTACTGCCTCCAGAAGTTGGTCCTTGCTGTTGTTATCTGGCTGCAACCATTAGTAGCAGAGCTCCTTGAGATGGGCATAGTCTCTTGGGGAGGGGGGGATCCAGTGACTGCATTTTAAGAAATCTAAACCTCTACTGATAAGTTTCATTGTTTGTTATAACGTGAGAGGACCTCCTGCTTCACACAGTCATAGTCCTCTGCCTCTCAGGAGTCCATGTGGCTATAAACCAGCAGGGCACTGTCTGTCGGGCATGGTGCCAGTTGAACAATCCACTGTTCCCTTGGTCATGCGCATGTTCATGCAGTCCTCTCAAAAGTTGTGAGGTACGCTTCTATGTCATCACTGTCAGATAGTTTGGACAATTTAATGTCTTCTGGGTTACCGGTTCTCGTAGTTTGTCCTGCATAGATGGCATGCAAGACCCTCATGGGATCTGCACATTTGGCATCTTGCCTTCTCTGCTCAATGTCTCTATCTTTCTGCTCAATATCTGTCTGTCTTTCCATCTGCACCTGTTTTATGCAGAGCCATTTCAACTACTCCTTACATCCTCAGGTGGAGCGTCTTCAAGAGGAGTCAGTTCCCATGATTCCTCCTCATCCTCTTGCATTTCTTTGTCATCTTCAGGCTTGGCCTTCCTCCGTGCTCCCAGGTCCAGTTCAGGCAGCAGCTTCTTTCCCAGTCTGTTGGCCATGGTTCTGGTCAGAACTCTACAGACTTTCTACTCTGGGTTCTGCTTTGGCAACTCCTGGTGCATCGGTCCACCTGGAATATCTGGGCGATATCCACCAGAAAATGTCCCCCTAGCCCAGTCCAGATGTTTCCAGCAAGTTATCCCATTTTTGACACCAAGTCTGTGGAGGGGTTGTAGGATAGCAGATGGACCAGACACAGACCTTTAGGTTCAACACACGATCGCTGTATGATGTTTATTTAAAATATGGGATAACCTTAAGCAATGGCATTTCCCTTTTTCAGTACATCAGTTTGCAGCAACAGACTATGCATGTCCTTCCTCTGCACCTAGTCAGCACCTACTGACCCACTGATATATCTTTCCTGTGGAAATGAGCTATCCCCTGTGTTGGTCTTGTGTGTTTGGGTGATGGGAGCTCAAAAAAGAAAAAAACTCAAAAACAAGCTAAAGTCGAACATCAAGTGCAGAAGCACTGAAGCAAGGGTTACTCCAAAGGGCATTGGCAATAAAGCCAAGTTTCAAAGAAACACAATATCACACGTCCCCCCATAATGCAAAGCATCATGGGATGTATATGCAAATCATGAAATTTTAGACTGGTTCAGCTTAAAGCAGGAATGCTTGGTGCCGAAGGGCCTCTTAAACAATCTGTAATTTACATGCTTTTTAAATAACACAACAGGGGTTTTCTGATATCTCTACCCCGGTAACTTAATTTTTATAATAAGTCCCTTAGTAACTTTTTACCTTTATCAAAAACACCTAGTGCTGTGGCATTGTCAACATTTACAGGTTTCATACACATAAGGCATATACACCAAGGTATTTTATGAGGTAGTGCTATTGCATACTAAATCCAACAACGAGGAACACAGCCTGCTCTACACCAGCTTGGAAGACACCACAGTTACCTCTCTGTACGAGGACCTGAGGGAAAAGGAAAATTAAAGAGAACACTATACCATAGTCAGGAAAGGGGAGGGGGCGTCCATAGGTGACCAGCCTTATGGACTAGATATTATAAAGGACAGATTACTTCATTTTCATTTAATTTATTCTTTGGTAACTGGGTAAAGGCACTGGACCAAAGGTCCCTTTTCAGGCCCGACCCGGACAAAAAAAAGTAACAAAAATACACAAATACAATCAACAGCAACCAAAAAATACAAATTACAAATTGCAGTTAAACAGATTTATGTAATAAATAACTTTTTAACCTTTATTTAAAAGTTAAAACCGAGGGAGCAATCCTAACATCAATTGGGAGTGAATTCCAATACAGTGGTGCTGCAATTGAAAAAGCTCTAGAGTTTAATCTAAGCTGAGACCTGTGGGGGAAAAAAAAAATATAGCGGGCCATCAGCCGACCTTAGGCTGGGAAGCAATTCTCTCATTTCAACAAGATCAGAAAGAGGAAGAAGGGAGCCAAAGTAAAAACATTTATACATCAGACGGCCAACAAAATATTTTATTCTGCAACTAGGGAAAAAGCACCTCAACCGAGAATAAAAATTACACCGATGTGTCCAATTGGGGGCTCCTAAAATAAATCTACAAATTTTATTATAGGCCACAGTTAGTGCTTGCATTTCTTTTGTACCTAAGTTATAATATAAACTGTAATCAAACTATGGAAGAAGAGAACCAATAGCAATTGCTAATCTAGTTGCTTGTGAGAAGAATGACTTGAATTTGTACAACACCCCTATTCTTTGATTTACTTTCTTAACCATTGACTAAAACTGTGGTGAAAAGGTCAAACTGGGATCCAATAGTGTGCCCAAATACTTAAATTGAGACACTTGTTCAAGCAGACCACCCCAGAAATCAAATATCCTCAGTTCTGGGGTGTCCACCAAAATAAATTGCATGCCAAATGACATAACTTTTGTTTTAGCCGAGTTCAGAACCATAGCATTTAAAGTAAGCCAAGAACAGACTGCACCAAAATCCTTTTCTAGGGAACAAGAAAGTTCAGACACAGAATTTGACTGAGCACAAATTACAAGATCATCTGCATAAAGCAGTGAGTCACTAAACTTACAAACTCCAGAAAGCTAACTAATAAAAATAGAAAATAACAGGGGTCCCAAAATGGACCCCTGAGGCACACCACAACTAATTGAGAAGACATCAGAAACCACGGAACCTACTTGAACAAATTGACATCTGTTACTCAGGTAATCATAGAACCAAGAAACAGCGATATCAGAAAACCCCAGATCTTTCAGTTTTGCGCTGGTTAAGTCTATGAACACCGCCCCGGTCATCAAACCCTTCTCAACCCCCCCAGGATGGTGTTCGTGAACCCAACCAAGGCCATGCCCATACCAAAGTGCTTACGGAACCCATGTTGTTGCCTTGAAAACAAATCATGAGTAACCAAATAGGTATCAATTTGCTTAGCCACTAAACGCTTAAGTAGTTTGCTAAGGGGATTCAGTATTGATATTGGCCTGTAATCATCCATGGAAGTAGCACAGCTCTTTTTTGGAATTGGAACCACCTTAGCTTTCTTCCAGGATGTGGGGAAAACACCTGCAGCCAATGACATTAAAAATATAGCAAAGGGGATCCGTAATAAAGGGGATAGCCAGTTTTAAGAAGCTGGCATCTAATACTTCCCCACAGTCTGTCCCTTTATTTGGGAGAGACTGCAGAAGATGAAAAACTTCATTTGATATTACTTCCTTAAACAAAAATTTGGGTCCATCTAACAAAGGAACAGAGGAAAAGGATTTAGTATTACAAGCCTGAGGGGAAAAAGATCTAAACTTAGAAAGATCTGAAAATTTAGAATTCAACAATTTAACAATTTCAGGCAGGTCACAATTTCTTTGTTGTCAACATTTAATTTCTGGATGTCAGATTTTGATTTAGGAGAAAGTAAAGAATTTACGTTATTCAAAAACTTCTTTGGATCTACCCAGCTATCTTAAAAGCGATCTCGGAAATGAGCTTTTTTAGCATTTCTAACAGTTTGAAAGACTATTTTCCGAAGTCCTTGGTAGAGATCCATTGAAACTCTACTGGGAGATAATTTTAGATTTAGTCCAGGCACTATCCCGTTCGTTAATTAATTTCTTAATGCTGGGACAAAACCATCCAGTAGGAGAACCTCTACACCAAATGGTCAGCAAAGGGACAAGGGATTCCTGAATGGGAAGAAGTTGGCTGCAAAAAAAAATCTAGTGCCGTGTCCACATCTAGAATATATTCAAGAAATGACCAATCAGTGAACCTCAAAGAATATAACGGAATAATCTATCCTTTTAAATGGTCTAGTCTGAAACACAGAAGGAGGGGGTTTAAGACCGTGAAAATCTAGGACACAAAAGGTGGCCATGTGGTTGCTTACAGAATTTGCCAAGACACCAGAGGCTCCTGCCCTTCCCACTCTATTAGTCAAAACTCAGTCCAACAGAGAATGATTCTGTGAGATGGGATTGAGATAGGTAGGCACATTTATACACTGAGTCAGTGTGTAAGAGAGGAGAAGAGATTCGAGCCCCATGGTGTCATTAGCCCTCCAATTCAAATTCATATCTCCAACAACAGAATCGCTCTGCTTTACATAAACTTCACAAACCTCCTGGAAATGTTTAAGCCTCTGAAGACCACATTGAGGGAGATTATACAGACAGACCTTCTTTCCTCCAGGAACAAATTGCAAAACCAACCAATCGGCATCACAATCCAAATCCTCACTAGACCTTAAAAAATTAATTTCTAAATGATCCCTATAATAAATCAAGACCCCACCACCCTTTTTTCGACCTTTACAGTCTACCCTAAAAATTTTATAACCCCCAATATGACACATTATCAGGCACCCCCGGCTTCAACCACGTTTCTGATAAAGCAGCAATATCAGGCAGATATAGAGCAATAAGCTGTTCGATTTCAGCAATCTTAGGGATTAAACTGTGAACATTCAAATGGATAATTTTAAATCCATGACAGGATTTCAGGCAATTATTCAAAGATGATGCTGGAGAGGAAGACATAGAATCCAAAGAGCAAGGCCCTGGATTTGGTTCAGCATCACCAGAAACTAACAGAAATGTGGTTGAAACACAGTTGCTCAATTTAGTACAAAGTAACATGCCATAGTGCAAACGAGTAAAGTGACCCCTATTCCCACATTGTCTTATGGGCATAGGGCTACTCAACAGCAATTGCCATGAATCAGTAACAACAACATCAACAACTAAGCAATTTGAAAAGCAAAAATCACTTCTCTCATGAGGCAGTGTTCCCACCGCCAAACCTATATAATTCAATATGATCCACATATACCAACCCCGCCAAAGAGTACTCACCCAAATAGGTAAACACTTAGCGTCCCACATTATTAACATAACATACTTATAGCACCGACAGTATTACAATCAAACACTCCCACTCCCCTACCTCCCTCGGACTCCCGTAGACTCCCTGCACTTATTGCACTTGTTGCACCAGCACTGCACAAACACCACCGAATTTGGCAAGTGAGATCGTTAAACACCTCAACCCCACAGACTGGGCTGCCACCACGAATTGGGGGGGGGGAAGGGGTGCAGATAGCAACAGGTAGAAGAAGCTAGTCAGTATCTAGCAACAGGGCTATGAACAGGGTTCAGTTACTGAAGTGGCAGCAGCTGTACTTAATCGGTTCCACTCTAGGAAGGACAGCACAAATACCCTGAACAGTACACTTTAGGTCCCTTTTTCAGCAGCACACAAGTAATCACTTTGTAAACAGCAGTTCAGCAGGGACTCAAACCGCAGTGCTAAATAATAAAATCTACACGGCATTAAAATGCACCCCAATACTGTGACAAGTCATACACCAGCAGGCTTGGTTAATTCCCAAAGTCAGTAAGGGTTTAGCAGCATCACACTCTAGCAACAGTGCAGCGATAATAGTTACGGTTCCTGTAGTCTCTCCAAAGACCCACTAAGGCTAAGAAATAGAAGTACTGTTGCAACAGATTTAAGAAAAGGTATGTCCTAAAGAGTGGCAGGATCCCCCTGTCACACGCAGGAGTGGAGCCTCTACAGAGCATTTTCTTCCCTTCCTCTGCCACTTCTTCCCTAGACCATTCCCAGGTTAGGGCCCTTGACAGGAAGCTTTCTTTTAATATCTCCGTGGTTCTCAGATTTAGTGAACTTAGATCAGTGTGTACTCTTTCGCCTTGCAGTGCGTGGGATTCTCTCTCTCAAGGATCCATTCTGCTTCCAAAATCTTGGAGTAATACAGCTTGTGATCTGGCTTCTGAAAAGAGCCGTCTCCTAAACTAGATTTCTCCAAGAAGGTGGTGGACACACTGATGGCTGCCAGGTAGATTTCCATGCTAGCAGCTTATGCTCGTGTACGGGACCACCCTTTCGACCTCGACCAGGGATAAAAATATCCCGCTTTTCAAAGCCCAATCCCACAGATTTTGGTTTTCTTGCAGGAAGTAGTGGAAAAAACATATAGGCCTTTAGCATCTTAAAAGGTCAGGTGTGTACCCTTGGAGCCTCCTTGGATATCTCTCTAGGGTCTAACCAAGAGGTTTTTCATTTTTCTGTAGGTTGTCTGCAGGAGTTGAACTATGTTACACTCCCCGGTTCCCCATGGGACCTGAATCTCGTTTTGGATGCTTTTGTAAGGAACCTTTCAAACCGCTTTCGTAGGTATCGTTGGACGTGTTGTTTTACAAGATGTGTTTCTTAGTTGCTACATGTTCAAGTCAGGAGGATCGGTGAGTTCCACGCCTTGTCCTACAAAGAACCTTACCATGCATACGGACAAGTTTGTGCTCAGAACAGTCCCGTCCTTCATCCCGAAGGTTCCCATGGCCTTCCATGTAAACCAGGAAATCTGTCTCTGTCTCTGTCTGCAACCTTCTCTCCCACAGAAGAAGCAGTGGCACGAGTTGAATTTGTGACTGGCTGTCAGGACATACCTTAGACGAACTACTGAGTTCCGCTTTAGTTTTTTTTTTTTTTTTTTTTTTGGGAGCAACCCAAAACAAAACAAAAAAGCCTCTAAAGGTCACCCTAGCTAGGTGGGTGAGGAGGTGTTGTGGCTAAGTTTACGTCACAGCAAAGATGCCTCCGGTTCTCATCTGCGCTCATGCCACCAGAACTATGGTCTCCTCCTTAGTGGAATGAGGTGAAGCATCTGTCTTAGTTAAGTACGCAGTGTTAGCAGGTAAATCCCTTTCTTAAATGTGGCAGGCGTATGGGACATTATTCTCCCCCACTCATTTTTATGGCTGTGGACGGAGCCTTCAGCCATCTTGCTTTAGCTAGAAAAATGGCATACCGTGGAACATCTTTTTGGACTTTTCAGTGTATCCTTCCATAACTATGGCTATCACTGTGGCAGTTAAAGAAATACTCCCTTCCTTCTGTTTAGAATGTTGGACACAGAACTCCAAGCTGTTTTTCTCTGAGAGCAAATGTGCACACATTCCAAACAAATCTAAATATCTTTAAAACTGTTTGAGGTGCACAAAAACAACAGTATGAAAGTTGTCCAGGACAAAAAGACCTTTCACAGGAGGGTAGTCACTAATCTCAGTGCTTTATACTTTGTAAAATATGGTCTTCCAAACCACCTCGTTTTTTTTCTTTGAGTGAACACAGTAAGAGTCATGCCAAACAAATGTAAATATCTCAAAGTATACAAGTTACCAGTGCACAACCAACATGAAAGTTGTTCAGGACAAAATGACCTTTCAAATGAGGCTAGTCCCTAATCTGAGTTCATTATATTTTTTTAAATATAGCCATCTGGAAGGTGAAAATTGTGAAGAAAATCAGATGGTCATAGTTAAAAAAATATATAATTAGTGCAGCGTAATGAATAGGCTTATTGGAAAGGTCTTCTTGTCCTGAACAGCTTTCATACCGGTGTTTTATGTGTAACTTGTATACTTCTAGAGATGGTTGTATTTGTTTTGCATAACTCCTATGAAAAATGAAAATTCAGGTAATCAGATGGCTATAGTTTTTAAAAAATATAATTAGTGCAGCTTAATGAATAGGCTCGTTTGAAGGGTCTTTTTGTACTGAAAAACATTCATACTCCTGTTGTACTTCAAACAGCCTCATTTTTTCAAACCACTCTGCCAGTTAAATGAAATACTAGATCAGACCATAAATCTCTTGTCCTGCCTAAGGTTTAGTATTTCATTTAACTGGCGGAGTGGTTTGCAAAAATGAGGCTGTTTGAAGTGCAATAGGAGTTATGGCAAACACAATGGAAATATCTTTAAAAGTATATGAGTTACATAAAAAAAAACAGTATTGAAGTTTTTCAGGACAAAAGGACCGTTCAAATGAGCCTATTAATTAAGCTGCGCTAATTATATTTGTTTAAACTATGGCCATCTGATTACCTGAATTTTCATTTTTCTCACAATTTTTACCTTCTAGATGGCTATATTTAAAAAAATATGTATAATGAATTCAGATTGGGGACTATCCTCATTTGAAAGGTTGTTTTGTCCTGAACAACTTTCATGTTGATTGTGTATGGGTAACTGGTATACGTTCCGAAATATTTACATTTGTTTGGAATGACTCTTACTGTGTTTACTCAGAGAGGGGGAGAGAAAAAAAATGAGGCTGTTTGGAAGACCATATTTTACAAAATATAAAGAATTCAGATTAATGACTACCCTCTGAAAGGCCTTTTTGTCCTGAACAACTTTCATGCTGGTTGTTTTTGTGCACCTTAAACAGTTTTAAAGATATTTAGATTTGTTTGGAATGTGGGGCTCGGGATGTAACTTCTGGAATAAACTAAAAGAACTCGATGGGAAAACCTTGCCCCCCACAACTTATTGTTAACGGAGGCCCCTCTGTGGACTCATTAACAATAGCAGACACCCTTAACACTGTGTACTCAGACCTCAGCAGTGTGCTCCCTCCCAACTATTTCAACCCCAAGAAACCTCTGATCAGCAGAGCTAACCAGTTGGTTTAAAGGAGCCCTATGGGGGTTTTACCCTAGTGCTGCCCTGGTCCTACCAGGACTGCACTAAATAAGCATGGGTTCTGGTAACCCAAGGGAGCATGGGTGTTACAGTAATAAGCCATGTTGCTTTGTACTTGGTGCAGATAACTGCACTCATAGTTGTACCCTTTATGCACTCACTGACTGGCAGCCTTTATCTAGCAGAATAAAGCTCCACACCTTTTTGCTAGCCAAAAAAGTTGCTTCTGGTCCTAATATCCCCTGATTCCAAATTGCTTCCACACCGTCTCCAACCAGTACAGCACCAGGAACATGGTCAGGAATGCCCTTCAGTACTCTGCTGGGCAAGCAGTCATTTGTTGTCAGGGCCACCAATTGGTTAAACGAACTGCCTGATACACTACTGAATCCCCCCAAAATTAATCAGTCTGAGAGATCTTTGCAGTCTGCCCTTGCAGTCCAGTGCAATTGTAACCATTAAACTGTTTTTATTTGTTTTTTCTCTTTATATAACCTATGACTTTTTACACAACTATCTGCATGCATTCTTTTCAAAACTGTATGCAGTTGTTCTGTCAGAAGTGTTTTGAGCCTGACTCAGTTGCAGTTCCTCTGGAACTGCTGATAGTACCTGTAATGTGTTTTGTGACTATGTATTTAACATGGAATCGTTGTAAATGAGCACCTGTGCTCAAAGGTAATCTCTGAAATTGTCAGTAAGTAAATAAAAAAAAAAAAAAAAAAATTGGGAAGTCCAAAGCAAATTTTTAAAGCAGAGACCTGCCAATCTGACCCCACCAGAAAAAACTCTGTCTTGTTTGAATTGAGTACTAGCCAGCTGGAACAGGGAACAGGGGGTGACAACCTCACACTCAACCAGCCTCAGATCACGAGTGCTGCTGTGAACTGCATTGTCTTGCGTTGCATTTCTCTGTTACTGCCTGTCACTACTGCAATCCCCCCAACACACAGTATACTCTATACAGGACACAGAATACACATACTGCAAGTAAAATTTACAGCTATGTCACAGTGAAGTACAGTTCTCGTTCTTGTTTAAGGACTGGGCAGGTAAAGGACAACAGCACTATAAAGCCTCTGTTGGGTGAAAGTTGTACTATAAAACATTTGTAAGTAAAGCAAGGCTGAATCCCCCCTCGCTGCTTTTTCTGGTGGCATGCACAAAAAAGGAACATTTCAGACTCACTCGAGCAGTGAATAAAGAAATGTACTGCCCAATTCACATGTTTTGGAACAGCTTACATATGCACAGGTAAGAGAAGACAGTTCCTCCCCACCCTCCAGTCGCTGGCTGTGTATATAAAATATTTCCTGGCATGCAGACTAGCCCCCCCCCCAAATTGCCAGCCCTGCACCAGTATCATAACATACCTCCCTAGCTGGCATCTACTGGCACCCCTACCCATGGATCTCCTTCCCTGCAGCAAGCTACAGATTCCCTGGTATCTAGTGGCGCCTCCCACCGCAGGCACTGGCTCACCCACCCTACCAACCCACCCTTACCTGAAGGGCCAGGCCAGTGCTGTGGGAGACCATACAGCGATGGGCACAGCCCACCTCTCCTCTCCTCAGCCAGCCACCAAATGGGAAGATATGGAGCATGTGTCCAATGTATAATGCAGGGTGCATGTCCGTTCCCTGCATTGTACAAGGAGTGTGGACAGTGTACTTTACAGGGTATGTGGCCCCTGTACAGTACACAGGCTGCACAATCTCTGTACAGTACATGATCTGTACTCCCTGTACAGTTCAGGAGATGCATGTGTGCCTTGTAATGTGCCATGTAATATACATTGAACATGTACTCCATGTGTTCTCATCCGGTGTCCGACCAAGGATGTGAGAGGTGGGCTGTGCTGGTCGCTGTATGGTCTCCCGCCACACCGGACCTTTAGAATAGGGTGGGTTGGCAAGGTGGGTTGGTTGGTCACCAATGCAACCCATGTTTTAAACCTCTAGGCGCTGTCACTGGCTGGCTGCTTCTCATTGTCCACACCACCTCTTCATTCACAGTTTATCCACCTGTAGGGTTAGTGTTTTATTTATTTATTTATTTTTTTAATTACTTTAACTTTGGTAACACAGAAGAAAACACTGGAGTTGCATGTTTAGGCTAACCATATAACCACCCTCCAGCCAGAACACACAAGACGACACAGGAGTTGCATAACCATATAACACCCCCACCACCGGCAGCCCCTACCAAAGCAAACACAAGGTCAATGCGTGCGTCCAAAAACCAGTACTATCAGGAAGCCCTCACCCACTCCTGGACTGACTGTAAAAGATTCTGGAAGACCCGCAAGGAGGTCACTGGCAAAGACAATAAGTCTGCCCCCACAATACTCAGCATTAATGGCGTTTCTACAACTGACTCTGCTACTATCCCAAACACTTTTAATAAAGCTTTTATAGATCTTGGTGGAGTCCTACCCCCTGATTTCTTCCTCCAGACTAACACTGTCTTAGCTGCTTTCCCTGAACCACCTCCCTCTCATCCTCCATTTTACTTCAGAACCGTGCTCTTGGGTGAAGCCAGGAAGTACTTTCAAAAGGTCCCAGGGAAGACCCGACACAGAGAAGACTCCCTTGACCTTAAGTTTGTAGCTCTTACCCTAGATGACATAATGGCACCCCTAACTCACATTATCAATGCCTCACTTAGACTCACGCAGTTCCCACAGCTGTGGAAAGCTGCCTTAGTTACTCCAGTATTCAAGAATGATGATTGCTCCTTACAGGGAAACTATAGGCCAATCTCGATTCTCCCACCCCTATCGAAGACGCTTGAACGAATAGTTGCAGATCAGTTGGTAGAATGCATCAACAAGTATAACATTCAGTGCCCACAACAGCATGGGTTTCATAAAGGACACAGCACCACAACAGCCCTGCTTGAATTTACTGGTTTTATTCACAACTCCCTTGATCTTGGCACTCTTGTCTGTGCAGCATTTATCGACCTGTCGAAAGCTTTCAACATGGTTAATCATGACCTTCTTATTGGGCAGCTTGCTACTGCTGGACTCTTCAAGGACACCGTTGGCCTGGTTCAATAGTTATCTCACAAGCCACTCTCAAAGGGTTAGAATCGACAGTGTCCTTTCTGACAGCAGATCTGTCTGCTCAGGGGTGCCCCAAGGCTCCATTCTGGGCCCACTGTTTAGCTTATTCCTAAACCAACTCCCTCTTGCTTGTGTCTGTGAAATTCTACTTTATGCTGATGATGCAGTGTTGTTTACAAGTGATAATAACCCTGTTACCCTAGAAAGGACACTTCAGGACAGTTTCACGAAGGTTGAAAGATGGTTCAAGGACCATAAGCTTATTATGAATTATAAAAAAAAAACAAGTTAATGTAGTTTGCTAGTCCCCAGAACAGGTTTCATATCCACTATAACAAATGATGCTGGTACCCAGCTGGAGCTTGTTCACTAATTTAAATACCTGGGAATCACTGTTGATAACTCCTTGTCCTATTTCCACCAAATTGCCAACATTGCAAGGGCCATCAATGTCTGTATTGGTCTACTATGTAGGCATAAGCACAGTCTTACCCCTGAGGCTCTCAACCTTGCCATCCGCAGCTCTGTGGTCTCTCTTTGACTATGGTATAGTCATCTATGGATCGGCAACTGTTACAGCCCTGAAACTTATCATTATCGCTTTAAACAAAGCATGTTGTTTATCCACCAACTCTAAGCGCAGGACTCGCACATGTGACCTGTATGCTTGGGCTAACTGGCTCCAGTTTGCAAGCAGGCTCACGTTTCAGATTTTTCTATTGGCAAAAAAAGTGAACCTTGACATGCCGCCCATTGGTGTCCAAAGTCTCCTCACCCCCCCCCCACGACAGTGACCACCTTACCAGAAGCACAGAATGCTCTGTCTTCAAGATTCCTCACTGTCGCACCTCTCGGGGACAGATAACTTTTGCCTACTGTGCACCCAAATGGCTTAACAGCCTACCGCCTAGCATCTCCTTCCTTAATACCCTTGCAAATTCAAATGAGAACTCCTGAACCATCTATTAAACAAAGCCAGTTGTGATTGCTTCCAAATATTTCACCTTGATGATCCCCTATGCTCCCAACATTTGCTGTTCCCCAGCTTGCTCAGAGTTCTTTTTTTCTTGCCCTTGCCTGCCCTCTAACTGCCTCTCCATACTATCTTGTCCTCCCTCAGCCCCCCACCCCATTTCCCCTGTTTGTCACATCCCAAGTTCATTTCTGCTTTTTATTCTCCTCGTCTCTTTACTGTTTCTTCTTCTTTGTACTGTGCCGCTCCCTTCTTTCCTTTGTCAAGGCCCCTGGGCTGCTGCCTCACCTACTCTCATTACATTCCTCATACTTCTACCACTACCTGCCCTGTTGGTTCTATTTCTGTGACAGATGCGGCATTACTTTTTTACCAAGGTATATCTCGCCCCTGGCATTACCCTCTCCTTTGATGTCCTCACAGTGCAGCCCTCCTGCAACCTTCACTTCACATTGCATTATTTGTATATTTGTATATACTGTTTATTACCTAGTGGTTAGTCCAGTGTTTTGATATGCACTATTGTTACTGCTTATGATTTCTGTGTTTTCTCTCCTCTGTTTGTTTTAACTTTGACGTGGAACCTATAAATGAGCCTGTCCTCAAAGGTGTTAATCCGAGACCATTAATAAATACATAAATAATATAGGCTCAGGTGGCACACAGGAGAGACGCTAGACAGCACAGCATTTTAAATCAGACACTGACTGCAGACATGACCAACACAGCACAGCAGACCACCAATAAACATAATTAAACACCACCTACACTTGCCTTCTTGCAAACTAGAGCTATGTTAGCTCAAACTGAGCAGTTTTGTGCTGTTTTACTGGTAGAGCCACTGGCCTACTCCAGACGCTACAGAAAGAGAGAACGCCTCACAGATTGCAGCAGGCTTCTTTTCCCAGGTGCTCCCTTACCCTGACTGGCACCACATCAAATGGCCAATAGTGTGTGGCCCCTGCCAGCTCAGAACTGCCATGTGCAAACTGGAATCCCCCCCACCACCACCTCTTCTGCTTATTGTTTTTGACCTTTTGTGCACACAGCATGCGATTCCCCCCGCAGCATGATGATATCTGTTGTTGCCTGCCCCCCAATCACTACTCACCCCACCCACTGCAGCACCACCAGTCAGTCCTACTTCCCAGTTGTTGCTTGCAGCAGCCTTCACCTCGAGCCCCCAGCAGTCCATACTCCTCTGTCTTCTCCATTCCAAACTTCCAGCCTCCAGTTAAATTCCACAGGCTGCAGGCTCAGTCCAACTGATGCCCCAACTGAACTGACCCCAACATTCAGTCACTAACAGGCACCCGTGGCCCCACACCACTTTATCCATCCCAGGCCATAAGGACTTCCCCACCGACTCCCACATCATGAAGTACTGACAAGCAAAGTAGCAGCTCCTCAGCAGTGGTGGGCAGATGCACCAGTAGCGTTCAATTTTAAAACGGCAGGACAGGAGGAGGAGAAGTGAAACACCAAGCAGCACCTCGACAATACCACAGTTCTGTAGTCACCAGGAGTCAGTCTCTCACCTGCTCATCCTGTCTTCTTGCTACTGGCGGTGGCATGCACTTATGCTATGTCTGGGTGCAGTCCATCACCTTCTCCCTCCCTGCTGCAGCTCAGTCCTGCTCCTCCCAGTTCCGACCAGGCCAGCTTGTGCAGCGATGGTCCACTATCCCCATCGCTCTGTCTCTTGTGTGTCTCTCTCTCTTTCCCCCCAAGGCAGGACCCACTAGTGAAACCTGACCCCCCCCAGAACAGCAAGCTCCCAACTCTTGAGTCCCTCCTAGTCCATCAGCAGTTAGCATAGAAGCATAGACTTTGACAGCAGATAAGGACTGCTTGGCCCTCCCAGTCTGCCCATTTCCCTACCTATTGGATAAACTGCAGATCCTAGTTAACCAACAGCCTATTTCCTCCTACCCCTCACAAGAATTGCCTTATGTTGGTCCCATGTATTCTTGAACTCCCCCACTGCTTTTGACCCCACAGCAGTGTAAGGGGCTGAATGTTGTGGGTGACAAATGTGCTCACCTTAATTGTTGGGGGGGGGGGACTTGTGCCCATCCCCCCCTATAATTACACCCCTGTACCTAATGAAGAGGCAAAGCATGTTCTGAGTGCCAGGGATTATTGTATTGTGTCTTTATCTGCACTAGTTTTTAAAGCATTTTCTGTAATAAACTGGCACTTGCTTCTTAGAGACAAAGGACAAATTCAGGCACTCACTACCAGAATGGAAGGAGCCCAGGCAGATAAAGCCTGCATTGCTGTTTAAATAATTTTATCTGTCTGGTCGTCTTCAATTCTGGTGGTAAGTGCCTGAATTTGTGCTTTGTCTGCTCTGGTTTTTCATGAACACCATCTATCCAGTGCGCGCCGTTTTCTTGTTTTGTTTCACTTACATCTTAACCAGCTGATTTGTCTGCGCCATCTTCTGTGTTCCATGCACCTTCTACTTCTGTGGCAATCTCTATTGTGATGAGCGCATGGCACTTTGAAAAAGTACAGGCCAGTTGGAAGTCATCTAGTCTTTAACGTCTGCCAAGCACCTTTTTAAAACTTGTAATGAACGATTGCCATGGCCCTGAACATGATTGAAGAAGAGTTACAGCTGCGTATCATCTGCATAGCTTTAATACAGTTCCACCAAGTCAGTTTGACAATAAAGTTATCGAAGTCCGGCACAGCGACAGGAGTTTGCCGGTGGCGACCATGTCGCCTGGCAAATCTGTCGACTGACAGCCACAGCACCCCAAGCATCGGGGCACTTTTGTATTGAGCCACCTGCACCCCCGGATCTATATATATCGAACTCCTGGGGGTGGGAGGAGTGGATTCGTTGGGTGAGTGGCCAAACTCGGGAGTCAATTATTCCATTCATCGCTCTGACAACTCGTTAGACACAGCAAGTGTCAAGGGGGTTGTGTCGCTGTGGGGGATTTGATGGTATACCCTTTAATACCCAGCATTGCAACTCCTAATCTTACACAGAGTTCTCGTATAGTGCAGAAAGTCTTTTTTTTGGGGGAGGGGGGTTGATCCCTGGGGAAAAGCACATTCTGTGGCCACCTGTCCCTGTAGAAAGGGGTCTGTGGCCTCTGACTGCTCCCGATCATCATGTCACTAAGATGAACTGGCATGCAGCAGAATCTTCTTCCTGAACTTATGGGGGCACCGAGGGCAACATGTGGAGCCAAATAAATGGATTTGGAAACAGAACCCAACAATAAGGTTTAACATTCATGGTTGAGAAGGTGTGCATAACGGGAAACTGTTATGAACATAAACTGCTGCTTTAATTGGTGTATGTAAGTAGATAATGTCACAGAAATTAGCAAAAAAAAAAAGGAAACGGTATTTGATGGCCAGTTTCAGGTAATTGTTTGCTGTTTGGAAATTAATTTGCATACACTGTATGATTTAACAGTATTCACATTCTGTAGTTTTTTGCTTTGAAATGAAGTGTCTGTTTTTGTGTTACTCTTTTTAATCAAGCTTTTCCTCTTCAGGTTAATAAAGGGTCTGAAGGATCACAGGATAGCTCAAGTATGTTGCGGCAGTTCTCACTGCATAGCTCTAGCAAAAGGTATTTCACAGGTTACTCTCTAATGGCTGCATGATGCATTTCTAAAACTGTTGAATTTTTTCTTTTCTGTGTCCTTCCTCAGCCTTGAGTTTTCATGGTCAGACGTGTGGAGATATGTATGAGATTGATGTTGCTGTGTCTCTGGGAATGTCTGTATCATCTTTACTGAGTTCCTTTGTGTAACTATTTTCTAAGATTAGATGTAAATTCTGGATAGATAGTGGATTGCAATAATATTTAGATGAGGTGAACATCCAGAACTCATGAAGGGTAGTAGCAACCTCAAATGTGTTATGACGTTCTTCTCCTATTGTGCGGCCATGTGGGAGACTCTGATTGGTGGAGTTGTAGGGGTGCTGCGGAAGCAGTATTCTTGGACTAAGGGGAGGGGCAGACAGCAGCCACAGCAGCAGTGGTTCCTTGAGGTGGGACCAGATAAGCCACTGCATACAACAGGTCTACCACAAGGTCAGCCATGATATAGCACTGAGAGGTGGAAAGTGGGGGGAGGACCCAACAGTAAGGGTCCAGTAGAGA
The DNA here is from genome assembly GCA_016271365.2 of Neoceratodus forsteri. Taxonomy (NCBI): domain Eukaryota; kingdom Metazoa; phylum Chordata; order Ceratodontiformes; family Ceratodontidae; genus Neoceratodus; species Neoceratodus forsteri. The sequence continues at coordinate 626,063,680 of CM057453.1, read as the reverse complement.
GTACAAGGTATGTATAAAAAATAAAAGAAATTGGGGTGCAAAATTATTAATAATAGACAAAATACAATCTTTTGTCCCACTATAAGCCATTATGTATTTTTCTGTATCACATCAGTTTGGTAAGTAAAAGGGCAGATAGGAGGTATGCATAAATAAACAGTAGGTTTATACAGTGGTAAGTGCCGACGTTATAGTTCCAGTCATATCAGCCTTGAATCAGTGCGCTACATTGCTTTTTGTTCAGTTAGCCACTTAGACTACCAGGTAAAACATTTAACTAGCCAAAACAAATTTTAGATGGCCAAAAGTGTTTTGCAGAATCTTTGCTTTAATTACAAATAAATGCTTCAAGGTACTGCAGGTTATTGATGTTTTCCATCATATTTCAATGAAGTGTTTATCAGCTTATCACAGCATTATATACACATATGGTCAGTGGTGTGACTTGTGTAGGTAATATGTTTTAAACAGTTAAGCACAGCCTACTTGGGCAGTCTAAGTCTGATTAGTATACGTAGCATTTAAAGCTGGCTAGGGGTGAATTTGCTGAGAATTTTTAGTGACAGCCTTTACTCCCTGATTTGAGAACAAAAAAAGTACAAGAACGTTACCTGAACTTAACATACTAAAAAGCCAGCAGATTAGGCCCAATGGTCTTTCAAGTCTGCTCGTGGATCAGTGCCCACCGAGGGCACTGTTTTAGCCCCCCTTCCCACAAGGTCCCTCCCCCCAGCCCCCGGTGAGGCTGTGGGATGCACCCTATCCCAGCTTCTTTTGAACCCCTCCACAGTTTCAACAGCCACCAGTTCCGCAGGCAGCACATTCCATGGCTCCACAATCCTCTCTGTGAAGTAATTCCTCCTTGTCTCCCCCATAGTCTCCCACCAACTAGCCTCATCGAGTGCCCCCTAACTCCCTCAACTGCAGCACCCCCTCAAAGTTGACCCTGATTATTCCCTTGAGGTACCTGCAGACCTCTGTCATATCCCCTCTGTTTCTCCTCTTCTCCAGTGAGTACAGGTTGAGCTCTTCTATCTGCTCCTCATAGGGCTTTTCCACTAGACACTGCATCATCCTGGTCGCCCTCCTCTGGACCCTCTCCAGAAGAGCAGTATCCCTTTTTAAGTAAGGATGCCAAAACTGCACGCAGTATTCAAGGTAACTGTAGTAATATAGCAGTGGAAGGAGCACCTTTCGGCTCCTTGAGGTTATCCCCATAGCAGTGCACCCCAGCATATTATTTACTTGGGCTGCAGCCCTTGTACACTGCTCGGAGTTGTTCATTTTGGCATCCAACACCACCACCCCAAGATCCTTCTCCCCCTTAGAAACTTATAGTGTCTTTCTCGCCACCCCCATTCCAGGTGTACACATGAGCTGGGTTTTTGGCCCCCAGGTGGAGCACCCTGCATCTCCCAGTGTTAAACATTAGTTTCCTGGTGCAGGACCACATCCCCAAGGTCTCCAGGTCCTCCTGAAGAGCTAGCTTCACCTCCTTCCCATCCAACACTGCCCACAGTTTCGAGTTGTTGGCAAAGAGGCTCATTCCACTCCTGATGTCTGAGATATAGGCATTAAACAGGAGTGGGTGCAACACCGAACCCTGTGGGATCCCGCTAATGACTCTCCTGGGAGATGAGACCTCCCCCCCACCATCATCTTTTGTACCCACCCTGCTAGCCAGTTTCCTATCCACCTGATCAACTGCTCCCCCACACCCATATCCCCCAACTTCCCCAGCAACCCGGGATGCGACACCGAGTCAAACGCCCTGCTGAAGTCTAGAAAGAGGACATCCACTGGCCTGCCCTGATCCAACTCTCTTGTCATCCCTTAATAGAACTACACCAGGTTGGTCTGACGTGATCTGCCCCTAACAAAGCCATGCTGGCAATCATCTGGGTGGCTCCATGCCTTCAGAAACCCCTCTAGCCTCTCTTTCAAGATGACCTCCATCACTTTGCCCACTACCGACACCAGGCTTACTGGCCTGTAAATTACCCGGCTCCTCTGCAAGCCTCCCTTGTGTATAGGCACGATATGGGCCATCCTCCAGTCTCGAGGCACCCTCCCCGACTGAAGGGAGGAGTTAAAAACGTCCGCCAGAGGTGCAGTCAAGGTATCAGCCAGCTCCTTAAGCACCCTGGGATTAATCCTGTCTGGGCCTTGAGTGCTTACCGCACCCTTCCAATGGGGATTTCTTCATCAATTGCCCCTACTACATCTGCCTGCCCCCCTTCCCCTCCCTTGCAGTGCCGCCGCCATCCTCCCTTGATGAAGATTGAGGCAAAATATAGTACCTCCGCTTGATCCCCTGCCTCCTCCACCCACCCACATCCCGTGCTAAGTCTACTAATCTGCCCTTCCCTTTTCCTCTTTCTCTCATGTACCTAAAGAATCCTCCCCCCCCCTTAATCCCCTGTGCCAATCTCCGTTCCGCCCCTGCCTTGGCTGACCTCACCACCTGGGTGACCCTCTTGGCTGTCCTATCATACTCTCCCTTGGCTCTAGCTCCCCCACCAAGAGAATGTTTGTCTCCGCTATAAGCAGCCTTTTTCTCCCTCACCACATCTTGAACCTCCCTTGTCCACCAGCTTGGCTTCTTTGCTGTGCCCCACTTGCGCCTCTCCTTCTTGCAGGCCTTGGTAGCCTCCAGGAGCCCTTTTTTTTTTTTACAACTTCCCACCGGGCCTTAATGCCCGTACCTGGCCTGATCTCATCCAACTAGCCCCTGAGGATCCTCTAAAATCTACCCCCAACGTTTTTATGTGATCTACCCCCGGCAGGTCCATGGGTAACCAGACAGTGGCGTGATCACTTCCTGCCAGTGGGTCCCCAACCACTAGGTCTCTGATGAGCTCACCGTCCTGACAGGACCACATCCAAGATGCGACTCCCCTCCCCCACACACGTTGGATCAGTCACTAGCTGGGCAAGAAATGCATCCCGGAAGATGTCCAGCAGGCGCTGTTCCTTGCCCCATGACGCCATAGTCCCCCAGTCTGCCCCTGGCATATTCAGATCCTCCAGTACCACTGTTCTGCTCTCTGCCCTATCACAGTGGTCCCTAAGGTTCACCAGTAGGCCCTCCTCCTGTTCCTCCCCCTGCCCGGGTGGCCTATATACCACTCCCATCTTCACCCGCTTGCCCCCGGAGCCTATGGGGTGACCCATAAGGCCTCCACCTTATCCCCCGCCTTCTCAACCTTGAATATCCCAAATACATCCTTAATGATGAATGCTACTCCCCCTCCCCTCCGCCCAGTCCCTTCTGCACGTGGTGTATCCTGGTAGGTTTCTGCCCCTGTCGTGTTTGGAAGTGACCCACGTCTTGGTGACAGCTGCCACATCCACCCAACCCTCCAACAACAGTGCCTGTAGCTCTGGCATCTTATTCCCCATGCTTCTGGCGTTAATCAGGACCACTCTCCAACGTGCCCCTGCCCCCCCTTCCCCTGCACTAAAGGCTCCAGGGTCCCTGCATACAAGGACCTCTTCTTGCACTATCGGGTGTACCTAATCTGTGCTCCCTTTCCCCCCTTTTGTGTGAGAAGACCTGGGCCCTCCAGGCTTGGCCTGTCAGGGAGCCCCCAACCTCCCCCCTTCACAAGTTTAAACCCCACCTGGAATGGATGAACCCTGCCAGTCTAAACTTAAAGGAAATTGTGCAGTCACAAGGGCAAAGGTAGAGTCCAGAGTGTCTGTATGACACTGCAGTGCACCCACTCTATAAGCTGAGTGTGTGTGGGAAGGAGAAAACAGAGAAACATTTATTTTTAGGTTGATCCTTTATTTCTTCTGACCCCCCACCCCCAACCACCACCAATGCTATGATTGAGCTCCTCCAGTCTGGCACCACTGTTTGTGTGTGTTTGTGCTAACTCCCTCTCCCAAGCCTGCCATGTGTCCTTGCACACATTCATGTGCTTTGACAAAGCTGTTATTACAACCAGCAAATATGGAGCTACACAGGACATAATCAGCCCTCTTGCCTCCAACTCTGCACATCAACTGAATATTTCAGTAGCATTGTGTAAGGAAGGTGGTGATGTGCAAAAACAACGTGATGTCAGCATGCTGCGTCACAACATTGGGTGGGCTCAAAGGCTGCTGAAGCCAGTTTTAACTAGCACTAGCAAACATCATCACAGACAGCATTTCTAATTGCCAGACAGGTTACTTACTGAAATCAGAGGTGGAAGAATTAAATCACAGGTCGCTCTGGTGATTGAAACAGTCACCACATAGAGCACTGATGGATAATGCTGAACTAGGTTAATTCCCAACTTTTATGGCATCTGACTTGTTCGGCTGTTGATAAATTATGATGTGTGTTTTGCCATTTTGTAGTCCATCATTTAGGTTGTGGGTATGTGTTTAGCTGGGGCCAGGTGTAAACCACTGTGGGCAGGATGGGCATGTTGGATACCTCAGCCTAAATTTAGTGCACATTTCTGGGTGACCCACACATTTTGGGGAACCACATTTATTGGCAGCCGCGTGGAGCCCAAATTAAAGTAATACCTTTCAGTATTACCGCAGTGCTGTGTGATTCAGTGTCCATGCACTTTCTGAATTACACATAGCACTCTATGAATTTCAGTCAAATATATCCTCCCTCAGCAAAGGTTTGCTGAAGTTCCTCATGTTACAGCTATTTCTTGACATACCAGCTATTAAAACATTGAACTAACTTGATAGAAAACACTAAACACATGGTGCCCACTATTTTTAGACTTGCCATTCTTTAAAATAAGAAAGTGCTACACATTCTGGATATTTGTTCTGAATTTTAAAGGCCAGTACTAGAGATTGATCAGTATGTGCAGTTTGTCGTACTTGAATATGACAGCCATTCTTTTCCCAGGGCTCCAGGTTATTCTGCAGTAACCATCAAACTTTTGTCTTTTTGTTTGCTCCTATATATGTGAGCTGTGTTCTAGTAGTGAACACTGAACTGTTAACCAGGGGACCTAGGTTCTAAATCCACCATAGACAGCAGGACTCGCTGTGTGGCCTAGAAAAAGGCATTTTACCTTTCTGTGCCTCAGTCCACCCAGCTGTAGCACTGGGTTGAACAGGACCCCACTTTATTTTTTTTTTTGAACTTAGATGATTTTTTATTTATAGTTTCATTCCATTACATTTTAGGCAGTATGACAATACATATCCAAATACATAGTACAACAGTTATACATCAGGTTCATTCTTACAATATATCCTCCCCTTAACCTAGAGAACATTTCAGTGAACTGCCTTCGAATGATATCTCTTGTTCTAATACATAAAACTATAATGTTATTATAATATTGTGTTAGATAATAATCAATTTCTCCTACTCTCTACTATAAACAATAATTTAATAGTGTTCCATTCGATGTGGGTTTTATTTCTCTAAGTCTAATCTGTAACAACCTGTGGTCTGTTTCAGGTTCTGACTTCTTTATTTAGCTCTCAGATTTATTCTACATTCCTTCATTCATCATCCCTGTCTCTTTACTTTTAATATATATATATATGACCCATCTCTCAGCTTAGCCTTTTCAGCTCTGCAAAAATTGATCCAACACTGGGGTTACCTCAGTGTCTTCAATATAATCATAATATGGAAGCCATTTAGTATTATATTGCTCCACTTTTAGGTTTAATCGGGCAGTGATAGCTTCCATAGTTTTAATCATGTTTATATTACTTCTTCACATATCTTTGGTCAGTAAACTTCGTTGCAGCCAATGTTGGGTAATTACTTTAAGAGCTGCTATTACCAGTATGTAAAATAAGTATTTCTGGTTATTTGTTTTAATCTCCTTAGGAGTTAGTGCTAGTAATAAGATTTCCTTGCAATTGGAAAATATTTTGCAGAGCTTGCTTAACTCCCTGCCAGAACTCTCCTATCTGTGGACAATCCCAAAAGATATGTATATATGTGCCTCTATTTCTGCAGCCCCTCCAACATTGATCTGTAGAAGGTTTAGTATAATGAGCGGAGATTACGGGGGTAATAAAGTATCTAGATATTACCTTCCATCTGAATTCTCTCCACCCTGGGGAGCTCGTTGTCTTGGAGATTCCACCCCAGATTCTGCACCAGTCTATGTCTGACAGTGTTATATTCAGCTCAGCTTGCCAGTCCTTCTCTATCTTTAAAACATATATTCTTCCTATTTCTTCCTGTAGTGCCTTATATACGAGAGATATGTACCCTTTCGGGTCCACCATGTGGCCTTTTTGGTATGTGGCTACTAGTGGAGGTGCAGGAGTCGGCATGCCATTCTTCTCCTACCTCGGTGACAATATAATGCCTGCATTGCAGATATTTAAAAAAGTCTGTTTTATGCAAATTAAATTCCTTCTGCATATCTATAAAAGATTTTACCCCATCCCCCTTAATAAATTGGGTGAGATTTTTTAAACCTCTCCCTTGCCACCTATGGAAGCAACTGTCCCGTTGGTTGGTGGGGAATTTCGGAAGATGGTTAAGAGGGATATATTCCCAAACTGGTGTAGGGATTTCCCACCATTGTCTTGTGTCTATCCAAAGTTTTATCGTTTGTTTGGTCCACCTATTTTTAATTAACTTAACATCTGTCTGTGTAGCTACCCATGGCAGTATTTTCAGGGGTATCATAGGGTGTGCCTCTTTTTCCATTGAGTACCAACCTCCATTATCCTCAGCGCTTAGCATTTTTAAGATTGGGAGAATTTGGGCTGCTCTATAATAATTATAAAAGTTGGGTACCCCCCCTCCCTCCTTTACCCTTATCTACTGTAAGTAGTTCCCATCTTTTCCTTGTCTTTCTGCCGGCCCAGATGAATCTTGATATTTTATTTTTAAGTTCCTTCCATGCCTTATAAGGAAAAGGTATGGGTAAATTTGTAAAAAGGAATAAATATCTGGGAAGTACATTTACTTTAATCGCATCTATCCTATTTGTAAAGGTCAGGGGGAGTGTTTGCCATCTATTAATGTCCTCGAAGACCTTCTTTTGAAGTATTCCATAATTAAGATGGTACATTTTAGAGACCTTGATTGGGATCTGTATTCCTAAATACTTAGTTTTGTCTTTCACCCATTTAAAGGGGTTTTTCCCTTGAGTTACTATTGGTGAGGCTGAGGCTCCCCCTAGTGGCAAGATCTCTGACTTGTCTTCATTAATTCTGAAACCTGATATTTTACCAAACTGTGCGAGCAGTTCTAATAATGGGGGGATAGATGTCTCTGGGTCTGACAAATAAATCAGCGTGTCGTCCGCATATATGATATCTTCTTTACTGTCCCTCGGACTTGGATCCCCTTAATCTCCTTCCTTAATCTGATTGCTTGGGCTAATGGTTCCATCGCAATGGTGAGCAAAAGTGGAGATAGGGCACAGCCTTGTCTGGTGCCCCCAATATTGTAAACCTTTCTGAAATTGTACCGTTAACTCATATTCGGGCTGTGGGGTTTCAATATGCTGCTGTGATCCATTGCATGAATGGGCCCTCGAAACCCATATAATAAAGTACCTCTTGCAAGTAAGTCCAATTCAGCCGATCAAAGGCTTTTTCAGCATCAAGAAAAATTGCCACTTGTGGGTTCTGTGACTTAACTTCATTACTGATTATATTAAGCAATCTTCTAATGTTATCAGACATATGTCTGTGGGGGATGAATCCAGTTTGATCTGGATGTATCAAAATCTCAATGTATTTCTGCACCCTGTTAGCCAATATCTTTGTCAGAATTTTAGGATCTTGATTTAGTAAAGATATGGGTCGATACGATTCACAAAACATATAGGGTTTGCCAGGTTTGGGGATTACTGTAATTATGGCATCTTGCCAGGATTCTGGTAGCCGTTTTTCTTCTAAAATGGCGTTCATGACCATGGTTAGTTTCGGGGCCACTATATTTTTAAGTTTTTTTTATAGAATTCTGCGGGAAGTCAGTCAGGTCCCGGTGATTTACCAATTGGAAGATTTGTAATGACCCCCTGAACTTCCTTATCCGTTATTGGGGCCGAAAGCTCTTTCTGCATTCCTATAGTTAGTTTTGGGATCTTTAAGGCCTTCAGGAATTCTGCCACACCTTTTTTAACTTCTGCCGTGGCTATCTCACTTGATTTCACTTTCTTCCCTTTTTGTTTCTTTTTATCTAATACAAAAGGGACATATCTGTTTGCTTGTTCTTTTTTTAATCGGAGTGCTAACAGTTTTATTGCCTTCCCTTCTCCCTCATAATACTTTTGCTTCATGAATCTTAAGATACCTTCTGCCTTTTCGTTATCTAATGCCCCCAATTCCGCCCATTTTTTGTTTAGTTCTTTTAGGATTCCTTCTCCCTTTCCCCTTGGTTGATCTTTATGTGCTCTTTCCAGGGTTTCTATATTTTCTATTAGTGTCCTTCTCTTTTTTTCCCTAAGTTTCTTTTTGGCTGAAGCCAAACTAATTATTTGTCCCCTTACTACCGCTTTCATTGTGTCCCACCATAGTAATGGAGAGCTATCTTTCATCGGGGAGTCTACCGCTAAGTTATCAATAGTCTGTTGTATTTGCTGTACAAAATTTCCATCATTAAGTAGGAATACATTTAATCTCCGCGTGTGCCTAATTTCCATTCCCCATGTTATTGTCATAGTAATTGGTGCATGATCCGATAAAGTATGTGAGCCAGTTTAAGAAGATGTAAAATAATGGGAGTTGTCTTATGGGTCATTAACAAATCTATTTGGGAATAAGACTTGTTAGCTGCAGAGTAACAGGTATAGTCCCTTTCCCCGGAGTGGTGCAACCTCCACACATCCACCATCCCACTCTCTTCCATTATGGCTTTGAGTTTCCTATTGATCTCGGGGAGCCTGGTTGGCTCAATGATCGATCTAATGATGGGCAAGGGACCGCATTAAAATCTCCTCCCAATATCAATATCCCTTTCGAAAGGCTCGTTATCTTTTGGAAAACCTCTTTGTGGAATTTGTCTGTTCCTATGTTAGGGGCATATATATTGATTATATGTACTATCTGGTCTTGTACCAGGCTCGTGACCCTAATATACCTCCCTTCAAAGGCTTTCTCAACTTCATGTATCACTAATGGGCAGTTTCTCTTCACCAGTATTGCTACTCCTGCTTTTCTAGCTCCTACATATGATGTAGCTTCCACTCTCCCCACCCAGGCTCTTCTAAGCTTTAAATGCTCTGCATCTGAGAGATGGGTCTCTTGAAGGAGGGCTACATCGCAGTCTAACCTCCTAAGCTCCGTCAACAGTTTAATTCTTTTCACTGGGGAGTTAATACCATTGACATTATATGAAACTATCTTTAATAGAGCCATTCCAAAACCAATTATCTATCTATTGTTCTGCTTGCCAAGCTCTGAGCCAGACCGCGATGCAACCCCCCCCCCATAAGTCGTCCAGATTTTCACGTTCCTTCTTTTTATTAAAAAAAAGAGAAAAAATCCACATCGGAAATCACATCAAACTTACAAAGCAAGGAATAGAACATTCTCCTTGCAATATACAACCAGTTCAACAGTTTAACTATTTTGATCAACCAAACTTTTGACCTCCAAGGAAAGTCAAAGTCACTTCTGTGACTAATTACTAAGCCCCAAAGGTGTTAAAGGGGCGTTGTAGCTAGTACACTCTTAGTGTAATTTGCTTACAACTCTGGAATTAAAGACGTCCCCTCGGTGAGAGAAATTGTATACCTTCGTCTTCTCACCAGTCTACCCTCCCTCTCCTGCTTTTAGAATGCTATATATCCCTCAAATCCCTCTGTGCAATTCGTCCTCTATCAGGTATTGCCTGCTTAGCTCCCGGTTGACAGTTACCTTCTATTACGTATAATTCGCTCCCTCTTCCCCAACCTCTTCTCGATTGACACCAAAATCCATAACCCTCTTCATTTCTGCTTTCCCTTTCAGTGCCCTCGTGGTGTTTTTATGGTGTCTCCGCATAACCTTTTCCACTCTACTTACCGCACCAGAAGCTATCATTTTTTGATTCCGTGAATTTTACAGTCCCATACTATCCACAGTTCCCCTTAGTGCACTTAAGATTCAGGTTTCCTCATTTAATGACTTTAAACGAGGAAAAAAGTAGAAAAACTGAGCAAAACCTGCATTCATATTCAGTCCTTCGATGGTAATGTTTCTTCTTTACCCAATGTTGTGGATTGATCTCTTCCATCTGTTCTCTGCAAGAGTTTTGCAATGTCCCCTAGAGCAGACCTTGGGAACGACACTGTTGCTCCTCGATTCTTACTCTTGCCTCTGGTGACCACACTCCAAGCGCTTGCTCTCAGTTGCTTTTCAAGATTTTCATATGCCAGGTCTGGAACTGGGACTTCTAATTTCTTCAGAAAGGGGAGTGCTTCCAGCAGCGTTGGGAAGATCTTCGCACCACTCTCTGTATGTACCTTTAATCTGGCTGGGAATAATAGTTGTGCTTTGATTTCTTTTTTTTCTCTCAGCTCTTTAATTATCCCTCTGACTCGTTGTCGTTCTTTCTGAAGGGCTGTTGAGAAATCTTGATTGAAATAGATTACTGCTTCTTTGTATTTTAAATCCCGATGCCTCCAGGCTTCTCTCAGTATCCACTCTTTAGTTTGAAAATGTAACATTCTGATCACGAATGATCTAGGTCTTGCTGCAGGGTCTGCTGGCTTGGGCACTAGGGATCTGTGTGCTCTGTCGATCGCCATTTCAAGGTCTGTTGGTATCTCAAGCAGAGTTCGGATTACATGTAGAATAAAATCTGCAGCTGTAGCAAAGCCTTCTTCTGCCCCTTCTGGAATTCCGTGAATTCTGAAATTATTACGTCGGGATCTGTTCTCTAGATCTTCAAGCTTAGCATGTGTTTCCCGGTCTCTTTGCATTAAATATAACAAGAGGCGGTCATTACTTTCTTGCATCTCAGTCATTTCCTCCAGGCGAGCATCGTTTTTGGTGACTTTTTTATCCAGAGTTCGCATGTCCCGTCTTAGATCTGCCAGATCGCTGTCTATTTTGTTCACCGTGGCCAGTATCTTCTGCAATGTGTATTTCGTACTCTCTGTGGGATCTATCTCCTCTGGATCTAAATCTACCGATGATTTGGAGGGATAGCGTCTCCACGTGGATAGGTTCATCAGGCCCTCTTGCGGTCGGCTTAGCAGTGTTTGCTTCATTTTGCCTCCAATATGCGTCTGCTTTGCACCCTTTGTTTTTGGGGGTTTACCTGCCATCCTGAGCTTTCGGGGAATATACTTGTTTATTAATAGGTTTGTCTTTTCTTTGAGGATTTCAAGCGATTAGAGGGTAGCCGTTGAAGAGCTCTCAGTCTCAACCTCTCGCCATTACGGTGACGTCACCAGAAGTCCCAGGACCCCACTTTAAATAAGACGTTGCACGTCAGTTAATCTTTCCTGGATAAAAACATTTAAAATAAAATATATATATTATATTTTATATATTTTTATATCATCGCATTCAGTTTGTTTTTAGACATTAACTATAGCTGAGATTCATAATAAAATATTGAGATAAGATCGATATTTTAGAACTCACAAGTAAAAAGTACTATATGTTTATGTTGAAAATACCATTGCATTTTGCTGTATTGTTCTTTAAATGTTGATACCTTGTATAAAATATGCACTTAGAGCTGTTAAATATTTTGTGATTTGGACATCAGCTTAATGTTGATATTTATTGGAAAGGGACACAAGGCACATTATAAAATAGATTTTTTTAATCTGTTGAAATAATTCCTGGTTTCTGACTTTGCTTCCTCTTGCTTTTTTTTTCTTTTTCAGATGGCCAGCTTTTTACTTGGGGACAGAACAGCCATGGTCAGCTTGGTCTGGGTAAAGGATTTCCTTCTCAAGTCAGTCCCCAGGTGGTGAAATACCTTTGTGGGATTCCACTGGCTCAGATCGATGCTGGAGGGGGGCATAGCTTTGCGCTGTCCCTGTCGGGAGCTGTGTTTGGATGGGGGCAGAACACCATGGGACAGTTGGGACTAAATGATGAAAAAGGTAGACATAAAATGCATAGCCAGCTCCTGTCCTTGACCTCCTAGGGTTTTTGTGAGCATCCATCAAAATTGTCCGGGGGGAGGGGAAGACACGGCGACTTACCGTATCTGTCTCCTCCTTTCCACCTCTGCCTGGGTGGGACATATAGCTTCACAACATCATGACGTCTTATTGTAACTGTTCCTTGCCCACTGGTGACATCCACGTGCTGTATGAACAAGGCACAGAGAGTGAAATAATTACAAAAAAATATAAACTTTGTGATCTGATGATGTGCACCCTGGCAGCCACAGAAATACCTAGTGTCTAGAACCAGCTCTGGTTTCTTTGAACTCTGAATTCTGGCATCATGAAGAATGTTGCAGTATGCACAGTTACATCTGTGGGAATATTTCTTGTTGTTCTGATATGTGGAAAGGAGACAATGCCAGTCATATTTAAAGTGATAACTCAAATCCAGTTGATAATTTCTGTTTGGTTCATAGAGTAAGCTGCAGAAACACTAGTTGGCAGAACACTCCAGCCCTGCCATTTGTTTCTGAAAACTTGTATGTACTTTTATTTTGCTGTTGCAAGTGAAGTGAGTTCTCTGACAGAACAGATATTTTAACACAAACACTTGCACTTTGACAAAGTTGACATCACTTGCTAAAACTAGGCGTTTTCATAATCGTAAACCGAAGTAGCTGTTCACCCAGGAGTATGATCCCTTCAGAGTTTAACTGATGAAATGTAGTTACAGAGCTACACCTGCGGTGCCACCAGCAATATTGTAAATAAAGAAACTATACCACGCTAATGATAGCGAGGTAGTAAAAGTACAAGGTCCGTGGTTAGTGGTCCCTGGTAATCCAATAAAGCCACCTGACACCAGATGTTGTTTTAAATCAGTTGCAATTTATTAATATCCAGATAAGCCCTAACAATTTTACCTCTAACATGATTAATTCTAAACAGCTGATGGCTTTTTACCACCAGGGTTACAGGTGTACAGAAAAAGTGAAGCAAAATTGCTCCCTTTTTCTGGGTGTTGAGCATCTATAGCAGCCGTGTGGCTATTCCTCTTGGACACACTGGACATACAGTCTGTCTAATACTTATACAGTGACAAGAAATGCAAAACAAAGGAAGTTTTCAGATACTGTGACCATAAAAGGCAAGAGAGTTGGGTTATGAGACAAGGGTTCGAAAGTACATTGGCCACAAGATACCTCAGTTATAAGATGCATTTGACACTTGAGGTTTAGGGTTTCAATAGGCACATTAAAGTAGGGCAGATATTCCTCTATTTCCTGGTGATCAGGGTCACTTTCAACAATTTTGACTATGGGGGTGAGGGAAGACCAGTAAGGGGATTCCCGAATTCCCACAAATAATACTTTGATTAATATGTTTAGTATAACTAAGCATTTTTTTATCTTAATCTGTTAATTGCATGCCAATACTTTTACCTTACATAATTTTTAAGCTATTATAATGCAAGCTACAATTTTTAAAGCTAGGAAAAAAGTTTATAATTGATTACATGAAAAACCCTTTTTAAAACTGGTTGCCATCATACAGATAGTCAAGGTAACCATGAAAGGAATCCTGTTCTGGAGTTGGTACAGGGGTAATCACAGAATGAGCAAAAATGGAATGGTATCTTTGAGACAAAACAGAAACTAGGCATGTCAACACCTCACGTGATATGTATAAAAGATAGTGAACATCTGATATTGCATAATAGTGCCGAAAACAATTGAATAGAATGTACAACAAAACATAACATAATAGCTTGCATCGACCAAAAAAAAAAAAGTTAATTGAATCCACTTTGAGAGTGGATAAGTTAGATGCTGCCTATCTGTTGAGGTGTGGCACACCCTTGGAGCTTGATTGAAGAATCTGTTAATAATCTCTTAATACATAGGTCATTATAAAATGTATATGACCAGTTTAGAAAGTTCATAGAAGTAACAGTCCATAAAGTTCATATAAGTAACCACAAGCTGGTGTAGTTACAGCACAGGTGAAATGTCATTTGCAGAAAGGTAGTAACTTGACAAAGAACATGGAGCTATGCAGACAGCAATTTAAAAACAAAACACCAGCACAGTAAGAAAGTCAGTGTTCAGGCTGCGGATTGCTGGATAACTGAATTTGAAAAGGTCTTGCCAGGGGAGCATTAGATTGCACACCAAGTCCTTCTAATGGAGTAGCCACACACACACACACACACACACACTAGCATGGCATTTGTGTTGTGGAGGTTGATCACACCATTGCACAAAGATTTAGTCCATAAAAAAAAAAAAAAAAAGTAACAGTTCACAATAAAATGATTAAGAGCACAGTCCATAACAGAGCAAAAGGTTTGTATAAAATCCCAGCCAGGTTTGGAAAAAGCAGCAGTGATGAAAATGGATGTCTTGCTTGAAGGAGCAATTTAGGGGATTGCCCCTATCCCAGACTTAGCCTCATAATAAGCAGAAACAATAAGCTTGATTGTAGAGTCTGAATTGGCTGAACATTTTTCAGTTGATTTAAAGTTCTACAGATAGGTGTAATTTGGCTGAAAATATTGCACTTGCAGAGGTAATAATATCCTATTTCATATAGTAGTCCTTATATGGAACCAGTCAGGCACAAAGATGGTGATGACATTGAAGCTGCGGCAGTCTTTTTTTTTTTTTTTTTCAGGAAAAAAATGAATGATTTTTGCAGCTTAGATGAAAGTGTTACTGCTGTTGTATGTGGAGATGTTATGTGTGCCACACCGTGGAAGCCTGTAAACTTGCAAAGCGTGTTAGAAACTGAGTTAAGAACACATAAATAATCTGTTAAACCAATGACCTTTCTGTATTGTAAAGAGTGGTGTGACAGAGCCTAAATTTCTGACAATTGTGGAAAGAGGAAAAAAAAATGTGGCATCAACCGCACACCTGGGGGGTGCAGGCCGAGGTCCAATAATACCATTTAACCATCTGTGAATCCATGACGATGTCATGGTTACACCCTGCTTTCAAATCGCAGATGGGGCTATGACAGTGATGAACATGATTTCCCCATGTGTTACTGGCATGCCTAACTGAGACCTGTGTTATAAAATTGTGTAATGTTATAACAACACACTTCAAACATATAGTTTATAGCAATATGCCTGTTACACTATGCAGTAGTGAGACAAATATATATTTTGAAGAAGAATTTTGGAGAAGAGAACTGGTTGCAGAGCAAGAAACAGAAGTCCAGAACTACAGATTTTTTACTAATCACTTATGTCTCAGCAGAAGTAGTACCTGTTTGGATTAAGCAAACAGATACTTTATTAGAAGAAGGGGGTCTCATTTAAGTAAAAAAAAAAAAAAATGTTTTTTCTGAGGAAGGGGGCAGTAAACACCAACAAAGAGGTGGCGATAGGGAGAAGGGCAGGGGTAAATGGGGAAAGTGACAAAGGCAAGAAGGACAGGGATGGGGCAAAAAGGAGTAAGGCCATCAGGAAATGGAGGGTAGTGAGTACCAATGCCTGTAGTCTGGGCAACAAGCTCCCTGAGCTGGTGGCCTTGATGGAAGAGGGATGCCTGGATATCGTAGCAGTCACAGAAACATGGTACACAGAGAACCATGACTGGGATGTTAACATACCAGGGTACATAACCTACAGGAGAGACAGGCAGTGGAAAAGAGGGGGAGGAGTAGCTCTTTATGTAAAGGAAGGGATAAAAGCAACTGAACAAAAGAGTAAACGGGGAGGAGAGGAGGCACTGTGGGTCACCTTGGAGACTGGAAAGGGCACCACAGTCTGCACAGTGGTTGTGTACAGACCCCATGTCAGGGAGGGAATGGACAAGGATATGATAGAAGGCATTCTTAGGATGGCAGAGAAAGGGAGATACTGTTGATGGAGGCCTGAATATGCCAGATGTTAACTGGAGCACATTTGCTGCAGTCACATCCAAGAGCAGGGCCATTCTCAATGCCCTACAGGTGGCATGCCTCAGACAGCTAGTTTCAGAACCCACTCGTGAGGAAGCAATCATAGACCTCGTACTCTCAAATGGGGGCAGTGAGAGGATCACAGATCTAGAAGTGGGTTGCCATCTGGGAACAAGTGACCATCAAACAGTGTGGTTCATGTTAAACTCAGCTACAGAGTCAAGCCATACAAAAGTGTGGGTACTGGACTTCAGGAGAGCTGACTTTGGCAAGATGGGGGAGTGCCTCAGAAAAGCACTAGCAAACAGGTTAGAAGGAGGGGTGGAGCAACAATGGGGAATCATCAGAACTACCATCACAGAGGCAGCAAGCCTTTGTGTGAAGCAAATAAACAAATCAAAATGAAAGAAAAAGCCACTATGGTTCTCAAAAGAGGTGGCTGGGAAAGTCTGGGAGAGAAAGATAGCATTCAGGAAGTATAAGGAAACACAGAAGGAGCAGGACCGAGAGCTGTACCAGTTAAGGCAGAAGGAAGCAGGGAGGGTAGTCAGAATAGCAAAGGCCCAAACTGAGGAAAAGATAGCCAACTCGGTTAAGAAGGGGGATAAAACTTTTTATAGGTACATCAGAGAGCGTACAAAGACAAAGGGAGGGATAGGGAGGCCGAATAGAATGAATGGTGGGTGGGCAGAGGGGGACAGTGAAAAAGCAGGGATACTGAACGAATATTTCTGCTCAGTATTCACAAAAGAGGAGGGGGAAGTGCCTAATCCAATTAACAGAAGCACTCTTGATAGGGGGGTCGATCCCAGACCTTTCACAGGAGAAAGGGTTCTGCAAGAACTCCTAAAACTGAAGGTGGACAAAGCGATGGGGCCTGATGGAATTCACGCCAGAATTCTAAAAGAATTAAGGGGAGAACTAGTGAAACCACTGACTACCCTTTTTAACAAATCATGGGAGGATGGTGTGGTACCCAGGGACTGGAGGAAGGTGGATGTGATTCCCCTTCACAAAAGTGGGACCAAGACAGAGGCAGGAAACTACAGACCTGTCAGTTTGACCTCTGTGGTAGGGAAAGTGATGGAGTCACTTCTGAAGGAAAGAATTGTTGAGTACCTAGAGGCCAGTGGGGCATAGGACCCAAGGCAGCATGGGTTTACAGTGGGAAGGTCATGTCAGATGAATCGAATAGATTTCTTTGACTGGGTGACCAAAGTAGTAGACCAGTGAGGGGCTGTGGACATGGCCTACCTAGACTTTAGCAAGGCATTTGACACAGTCCCACACAAAAGATTAATAGTCAAATTAAACAGCCTGGGAGTGGGTCCCAGGGTGTTAGCCTGGGTAAAAGATTGGCTGGACAACAGGACACAGAAGGTAATTGTAAATGGAGGCCACTCTGAAGAAAGAGGGGTTACTAGTGGGTTACCGCAGGGTTCAGTACTGGGTCCAGTCCTTTTTAATGTCTTTACAAGTGACATTGCAGAGGGACTGGAAGGAAAAGTATGCCTCTTTGCAGAGGACACAAAGATCTGCAACAGGGTTGATATACAAGGAGGCGTGGAAAGGATGAGAAGGGACTTGTCAAGGTTGGAGGAATGGTCAGAAGTATGGCAGCTAGGATTCAATGCAAAGTAGTGCAAAATAATGCACCTGGGAAACAAGAACCTAGGGGAAGATTACACAATGGGGGGGAAGGTAGTAACAACAACAAAAAAGGAAAGGACCTGGGGATAATCATATCAGATGACCTTAAGGTTAGCAAACAATGTGAGAAGGCAGTAGGGAGGGCTGGGGGTATACTGGGATGCATAGGGAGAGGCATCACCAGCAGAAAACAGGAAGTTGTGATCCCTCTGTACAGACAGTTGGTGAGACCCCATCTGGAGTACTGCGTCCAGTTCTGGAGACCCCATCTCTGCAAGGACATAGACAGGATAGAGGCAGTCCAGAGGAGAACAACTAAAATGGTGCAGGGTCTGCAAGAGAAGCCGTACGAGGAGAGACTAAAGGAGCTTAATATGTATACCCTTGAGAAAAGAAGGGAGAGGAGGGACATGATAGAAACTTTTAAGTACCTCAGTGGAATCAACAAAGTCCAAGAGGGTAGCATCTTTCAGAAAAAGACGTGCAAGAACAAGGGGACACAATTTAAAGATGGGGGGGGCGGTTCCGGTGCAAGTATTTTTTCACAGAGAGGTTAGTGGATGCATGGAACAGCCTTCCTGAGGAGGTTGTGGGGTCTAAAACTGTGGGAGAATTCAAGAATGCATGGGACAGACATAAGGCAATTCTTGTGGGGGGTAGGAAGAAATAGGCTGTTGGTTAACTAGGCTCTACGACCTATTCTGTAGGTAAGGAAATGGGCAGACTAGGTGGGCCAAGCAGTCCTTATCTGCCATCAAAGTCTATGTTTCTATGACCATAAAAAATAAATGGAAGGTGATGAGTACCAATGCATGTAGTCTGTGCAACAAGCTCCCTGAAGTAGTGGCTTTAATGGAAGAGGGATGCCTGGATATTGTGGCAGTCACTGAAACATGGTACACAGAGAACCGTGAGTGGGAAGTCAACATACCAGGATACACAGTCTACAGGAGGGACAGGATGGGTAAGAGAGGAAGAGGAGTAGCTCTCTATATAAAGGAAGGGATTAAAGCAACAGAACTAAAGAGTAAACAGGAAGTTGATGAGTCACTATGGGTTACCCTGGAGACAGGAAATGGCACCACAATCCGCATGGGGTTGTGTACAGACCCCCATCTCAGGGGGAGGAAATGGACAAGGAAATTATAGAAGGCATCCTTAAAATGGCAGAAAAAGGGGAGATATTGTTGATGGGGGACCTGAATGTGCCAGATGTTAACTGAAGTACCTTTGCTGCGGCACATCCAAGAGCAGGGTCATTCTTGATGCCCTACAGGCGGCATGCCTCAGACAGCTAGTGTTGGAACCCACTCGGGAGGGAGCAATCTTAGACCTGGTACTCTCAAATGGGGAAGAAGAAAGGATCTCAGATTTAGAAGTGGGTAGCCATCTGGAAACAAGTGACCACCAAACAGTGTGGTTCACAATAAACACAGCCATAGAGTCAAGCCATACATAAACAAGAGTATTGGATTTTGGAAGGCTGACTTTGGGAAAATGAGAGAGTGCCTTAGAAAAGCACCAGCAAATGGGCAAGAAGGAGGGGTTGGGGAACAATGGGGAATAATCAAAACAGCCATCACAGAGGCAACAAGCTTTTGTGTGAAGCAAATCAATAAAACGAAGGAAAAAAAACACTATGGTTCTCAAAAGAGATGGCAGGGATGGTTAAGGAGAAAAGGATAGCATTCAGGAAATATAAGGAAACACAGAAGTAGCAGAACAGAGAACTTTATCAATTAAAGCAAAAGGAGGCAGGGAAAGCAGTCAGAATAGCAAATGTACAAACTGAGGAAAAGATAGCCAACTCTGTTAAGAAGGGGGATAAAATGTTTTATAGGTACATTAGGGAGTGAAGAAAGACCAAGGGAGGGATACAGAGACTTAATAATGGGGAGGGAATGTGGGCAGAGGGTGACAGTGAAAAAGCAGGGATACTGAATGAATATTTCTGCTCAGTATTCACAACGGATGAGGAGGGGTAGGTGCCTAAACCAAACAAGGGAGAAACTCTGAATAGGGTGGTCGATACCAGTCCATTCACAGAAGAAAGGGTTTTGAAAGAACTCTTGAAACTGAAAGTGGACAAAGCAATGGGGCCTGATGGGATTCACCCAAGAATGTTAAAAGAACTAAGGGTAGAACTAGTAACACCACTGACTACTCTCTCGAACAAATCATGGGAGGATGGAGTGGTACCTGAGGACTGGAGGAGGGGAAATGTGATTCCACTTTACAAAAGTGGGAGCAGGGCAGAGGCAGGGAACTACAGGCCAGTTAGTTTGACTTCAGTGGTAGGGAAAATGATGGAATCACTTCTGAAGGAAAGAACTGTTGGGTACCTAGAGGCCAGTGGGGCACAGGACCCAAGGCAGCATGGTTTCACAGCAGGAAGGTCATGTCAGATGAACCTAATAGATTTCTTTGACTGGGTGACCAAAGTGGTAGACCAGGGAGGGGCTGTGGACATGGCATACCTAGATTTTAGCAAGGCATTCAACACAGTCTCACACAAAAGATTAATATACAAGTTAGCCAGCCTTGGAGTGGGTCCCAAGGTGGTAGCCTGGATAAAAAACTGGCTGGACAACAGGACGCAAAAGGTAATAGTAAACGGAGTCCACAGTGAAGAAAGGAGGGTAACTAGCGGGGTACCGTAGGGTTCGGTACTGGGACCGGTCCTCTTTAATATCTTTATAAGTGAAATTGGAGAGCACCTGGAAGGAAAGGTATGCCTCTTTGCAGATGACACAAAGATCTGCAACAGGGTTGAAACACAATGTGGGGTGGAAAGAATGAAAAGGGACTTGGCAAGGTTGGAGGAATGGTCAAATAC
Source organism: Neoceratodus forsteri (assembly GCA_016271365.2). Classification (NCBI taxonomy): domain Eukaryota; kingdom Metazoa; phylum Chordata; order Ceratodontiformes; family Ceratodontidae; genus Neoceratodus; species Neoceratodus forsteri. The sequence goes on along the minus strand of CM057453.1, from coordinate 626,043,277 downwards.
ATGGCAGCTCAGATTCAGTGCAAAGAAGTGCAAGGTAAAGCATCTGGGAAACAAAAACCCAGGGGAAGAGTACAGAATGGGGGGTGAGTTAATAACAACAAAAATCAAGAGACCTAGGAGTAATTGTATCAGATGATCTAAAGGTAGGCAAGCAATGTGAAAAGGCAGTAAGGAGGACTGGGGGGATACTGGGATGCATAGGGAGAGGCATCAACAGTAGAAAAGAGGAAGTTGTTATCCCTCTCTACAGAAGTTAATGAGACCCCATCTGGAGTACTGCTTGCAATTCTGGAGACCCCATCTCCGCAAAGAAATAGAGTGGAGGCTGTTTAGAGGAGGGCAACCAAAATGGTGCAAGGTCTGCACCAGAAGACATACGAGGAGAGACTAAAGCAGCTTAATATGTATACCCAAGAGGAAAGGAGGGAGAGGGGGGACATGATCGAAACTTTCAAGTATCTCAAGGGAATTAAGGTACAAGAGGATAGTATCTTTCAGAAGAAGAGATGTGCAAGAACAAGGGGGCACAATTTGAAGATAGAGGGGGGACGGCTCAGAGGCAATGTTAGAAAGTATTTTTTCACAGAGAGTTGCGGATGCATGAAACAGCCTTCCTGAGGAGGTTGTGGAGTCAGGAACAGTGGGAGAATTCAAGAATGCATGGGACAGCCATAAGGCAGTTCTAGTGGGGGGCAAGAGGAAGTAAGCTGTTGATTTAACTAGAGTCTGTAGCTTATCCATCAGGTAGGGAAATGGGCAGACTGGGTGGGCCAAGCGGTCTTCATCTGCCGTCAGATTCTATGTTTCTATGTTGTTGGCCTGTGCCAACTAATAATAGTGCCTGTTGCACGTGTGACAAGTGAAAGGGTCTGCCATGGAACCTTGAAGCATAGGTTTTTGAGCAGAATTTAAATTCTGCCATATTATAATTAGGATTTAAAATTTTAGAAACCTGCATAGAGTGCACTTCATTGTCCAGGGGTACCTGGGAGTGATGAGATAAACAGAGCATTAATTTGTCTGGGGTTTTGCTTGGTACATAGTGTAGGGGTGGGTCAGCAGTGCTGGCCTCAGTATTTAGGTTTGGTTATGGGCATTAAAAACATTGATAAATGTGGAGCAGTTTTCTAAATACACACTTGATAAAAGCGTAGCAAGATGTATATTATAACATAAACATAAAACATAAGCATTTTTGCAATAGAACAATGTCAGTATTGAGCATAATGCATAACATACATTTAAAACAACAGAACAAATGTAGACTGCAAGTTTAGTTCTGAGTCCAGGAATCTTAGAGCATTGGGCCTTTACTTGTAGAACATAACCATGGAATAGGGTGCAGAAGGTGGGGCACAGTTTAAATTTGTAAGTTGCAGTCCTTGGTAAAAATTACTTAGTTTTGGTCGAAAGAATTATTTGAGCAATCCACCACTCTGTTTTTGTTAACTTGTAAAGCTTTTTCAGGTTATGCGATGCTTTAGAACTTTGAAATTATAAAAACGTGTTTGTGCTTATAGAAGGCAGATGATTGCATCCATTGCTGTAAGGCTATGGGAAGTTGTTTTATATTTGTCTTGACAGGATAAGAAAGCTAAAAAGACAAAAGAATGAATATATGGAAATACATACACAATCCCCTCTCCAGCTTGACTGGTTACTTGCTGAGGGCAGAAGCCCTTGTACCAGTGATAGGTGTGAAGTTTAACTATTTGCAGTAGAAAAAGCAGAGGGACTGAGCTGGGTTATACTGTTAAAATACATTGAGTCTTTTCAAAACCTGTAAATAAGAATTAGTTATTAACAAATACACATTTTCTTTTATTTACTCCTATGGGGAGACATTGTTGTACCTTGCAACCTTTGTGGGTATTGCACTGGAACGAAGGGTAGTATGACCCCCCCCGAGCTCCTACTGTGGTGAAGAGGCAGCTCGAATACTGTAGCAATTAAAAGGTTAGCTGTGGATGGTGACATGGATATTGAACCAGAAATGGTCTGGCAATATTAGTAGCCAGTCATGCAACACCTCAAAAAGGTGTACACTGGACTTCCGGTGACGTCATGCCTCGAGCTGCAGCATAGGGGAGTAGCTCCGTCTTCCCCGGGACGAAAAAACAAACTCCCCAGCACAGAAAACACGAATTTCGGGCTGAAAAACCTCAAACCATAAGAAGATGCCCAAGAGAAAAACGGATGGCCAAGAACAACCGTCGGACCCATTCGATCAGGACGGATTGCACTCAGACAGTGACAGCTCTCAGAGATCAGGCTGCGGAGGCAGCGTGCAGGCGAAAACTCCAAAATAACAGGTCGGATTGCACAGAAACAATAATATAACGTGGCCGCCAGATGGACATAGTATTGAAAGAGCTAAGAGACTTTCGCAAAGAGACCCAAGCGACGCTTGTAGCCCCAAGCACGACATAAATAAAATTGAAAAAGGCTGGAAGGCCTGGAAGAACAAACTACCACCAGGACTTGGCGGCTGGATCAGGCGGAGAGGGCCATTGTACAGCTGCACCAGGAGGTGAAAAGCTTAAGAGACCGAGCAGACGATGCAGAGGCACGAAGCAGGAGGAATAATCTTAGAATCAGTGGGTTTCAGAGGGTGTGGAGGAAAGACCTTCCTCAATTTCTGCAGCAGTATTTTAAGTCTCAGCTGGACATATCAGAGGCATGCACCCTAGAGATGGATCGCGCACATCGAGCTCTGGGCCCACAAACAATCAATCGCCCTAGAGCTATCCTAGTGCGTTTTCTGAGATATCAGGATGAGATGATACTGCATAAATCCTGGCAAAAGGGGAATTTAAAATACCAAGAGCACAGAATCTACGTAGACAATGATTACCCAGCCACAATAGCTTTAAATCGCAGGGCATATGGCCCCATCATGAGGAAGCTGAAAGAACTTGGTATAAAATTTCGGACACCTTACCCTGAAAAACTGATAGTGCAACTCGCAGATGGCCCCAAGAGCTTTGATTCAGCAGGGAAGGCAAGAGAACTGACAAAATGGGATCGCTGCCCCACATTACCAAATGCCCCTAATGCTACTCTGGCAGCGAAACTAGCTCAAAAAATGTGGAGCAGGAGTACATCTAGAGACCAGCGGCGCAACGAGGGAGTGGCAGCACTACAGCAGATCGCGGTGAGCCTGAGAGGACAAGCGACCACCAAGGAGAAGAATACGGAAAATGGACTGAATTCCACCTGAGAAGATTCTACATCATTGCATTTTGAACCCAAAGGGTAGGTGGGCCTGGCCCTCTTAACCTCCTCTATTTGGCACCTGACGGGTCTAGCCTGCTCCGCGGTTTCCTCCGCCCCCCCCTTCTTATTTTAATACGTTACTGTAAGTACCAACCAGCTGTAGAGCCACCTTGCGACCTCATAAGGTTTTTAATTGAGGTCAGGTGGACTGCGTGGGAGATCATTCGGTGAGCTTGGGCAGTGGGGGTGCGGGTGGAGTTGACGGAGCGGGGGCCCCGAGGGAGCGGGGTTGGAGGAGGGAGGGGCCCGCCACCTTACAGCCTTGTGGGCTGGATCTGGATTTGAATTCCGAGCATCTGGACAATTGTACGGACTTGATGGGGTTTACATAAGGAAGAGAATAACCCCTCCCCCCCCCTCCTCCCTTCTTCTCCCCTCCCTTTCCCTCTCCCCCTTTCCCTTCCCTGGACTAAAGCCTTTAGGCGGATATTGATACTAGGTTCCTGGTTACCTGAGGGATGCTTGGGGGTTTAATGATTGTGAATTTCAGGTATTTTGCAACAATGAAGGGTCCCCTATCACCTCTGAATCCCAACAAAGATTATTCAATTGCTCATGGCACTAGATAACAGGTAACCTATGAATAAGATTTGGACTGGCTTCTCCCCCCCCCCATTCACAGATTGGAAGGGAGACGGAGCCCATTCAGAGCAAAGTTTCTGAAATTTAATAGGGGATCTCAGGCAACAACTTCAGATAGAACTACTTGGTCCTGGGGAAGACGAGGCATGACTATCCTCACCCCCCCCCCCCCCCCTCAGACGTATACGTCTGGTCCTAAGATAAATAGGACTGAGCCAAATTTGTGGCACAACGGGATCTCTGGGTGTGAATAACACTCAGAACCCATGGAAGTGGTAAATAGTTTGACAGGGCATGCCCAGTTGGCAAGCCACTGCCTCCAGTTGTTACTTATAGTTAGTATGGGCTGGCAAGGTCCTTGCCTGAAGTTCAGGGGCGATGTTTTCCCCCATTTCCCTGTTCACGCAGTCACCAACCTTAAATACATACAAAGAACACCCAGAGGTCAATGGAGTTGTCAAAAGAAACCATGCACAACTCACAAATTTAGAAGAGACCTAAATGGCTAGATCACCGTTACAGATACTGTCATTAAATGTTAATGGCCTTGGTAATCCAGTTAAACGGTCGAGAATGCTGACAATGTTTAAAAGAAGCAGAGCAGGGATTATGTTTATGCAAGAGACACATATGAATGTAAATGAACATAAAAAGCTGTTGGGGAGAGGGGTGGCACAGGTCTTTTCGTCCTCCTTTCCTGGGGGTTAAAGGAGGGGGTCGCCATATTAGTCACAGGCCAAACTCCTTTTAGAGCGACAATGGGTGGGCGGGACGCTGAGGGCAACTCGTGGTGGTCCAAGGTTGGCTGCAGGACACTGAGGTCACCCTGGCAATGCCTATCCTCCGGGTCATCAACGCAGAATATCAGATATCTGTTGGGTAGGGTGCTAGAATTGACTAAAGGGACCCTGATACTTGCTGGAGATTTTAACATCATACTGAGTCCGCACCTTGACTCCACCAAGGTATCTGGGGGAAAACAGCCAGCCCCACATAAGTATTTTAAAAGATTTATTCAAGAAGCAGGTTGGCTTGATGTATGGCGCATCCTCCATCCTAGAGAGAGGAAATATTCGTACTACTCAGCAGTTCATGGCACATACACTAGATTAGACCACTGCTATACTCAGAAGGAGAGTTTAGGGCTGTTTCAAGATGTTTTTATGGGGGAAATAGCTCACTCAGATCACGCACCGGTAAATATAGTCCTGAATGGAGGCCAGGAGAGAAGGAAAACCATGTGGAGACTTAATCCAGTCCACCTTAAAAGTGAGGTATTCAGGGAATTTCTACAAGACAGGGTGCGGGAGATTTTGGGAGATAATCCGGAGGGAGAGGTAACCCCTGCAATTAGATGGGATACATTGAAAGCGGTGCTAAGGGGACACATCATACAATACACAGCACGCCTAGCTAAGCAGCGTAAAGCTAAACAACAACACCTAGAGCAAACCCTGGCTTTTCTGCAGACGGCCCATCAGCAGGGGGACTCATCAGTGCTAGCACAGCTGAAACAGACAAAACAAGACTTGAATGATTTATGTCTGCAGCAGACAGAGATAGCTTTGGCCTTCTTAAGACAACGATATGGAGAAATAGGGCCTAGGGCCTCTAGACTGTTGGCATTTCGTCTCCGTAAACAAAAGCGGTGTGCAACGATAGCCAGTATAAGGGACCCAATGACAAACACCCAATTTACTAGGGTAGGTGACATTACGAGGGTATTTAGTGAATACTATCAACATTTATACACCCCAGACCACCCATCAGAAGAAAACAATATCAAGACCTTTTTGGCCGGGTTAGACCTCCCCAAACTTAATAAGGATCAACAAACTGAACTGACACGCCCAATAACCTACCTGGAATTATGGAGGCTATTACAAGGCTGAGAACAATGAAGGCCCCAGGCCCAGATGGCTACGCACAGAGGTTCTATAAAGCCACTGAACCCCTCATTGGTCCAACTCTGGAAAAAGTATTTGAGGAGATATTTCAGGCAGGGTGACCCCTCCTAGTTGGTCCTACGCTGTAATTTCGGTCATTCCTAAGCGGATAAAGACCCTCAGGTGTGCTCCTCTTACCACCCTATATCAGTGCTAAACATAGATTACAAACTATTTATGTCCATAGTGGCTAGGAGACTGATAAAGTTCTCCTTTTTAATAAAACCCGACCAGGCGGGTTTTGTCAGCACTAGATCTACTACGGATAACACCAGGCGGGCCTATACTTAGTGCAGAAAATGCAATCATCCGCTGCTCCTCAGTCCTTCTCAGCCTTGATGCTGAGAAGGCTTTTAATAGGGTCTCCTGGCCTTTTCTGTTTGCAACCATGGCATCAATGGGATTTCCAGCCTCTTTACCTCAATGATAGAATTACAGTACTCCTCCCAGGCCCGTGTCAAGGTCTCGGGCCACCATTCGATAATTTCCTTTTATAGGGGCACAAGGCAGGTGCCCACTCACTGGGGCATTTTGCAATATTTATTGAACCTTTGGCCCAGGCTGTCAGGCAGGCTGCAGGTGTCCAGGGGGTTAGGCATTGTGGCAGGGAACACCGCATAGCCCTCTATGCAGACGATATTCTGCTATTCCTCTCAGACCCTACACATTCAATACCGGCGGTTTTTAAAATCTTAGAGACATATGGCCAGAATTCTGGTTACAAATTGAATACCTCTAAGACGGAGGCTTTACTTTTCAAATACACCCCCTCCCCCCGGTTTATGCGGTCCTTCCCTTTCCGTTGGGGCCTAGAAAAGCTAAAATATCTAGGCATATACTTATCACGAAATGTAGGGAAAGCTTTCCCTAATAACTATACACGGTTTTACTCTCAACTCCAGGCAGACTTAGCCAGGTGGAGCGTCCTCCCGCTTAATTTACTACAGAGGGTGGAGACCATCCGAATGGTGGTTCTCTCGCGTGCATTATATCTATTTAAAAATATCCCCTCAAATAGGATAATTAAAACTTGGAACAAGGCAATACTGGGTTTTGTTTGGTCAGGTAGAAAAGCCAGGATCCGGGCCTCGCTTCTCACCCTCCCTAGACTGAGGGGAGGCTTGGCCCTCCCAAATTTTAAACTATATAACTGGGCCACTCATCTCTCATTTGTATTAGAGCATTTTAACTTTACAAATCAGATGGTCTGGAGAGAGATTGAAGAAGGTCTGCTCTCATTTAATGACTGGTGTAGGGCAGCCCTACACCGAACGCATAATGCTAATCCACAGTTAAATCTAAGCCCTTGGATAGCACACCAGCTCAAAACGTGGAAGATGATATATAGACAACTGGCCCTGGCACCTTACCTGCTACACCTATGCCCGATATTTACTAGAGTCATTTCCCCAGCATATATGGATCATACATACAAAAGTTGGGACGGTCCCACCTCACCTATGTATCACAGCTATTAAAGGGAAAGACTTTATAACATTTCAGGAAGCAAAGCAAAAATTTAACCTGAGAAAGGAGGATTTCTTTAGGTATTTACAATTGAGGCATTATTTCTGCTCCCTCCAGTCAGGCGAAAGAGATGGAAGACCCCCTTCCCTTAATAGGATTCATGTTGGCTTCCTACTACTGGATACCTCCATATTATCTCCAAAGCTTATAAAGCATTAAATGAATCCCTAGGAGTAAATACTCTGGGGACACTGGCAAAGTGGAACCGAGAGATAGAACAGGAGATTGCATCACAACAATGGGAGAGAAGCTGTCTCCTGATCTCCAAACTCACGTTTTCACAGAGCTGGCGGCTGTTTGCATGGCAGTTGCGGATGAGGTACTTTCGCACTCCCACAATAACCAGTCATTACACAGTATCAGGGAGAGCAGAGTGCTGGCGCCTGTGTGGAGAACCACAAGCACACACCATATCCATGTTTTTGGTCCTGCCCCATTTTACAGCCCTTTCTGGCCTCGCTTCAGGCTGAGTTATCTGAGCTACTGGGAAGCACAATCACACTATCTCCAGAACTATTTATTCTGCACATTTCCCCAGGATCTAAGGGCAGCCACCTGCAATATATACTGGGCATAACACTGCTGGCGCAAAAGGCCATAACTAGACACTGGCTCATGCCCAAGATGCCAACAATAGGCAGTGGAGGAAATAGTAACACAAATATATAAGTCAGAAAGATCTCCTTCTTCTTGAATAACTCACAGCATTGGGTACATTAAAATGGAGGAGGTGGATAATGTACATAATGCCCATAGTCTTCACTTACGGATCATCATGGGCTGCATATGCAGATCACCACAGAATATTATGCTGGTTCAACTTTAAGCAGAATTGCATGGTGCCGAAAGGCCTCTCATACAGTTTGCAAAGGGTGCTAACAGATGACATAGTCACATGTTTTGTCCTACCAGGACTCATCAGTATGCCTAGACGAGGCATACTGATGAGTCCTGGTAGGACGAAACACGTGTCTATGTCATCTGTTAGCACTCTTTGCAAACTATGTGAGAGGCCGTTTGGCACCATACAATTCTGCTTAAAGTTGAACCAGCATAATATTCTGTGGTGATTTGCATATGCAGCCCATGATGATCCGTAAGTGAAGACACATCTAAGAGACCATGGTTACACCCTTTGGTGCCTAGTCAAAATATGGCACTCTGCCATTTTGAAATCTTTGTGACAAACATTTTACTTCTCTTTAGAAAAAGGTTTTTGGTTTTAATTAGAAGTATGATAAAGCCATTCATAGCTGTTAACACATTACATCTTCACCTAGCATCTGCTTGGCACATTGTCTGCAAACTACAAATCTTTTTACACATTGCAATCTATGACGTCGTATCTCTTCACTCTTAAACTGACTTACTCCAACCAACATCCTACATATGAAAGTCCTTTACTGACTGACCCTATCTAGGCAGAACAAATCTTTTATTTAAAAAAATTAATTAAAACAGTCAGATATGAGGCAAAGAAGCTTTTTTTTTTTTTTTATAACATGCTCTGCTCCGAAGGCAGCCAGTGTTCTCTTCAGAGCAACCTAGACAACAGAACATAATTACAGAACACAGATATACGCTGGAAAATGAGAGAGAGAGAGCATTACCTTGTTCAGTGTGTACATTGCAAAAATGAAACAGACAAAAAAAAAAAAAAACTTTAAAAACAAAATACACAGACTTACCCTGTGCCAAGGTATTGTCCTTGTTCTTTCCTGATACACGTCCGATCCAGAAGAACGACCGCAAAACCTTGATGATTACTTCCAAATGCTGAAGCTTATTGACCTTTCAAAGAAGGTTTCTCTTTGTGGCTATTTCAGTAACCTGCAAAACCAAGTCTTTCCCAGAGCTCTGGTTTGCAGTTTGACAGTAAAATCTGTAGCAGTACTAGGTACTAGGTTGAAATCCAGCTGGTGGAGGTCCCCAGTACCTGGGTTAGGGATCAAATGTTTCAGCCTCTAGGAGGCAAGGGAACTTGAAATTGATACAAAACTTAAAGCTCGCAGATAGTGAACATTGGGTGGGGTGGGGGATTCTCAAATCAACGAGTCTCAGGTCACACCTACTGTGTATGCATCCACAGTGGTTTGTTTTTTCTTTTCTCTAAATGTTTATCTAACGTCACTTAATCAGCCACTGCTTTAGAGGCAGCCTGAACTGTGAAAGCCAGCATCAGCTTTAACAGTGTATACTTTCACTGAATACTTTTGTTCCAAATGAGTGCGTACTGGGACGTAGTGCTCCAAAACCAACAAATTACTATTAGCACAAAAGGTTTTGGGCACATACAACTCATAGGAGAAACGCGTAAAAATTAAAAACGTTTATTGCACAAACAAGTATTCTGACATGTTTCGGACTGATCCCCCAGTCCTTTATCAAAGGTAGTAAAAGACAGATACCAGAGAACACAGTATTTATATCATATTAGGAAATGGGTTAGAAAATTCCCGGTCTCTGATTGGCTGATACCCCTGGCAAGGTGGGCATTTATCAGACAACAGAGACCAGGAAATATGAAGTCCCACTGCCAACTGCCCCATCACCACTTATATCCTTGTGCCACGTTCCATTTCAGACAAACCAGCCACCATTTTTTCTTCCACTTAGTGAGAGACCTGAGGCCCCACCGGCACCACCCTTCTTAGTGATGGCAACCGCCCCCAAGCTAACATTTTGTACTTTCCCCCCTACGCACTGAAGTGTTTTGTTTAATTCCCAATGTTCAAACACTTACATGAAGTCCAACCTCTGTCTTGCCGCCTGCTTTCCCTACTGACAGATACTGGCAGTGGGTCTCCATCTGTGGAGACCAGTGTAACAAAGCACCACTAGTCACCTGGTAAGTGACTAGCATTTCAGAGAAACGTCCCACCTTTTTTAAAATCTCGAAACTGGATTCCCGGATGAACTGAGCCGCTCCATTAGCAGGTACAGTAGGCAATTGCCAGATGAACGAGCACCAGGGAGGGAGAGGCAAGGGAGTAACATAATTTGCCCTCGCAGTTTTCATTGAGACAAAGAAAACAGCTTGACTGCAAACTGACAGCAGCAACAGAAAAAGTGTTACTCCGGTAGCACAACTGTGTCTGAGAGCACGGTACTTTCGTTTTCCGTACCGCAGATGAATGTCAATATGTGGTATGAAAAGTACTGCTTCTCTCACACACAGTAGCGGTTACGGAGCTAGTGCGTGCTCTCTCTCTCTCTCTCTCTCTCAACGGAGTTTGGGATTGTACTACCAAGCAGATGGCAAGCAAGCAACAAAGCAAGCGGCTCCTACCTGACGTTCATTATTATCTGGTGTGCAAATTAAATTTAATAAAAAAGTAAATACACACTATCTCACTTGCATTCGCTACCCAGTTTTATTGCTGTCTGCTGCAGAGACACTAGGATAGTGGTGCATTCTGTTGTCAGGGCCAGGTTCAGGCGTCCAGCGTTGTACAACAGGGAAAAGGGGGAATGCTAATGAGCAGTTAGCAAGATGGAGCGTTCTCCTTGAGCTCCTGCTCTTAAAGTTTTATCTTCGAGAATTAGTAAATCTGAAAGATGATTGTGTGTGTGATCATGGCAACCACCTCCAAAAAATGCAAGCGGAGAACTATTTTGTGACACATCTTACTTGAAATTAAATGTTCATTAACATTTTTCTTATTAAACATAATTTTTGACAGTGCCCATTTTCTAAGCGCAATAATACCCTCCAGGGTGGGCGGTATTGTGCTATACGGACGCTTCAGGGGCTATAAGGCCCTCCGCCTGCGCGTCGGGCCTCATCCCCCTAAGGGGTCAGTATAACCTATACCACCTGTCAAATATTATTATACATCAATAACTTGTCAGATGGAATCCATCAATATAATTATTGAGGTAGTCTTTCACATCCTAATTAATAATTCCCTAGAAATGTGCTGGGAGCTGACCAGGATTGCAAGAAGTGGCCAGAAAGCCGGTAGATTGTGTTTTAAAAGGTTCCTACTGTAGGAGATTTAACAAGAAGCCATTATGAGAATAAACAAAAGGAACATGGCTAGAAAATAAAAAGGAATTTTAAGTGGAAACGATGTGTTTATTGTAGTCATATGATACAAGGGAACTGTTTTTTTTTAGTTTAAATAGTAGCAGAAGTTTTGAAGTTAGACAGTTTATGAACTGCGATACATCAGGAGTCATATATTTGGCTAAATGTAATTGTGATGTATTTTATGTAGGGAAAATGATTAGAAGCTTTAAAATTAGGGTTGGAGAACATTTACGAGCCATCCAGAGAGGAGATGTTACTTATGCTACGGCAGCACATGTTGTTTCGTCAAAAGAACCTGAACGACATAATTTTAAATTTATGGCAGTTGATAAGGTGAATAAAAACCCAAGGGGTGGAGATTATAATAATTTAGTATTAAAAAGAGAAAACTATTGGATTTTAACTTTGAAAGCTAACAGAAGTCCGGGGCTTAATGGCCCTTTGGAGTTATATCCATATTTAAAAGATCGTAGCTAAATTAAGGCTTGCATTAAATCAATGTAATTTGTTTTGGATGTCTCCGCCTTCTACCATCACCTGTTAGATTTTGCATCGTATTTTAATGATGTTAGTGTATTTCATGATAAAAAAAAGTCCCTTTTAAATGGTGATATTATATTGTTCATTATGTATTTATTATTATTGCTGTTAATAAGATGATGTGGAATTTATAAAATATAAATTAATAAGAAACCTTTCTGTGAGGGCCAAGAAGGGCCTTAGTGAGTAGTTAAGTTCAATTTGTACTTAGTGATAGTAATTATATTGATGGATTCCATCTGGACAAGCTAATTACTATGATATAAATACTGTGTTCTCTGGTGTCTGTCTTTTACTACCTTTGATAAAGGACTGGGGATCTGTCGAAGCGTGTCAGGATACTTGTTTGTGCAATAAACGTTTTTAATTTTCGTGTTTCTCCTATGAGTTGTATGTGCAGAGCACTTTTGTGCTAATAATTATACTTTCACTGACCTGCTATCTAGCAGGCACAAATTCTAAGGGCATTTTCCCTTGTTTGTTTGAGAGACTTTTCCTTAATACATCTCTCCATATATCCCTAAACTTGGGGCCCTCAGACCCCCACATACATATACATTACCCTTACCCAGCTTTTAGCTGCTCCATAGACCTTTTCCAGTAGGTTCAAGTCCACTCAAACACTCAGTCTATTAGACTTTCTTTCCCAGCCCCATAGTTAGGTTATGACCCTTACCTGCGTGGACCCTGTTTAGCGTAAACACTAGGCTTTCCCGGATTTACCGAGACCAAAACCACCTCCTGGCTGGCTCGGCCATTTTGTAAATAAAGAAACTATACCACACTGATGACAGTGAGGTAGTAAAAGTACAAGGTCTGTGGTTAGTGGTCCCTGGTAATCCAATAAAGCCACCTGACATCAGATGTTGTTTTAAATTAGTTGCAATCTATTAATACCAAATAAGCCCTAACAATTTTTCCTCTAACATGATTAATTCTAAACAGTTGATGGCTTTTTACCACCAGGGCTACAGGTGTACAGAAAAAAATGAAGCAAAATTGCTCCCTTTTTCTGGGTGTCAAACATCTATAGCAGCCGTGTGGCTATTCTTCTTGGACACGCTGGACATACAGTCTGCCTGATACTTATACAGTGACAAGAAATGCAAAACAAAGGAAGTTTTCAGATACTCTGACCATAAAAGGCAAGAGAGTAGGGTTATGAGACAAGGGGTTCAAAAGTACATTGGCCACAAGATACCTCAGTCATAAGATACATTTGACACTTTGCCGAGACAGGGGAGTTTAGTTTATCAGCATCCTTGGATGGAAAAACAGGTGGTCAGGGGAATTTACATTATTAAAAATAACATGCTTAGGAGACAGGAAACAAAAAAAAAAAAAAAGGCTTTTACTCTATTTCAGGGGTTCTCAAATGGTGAGGCCAGCCTCCCTTGGGAGGCCCCAACCTGTTCCAGGGGAGGCTCAAGCAAGTCTTGAAAAAGTGTTATATTTCAATTTTGAACTTTATAGATTTTGTGTGAAGGGATAGAGCAAACTGAAAGAGGATAACAGTAGGTGAATTTATGTATTTATTCACAAGCTCTGTTATCAGGAAAGGTACTGCACAGTGGGCCATGGCTTATTTCAGGTGTACCTAGGGAAGGTTGTGACAGAATACAATTCAAAATGTAACTGCAAAACATTCAAGCAATACAAAATGAATAAAAGTGCAAACAAATTAAGAATAATAAACTAACAATGTGAGAAACAAGTGATCAATTAGACTGGCAGCAGAACTGTCCAAATACAAGAGTTAACCATATAGGTACTAGGAATAAGAGCAGGAGGGAGCAAAATGTTTCCTGAGAAGTTGCTTAAGAGCAGGGTGAGAGGGGGAGAGGCAGAGGTTGGCAGGAAGTTAGTCCAGATAGAGGGGAAACGGAAAAAGCAGTCTGACCCATGAAGGTATGGCAGTAAGGTGTAACAATGGTTTGAGAGTCAAAATATTGGAGCAAGTAGGTTGTCCTGTTTGGTGGGGGGTTACAAGAAACTTAATAACATGAGCACCAGCTATGCAAAGAGGTTTCAATTTATTCCTGATGTACTGTGAAAAGTTGGCTATTTTTTCTATGGGGAGGCCCAAAAATATTTCAGTATTTTGGGGAGGCTCAAGATCTTTCCATGGCTTAGGGGAGGCTCACTATGACAAAGTTTGAGAACTGTTGCTCTATTTAAAATGAATTGCTTAGAACTGCAAAAAGAGCCTTTTAGTAGATAGTGGCCAAAGCAAGGATATAATTTTTTCTTATCAGCTCTTTATTGTACATTTTTTGAAATACAAGTAATCATGAGATGAGGAACCGTACTGGCCAAGGCTAGATGGGAGTTACTTGAAGCAGCTGCATTTTATCTTAACCATGACCTTTTAGGTTACAAAAAGACATGTTTTATTGTACAAAGTATTTCTGCTGGGCAAAGCGAAACTAATTTTGCTTAAAACATGTTTCTAAACACTGCTTATGCTCTTCACCTATTTCTACAACTATCATGTACAGGGCCTCAAAACTACCTTTGAAACTAGGCACCACATACATACATACACATATATACATGTGTGTGTGTGTGTGTGTGTGTGTGTGTATATATATATATATATATATATATATATATATATTATTGTGTGTGTGTGTGTATATATATATATATATATATATATATATATATATATATATATATATATATATATATATATATATATATATATATATATATATATAATATATATATATATATATATATATATATATAGTATATATATATATATATATATATATATATAAGTGTGTATATATATATATATATATATATATATATATATATATAGTGTGTGTGTATATATATATAGAGTGTATATATATATATATATATATAGAGTGTGTGTGTATATATATATATGTGTGTATATATATATATATATATATATATATATATATATATATATACACACACACACACAGTGTATATATATATATACACCTTTTTTTTTTTTTTTTTTTAAACTTGGCCCCGGGCGGAACTCTCTCGGCCTCTCCACTGGCCATTGTTGCTCTACCACCCACTGTGCGCCCTGCCATCCTCAAGGACATTACTTTCTCCTGAGCCCCCCTGGGGACATAGGGCCCGAGGAGATCAAGGGGCGTGGAAGGCCCAGTGTTGGGTGTGTGGCGGCATAGCTCTGGGAGAAACGTCGCCCTGTTTTTTGTAGTGTTTATGCTCCGGCGTGGGATGTGCAATGCACACGTCTGGAAGGCAACTGCCCGACACCTACCCTTGCTTGCTAGCGAGCCCCTGTGCGTAGCAGTGCCGCCGGTCTCCACCGGGGGCCGCTGCCACACTGGGCTACCCCTGAATCCAACCCCGAGAAAGGAGAGCAGTCCTTTGGATGCTCGATCCTCTCTCTCCCCTGTCAACCCCTGGCGGTCCGGGTCTGCTCCTGAACCCGGGTCGCCGGTGTTGCGCGAGGTGTGGCGTCCAGCACCTCAACCCTCGGCGCCACTGGGCTGACTACCCATATACATATTAATTCACATGGTGGTATAATTATCATTTGCATGGTTTTAACAATTACCTTTTAAACACCTGTGCACTTACAGTGCATTTTAATTTACATGGTGGTATCATGCAGTTATCCACTAGCCACTTTCAGCCTTTACTAGCCACTTGTATTAATTTACATGGTGGTATCATTTAGTTATTCACTAGCACCTTTCACTAGTCACTTTCAATAGCATGATGCTTTATTCATAAGTAGACAACTGGTCTCTCTTGTATCAGTACTTTCATCACAGTTCATCAAAAGAAAATATCATTAAAAAACTGAACATTGCATCTTACTTTTTTCTTTTTTGGGGGTGGGGATGGGTTGACCTGCTATTAGTTTTTTCATGAACAGATCCAGCCTTATGTTTCCTGAACCTGTCAAAAGACTTGCGGTTACTCACGATCTCACAGTCCTAGACAAAGGCATTTTATTTTTTGGTACAGTGGCTGAAATGGGCTTTTTTAGCTAGCTTCCATGTGTTTGATGTATGAACGCAAAGCTACTTTTTGAATTGGATTATGATTTGTGCTGTTTTGAGTCTTGAATATGAAAAAGCCACTGGAGCCTAAGGGTGAGCATTTGTATTGAACTTATGGTTTGTATAGGAAAGGCACACTGAGCTGAAACCACTCATTTCCATGTGCGGGTGGGGTGGGGATGGTGGTACTACAAGGATCTGTTGTATTGATAGGGGATTGTTGGCCAGGACACCAGGGAAAATACCCATCTCTAGCGAAAATTGCATAGGATCTTTAACTTCTACCAGGATAGCCAACAGAGAGGGGCAGAAGGGATCTCTCTCATCCGTGGAATGTCACTTCAGCAGTGCAGCGACCCCCTAGTTCTGGGTTAATGTCAGCTGAATTTCAGACCAGGTTCACAGTGAGGAAAAACCTTTTTGTTTATGTGCTTGAAAAAGCAGCTGTCCACTACAGCCATGTCAGTTTAAAACTGTTTATAACACACTTTTAAGGGCTTGGTGAGTGGCCAAACTTACAAAACCTGTTCCTTATAAGAAAATAACTTCCATGCTCCAAAAAAAAGCTTAAAAAGTTAAAATACAGTTCATCCATCCAACTTAAACATTAAAAAAATAAATTTTCTTTCAGTTTTAAATACGTACAAATTTTACTTAATCCAACACTATGACCCCACGATCTGCCGACTCGGAGGCATTTGCGCTACCTACTAAGCGAGTGACACTGTAAACAAAAATTCAGGCAATGAAGCAGGGTACAATAGGGTGTTAATGCAACTATCTAGGATTTTTGGGGAAGAGGGGTTAAAATAGACCTTTGTATGGTCACTTACTGTAAGTGCTCAAGATTTCCTTACAGCTCTCAAAAGTTGACACACTCCTTTTTTGATGTATCAGCCATATTCTGACCTACATACATTTATGGCTTGCAGCATTAAGCTAGAATGTGACGCTAGATTATCCTTCATGAAATCTTCCAGTCCTGTGGAAAGAAAGGGCTAAAGTATTCAGTCTGGCTCAGAATGCTATTCTTGTGACTGAGGTCACCTGCCACATCAGAGCCATTTAGGGCAGTCACTACTTTTCACAGTTCTGGAGACCACATCTCCGCAAGGACATCGACAGGATGGAGGCAGTTCAGAGGAGGGCAACTAAAATGGTGCAGGGTCTGCAACTAAAATGGTGCAGGGTCTGCAAGAGAAGCCATACAAGGAGAGACTAAAGGAGCTTGATATGTATACCCTTGAGGAAAGGAGGGAGAGGGGGGATATGATAGAAACGTTTAAGTACCTCAGTGGAATCAACAAAGTCCAAGAGAGTAGCATCTTTCAGAAAAAGATGTGCAAGAACAAGGGGACACAATTTGAAGATAGAGGGGACGGCTCAGGGGCAATGTGAGGAAGTATTTTTTCACAGAGAGGTGGTGGACACATGGAACAGCCTTCCTGAGGAGGTTGTGGGGTCTAAAACTGTGGGAGAATTCAAGAATGCATGGGACAGACATAAGGCAATTTTTGTGAGGGGTAGGAAGAAATAGGCTGTTGGTTAAACGGGATCTGCAGCTTATCCTCTGGTAGGGAAATGGGCAGACTAGGTGGGCCAAGCGGTCCTTATCTGCCGTCAAAATCTATGTTTCTATGTTCTACTTGGATGCCAAAGTAGATGGAGAAAGTTAATGATTTAGTCAACTTAGTATCATGTGATTGGATTCACCGAGATCCAGTAGTGACCCTTGGTATACAGACATTAAATACTGTACATTAAGTTTATGATCTCCGATGTGGACTTCCTCAGAACTGTAACAGTGAAAGTGTTGGAATATTGAATTAAAAGAGCGCTACAGTCAAAATTTGCAAACAACATACATTGTAGAGAGAGTTTTGGTGTGTGTGTGTGATCCTGGTGTGTCATTCCATTTGTTTAAGAAGAGTTTTTTATTAAATTGGCCTGCTAGTTATATGGTAGCTTTATGGCCCCGCTGATCTCCATCTTAACATGGTTTATTGCTCTTTTTCTGATGGTGCCTCCTGACCCAGCTGACGGATATGAGCCTTATGTCCTGGCCTCCACTAAATAGCTCTAATTCAGTATTTTTGTTTTCTGTGTGTGTATCAGGTCTTGCCAGCTGGAGTTAATGTTTTGCTTTTAGAACCTTTCATTTCAACAAACTAGTCAAAGCCATAAAAAGCACACACTTTACCCCAGATCATCAGTGCTTTACTTAGTAAAGACTCTAGCTGTTTTCTTGCAGAATAACCCACTCAATTAGCCCTCAAGTATTTGCTGAACTGTAAATGTAGCCATTAGTGCTCACTGGATAAGGAAAGTTACTTAATATCACAGCTCTGCTGTTGTACAATTAGCTGTAAACCAGTGCTTACTGAATCAGTGATCCTGGATACATCACTGTCACATGGGGCAGGAGGCATTGTAGGAACAAGAGCAATAAGCCTTGCAAAGATGGAGATCGCCAGGGTCATAAAACTACCATAAAAAGTAGCAGGCTAATCTAGAAAAACTCCTAATAGCAGACAAAGGAGGGACATGCAGGACTACACACACAAATCAAAACACACTGCACAACATGTTTCTGCAAATTCTGACTGCAGTACTCCTTTAAGAGGTTAGTACCTAGACCCAGCCCTGTAGAAAGGAAAAAAGAGACCCACTGAGAGAGAGAGAGCGAAAGTTAGTCAGCTTGATGAACTTCTTTGGCACAGGGATCATGCATCTGTGTGGATGTTGAACTCACTGAGGAGGTTAGTAGTTGTCACCTCCCTTGGCAAAGAAGAAAAATCCTCAATATACTGGGTCTTATGATCAAAAGGGCAGAACCTGTGTTGTACAGGAAAGTTGGCCCTGTAGTCTTTATACTTTTTATTTTCTGAACATGTGCTTTCCCAGATGTTGCAGATGTTTGTATTACTAAAAAAAAATCGACCATTGCTATCTTTTTTTTTACAGACAGGGATGTTCCGTGTCATGTCAAATCTTTAAGGACCCAGAAGGTTGTTTATATTAGTTGTGGAGAAGAACACACCGCAGCTCTTACAAAGGTGACAACCCTCTATTCACCACTTTTCCTTGTTGATGTTGTTATGCAGATTGAACAGGTATTATGAGGCTTCTTGACATGTATGTTAATAATTACTTGAAGCAACACTGCCATTACCCTAACTTCTATACTGTCTTTTTAAGACGAGAAAATTACTCCAAGCCTTTTGTTAGT
The DNA here is from genome assembly GCA_016271365.2 of Neoceratodus forsteri. Taxonomy (NCBI): domain Eukaryota; kingdom Metazoa; phylum Chordata; order Ceratodontiformes; family Ceratodontidae; genus Neoceratodus; species Neoceratodus forsteri. Next base: position 626,024,122 of record CM057453.1, on the reverse strand, counting down.
CTTTGAGGGAAGATTCCAGAGTTACTGTAGGTAATGCCAGTGCTGCTTTGTGTATGGTTATTTACACTCACTAGGCCAGCATTGTCGATACCTTTTGTTCAAAGCACCCTCTGGTGTCCAGTGGTGCACTTTCCCTTGCCTCGTCTCATGCCAAGCAGTCCATAGTTTCAGTGGCACTTTTTCTTGCTGCTAACCATGCCAAGTTCTTGCTGGTGGCATACCTTCACGCACTACGTACCATGGTAAGCAGTCCATATTATCCATTGGCATCCCATCCATGTCCTTGTTCTGTGCCATACAGTCCCTTGTTTACAGTGGCAGCCACCCTCCCTCACCCTGTCCCATGCTTATCAGTCTCTGGTGCCAGTGGCATGCACTGTCTTCCCCTGCCCTGTGCCAAATGCTCCCTGCTATCCAGAGCAAACCCCTTCCTCACCCGTCTTGTGCAAGAAATCAGTGGTATATACTGGAAACTCCATCCCTGTGTCATGCAGTCCCTGCCATCTAGTGCTACTCTTCCCACCATCTTTCACTCTCACCTCCCTATTCGATTGACACAGCCGCCTCTCACCTTCCAGGCCAGCTGCTTTCTGGTTAAAATTAGCATTAAACTGCTATTATAGTAATGATTTTTATCAACCAGCTAAGCAAGAGAGAGGTGGGTTGTGCCAGTCACTGTCGGAAGGGGGAGATTCATTGACGGAGGAGAGTGTTGGGGTGCTCAATAGATGGGCTTCCAGTGTCTCATATTGGGTTGGGGTAGTAGAGGTGGTTACTGGTACCAAGGATTGGCTTCCTGTGCCTGACGTTAAGTTGGGACAGGGCCGCAGAATGTTCAGTTGTCACCAGGATGGGCTCCTGGTGCCAGAGTTGAAGTAAATGGCTGTCTTGAGGAATGCAGCAACTGGTATGTGAAGTCACCTTATGAAACCCCCCTGACAACTGCTACTCTGCATATGCAGCAAACATATCTATTAATAACTTTCACATTTTACATTTTTTGTGTAACAAACCTGAAAATTTCAGGTGTAAAATGTTTCCAGTTTTTCTTTCCCAAGTAAAGCCTCTTGAATTAATTTGATGCACTGTTTTTTTTTTTGTTTGTTTGTTTTGTTTTTTGGGCAGCATCTTTCTCAGTAGGATTTAACCATTAATTAGTATAATGGTTGTTTAATGGAACCTGACGGTATTGCGTCCGAGGTATCTGCAGTTTTGGGAAAGCAAGCACTTTACCATCAGTTGCTAGTTTTATCAGTTCACGCCCCGTGAAGGTGTTTCTTAGTATGGTATTAAAGTTGTACTGTGTTAAGCTATTGTGATATACATTCTAGAAAATGAAGATGTCTTCTATGAGTATTTGCATCTGCTGCTTTACACAGAAATTGCAAAAATAATAAAATGTACATATTTTTAGTGTTTTACACCCTTTAAAGTGTTTTAAAACTTGTTGCTGATGAAAACAGGCATTTATGCCCATTGGCTTCTAAGTACAAAAAAAAAAAAAAGAAATGTTTTTTTGTCTACACCATGAATGAGGGGAAAGGGGGGGGGCGTAGGGGTAGTTGAGATTAAAAGAGTGAGGGAGGGGCCAATGGCCCTGAGGGTGGACAGATTCCCAGGACCAGATGAAATACACCCCAGGGTGCTGAAGATTTAGCGAAGGATCTGGCAGGTCCACTGGCTGTTCTCTTCAGTAGATCTCTGGAGCCCTGAGTGGTGCGCTGGAGTGGAGAACAGCAGATGTGGTGCCACCCCACAAGAGCCGCACTCCAAGGATGACCCAGGCAACTATAGGCTAGTCAGCCTGACCTCGATAGTATGTAAACTCATGGAGACCATACTAAAGAAATGGCTGGTGAGGTACATAGAGGAGAATGGTCTGCAGGACAAAAGACAGACGGTTTGTGACAGGCAGATTGTGTCGAATGAACCTGATAGAATTCCTTCGATTGGGTCATGAGGGCAGTGGACAAAGGCCAGGCGGTGGACATCATATACCTTAACTTTAGCAAGGCCTTCAATTCTGTACCACACAAAAGGTTGATAATGAAACTGAGGGATCTAGGGGTGGGGGAGAATATGGTAAGATGGGTTGAAAACTGGTAGAGTTGTAGAACCCAGAAAGTAATGGTTGGGGGTGAGTTCTCCAGCACCAAGGAGGTCACCAGTGGGGTCCCGCAGGGATTGGTGCTGGGGCCTGTGTTGTCTCATTGTCTTCATAAGTGCCATCGGGAAGGCATTTAGCAAAATGTCAGGTGTGGACAACACCAAACTCTGTGGGAGAGGACACCAAGGAGGGAATATAGTAGGTGAGAGAGACCTGCAGACTAGAGAGATGGCCAGGAATCTGGCAACTTAGTTTCAATGCCAAAAGTGCAAGTGATGCATATAAGTGCCAAGAACCCTAGGACAGAGTATTAGATGGGAGTGGCTAAGGTAACTGCTTCAAGAGGAAAAGGATCCTAGGGGTTGTGACTACAAGTGACTTAAACACACCACTCAGTGTAAAAGGTGGTGGTGAAGGCTAACAGGATGCTAGGGTATATTGCAAGGGATTCAGTAGTAGATGGAGCAATGTTATTTACCATTAAACAGGGCATTGGTGAGACCACATTTAGAATATGAGGTGAGGTACAGGCATCCTTACCTTAAGAAGGACATCAGCATGCTGGAGGGGGTCCAGAGAAAGTAACCAACATGATCGAGGGATTATGGGATAGGTCCTATGAGGAGAGGCTGGGAGCCCTGGGGATGTACTCCCTGGAAGAGAGGAGTGATATGATAGACTTTCAAGTACATGAAGAGAATTGAGAGTGAAAAGGGAGGGTCTCTTGAAAATGAGTGACAAGAGCACTACTAGGAGGCACAGCCTAAAATTAATGGGGGGATTCAGAAGGGATGTAAGGAAGCATTTCTCTATGGAGAGGGTGGTGTCCACCTGGAATGAGCTGCTAGAGGAGGTGGTATCAGCATGGATGCGATCATTCAAGAGAACCTGGGACAAGCACAAAGGGAACCCTTGGGACCAAGGAAGAGGAAAAGGGGAGAGGGAGGGGACAGTTGGGGCAGGATCATTGACATAATTGTGAGCACAGACCTGTGTTACTTATCACAGACACGATAGACCGGGTGGTCTACTTGTGCTGGCCTCTTCATATATTCGTATGTTCATATAAAATTTAATAGTTGTTCAATTACCCCATAGTGTTACACATTAACAGTTGAAATAGCACCACTTTTGGGACTGCCTGCCAGTGCAGTGATAGAGCTACCACTTGCCATCCAGATGACCTGGGTTCGTGCCCCAAGTCCAGGACATCTGGTGCTGACTGGTGAGATGGGGTTCTGGTGTCTATCTGGATGCCTCCAGCCCCAGGGAGGGAGGGTACCTTTCTGCTGCATGACTACCCCTTGGCCCAGGGGGAGGACATGTCATGCAGTAAGTAACAAGTGGTTCCTCTGGAGTGACCTACATTGGCATGTACAAGCTCGCCTGGTGAGTGATGCGGAGGCATCGCATGCCCAGAGTGACACTGGCTGGAGAGTCCAGAAGGTATGGCAAGGCTCACCTGCCTTTCTGACGGTCCTGACAGGTGCTCTGCTTGGTCACTTCTCAGGACCACGCCCTTGGGAGGGATAAAGGAAGGCTTGGGGTGGGGGAGACACCCCCAGCAGCACCAGGCAGATGAAGCTGCCCTGCCCCCATGCCTAAGTAGAATCTTTTGGACGACTCCTGCACCTTGCTGGCTTCTCTTACCCAAGGCCTCGACCGTTGAATGAAGTATCCTTGTCCCAGCTTGGTGAAAGAGGGGGTCCCACCTGCAGGGAGCAAGCTGTGGGTTACGGTCAGGGCATCTGAAGAGGATGTCAAGCAGAGGCTAGTGGCAGGTTGGAATATCTGAGAACTCCTAATTCGGGTGGAAGGGCTTGGATAGGTGGGAGGAGAACCTGGTGACTGGTAAGGAGAAACGTGGGCAAAAATAGGAAGGTAGGTAGGTTAAACAGCACCACCTAGTTGTAGTTTTCTAGCTGCATGTCTACATTATGATGTCATGAAAGATGCAAATAACCAGTGTATCCAAATTACTGCTCACTGTGACAGGAAAGTGTAGAATTGTTTTGGATAAAGCAGTTTCAAGTTCATTAGAATTTGTTATCTTGATTAAAAGCATTGTGTAGAATTTGTGAATTTATTTTTAGTGACTTTAGAAAGCTTAAATATAATTTTCTAGTTACAGTATCTCATTATCCTAAATGTACTCGTCTCCTTTTTTTAACCTTTATCTTGCTCCCACCCCTGCAAGCTGACATCATGGACTCAATAGACAATTTTTATAATTTTATTTTTGTTTTATTTTTTTATGATTGTGCAGCTTATATTTTGTTATGATGAATAAAATAAATTACACAGTATGAAAATGTTGCATTCTTAATCATTTTACTAATAAGCAAACAAAGAAAATGACAAAAGTACATAAAATGTCCATCAGTCAATACTGTAGCATATCTGTCCTGCCTACATCACATATGCTGTGGCAGCCATAATACTTGGGACCATTAGAATTAAAAAAATAAATACTGTAAATAAAAAAAAAAAAAAAAATGCCTTTCTTATTTCGTTGGTTGGTGAATTAATTGCATGCCTAAGTCCAGGAGCAAAGGTTCTGGTGTATCAGTCTGAGTATCTTCCTGAATGGGAACATCGTCTACCTGGCTGGTGGTGGAAGGGATTCAGGGTTCTGGAGAATGTGGACTTCCCCTCGGGCATGTTGAGAATGCATCACCTTGGACTTTTGAGCACGAACCAAGGTACCATCTTGTTCTGGACTGTCCTGTCGATTGTGTGTGGCCTGGGTACATTGACGTTACGAATGGCTCATTTCTTCACAAAGGTTGCACCTGAGGTCGTTGAGGCAGAAATTACTTGCGTGGCCATAATCCAGACAGAGCACGCACCGTGTACTGCTTAGATGCTTAGGGGAACCACGCTTAAAGCAGGCCTTGAACAGCCTGGAGTAAGAGCACAGGACTCTGTCCTGACCCAAATAAAAACAATTAGGAAGAAGTTGTAATCCTGTTTTAGTATGCCTCAACTGCACCCTGAAATGCTGCCCCCCCCGCCCAATCCAAATGTGTTCTTGTCCATGACGGGATCTGGGTTACCTAACACAGGTCTTGTTTTGGGTTTACAGGTTTTGCAGTCTGTTTCTCACATTGAAGGAGCTAATTGTTTTCTTCCACAGATCTTCCAGGGATTAGGAGTGTAACTGGGTGGTGGAGCTGACAAAGGCTTATTACCTTCCAACAGAAGGAAGATTTAAAGGTCAGGTTACATTTGCTTTCGTCCGAGGGTGCTGTGGTTGGTGGTGTTTGTTGGAGCCACTGCCAAAAGTTGATTGTTTTCTCTACAGGTACCCTGCCCCATTCCACCCACCCCTTATCATCCTCTAATATAGCCCATAACCCTCTTATTCTTCCTGCAGAAGTAAGGAAAGGCGGGGACTTACTGTATCTCAGAAAAAAACCCATAAAAATCTTCTCCCTTAGTTCACAGTTTAAGAAAAAATGAGCACCACGAAAGTCACCAGGCAGCAGTGGTTTAAATTTAGTTGGTCTTGTTTTTGTTATATAAATATCTGTTTAGACATCACACCACAAACTTCATGTATAAATTCAGCAATATGTTCAGAATGGCAGATGTCGTGCAGTTATGTTCTCGCCCAGAGCTGTCTGAGCCTAACGAGCACTTTTTTGGCATCTGTCATTCTGAACATGTTGCTGAATTTGGAAATGGAAGATTCTGGTGTGGTGACTGTCTAAATGGACGTTTATATAATAAAAAACATGGTTAACTAAATTTAAAGCATTGTTGCCTGGTGACTTTTTTGGTGGGTGCTCATTGTTTCTTAAACTGTATGTCAAGTTTTTTGTAGCACCACCATATCCCGGTGCTCATTACTGTTTTGCATTGTCACTAAGTTTGTAGGAGCACAAAAAAGGCCAAATAAATAGCTCATACCATGGCTCCTTCTAGGATATAGTATAATATTTTAAGCGTCCGCCATGGACAATATACTTATCTAGTTGTATTTTAAACCCAACGTTGTTCTTACTTGATATTCTATTTATTGACAGTCTTCCACAAGTTTGCTCTCCTCCTTTCTTTCATCCACATTAGATACCCAACACCCTTGCCTCTTTCTTTCGTCCACAGTGGAGTAATACTGCCCACATGTGGTAGTCTAATCTCAAGTGCAGGCCACAACCTAGTTACTGTGTACCTAACATCTATCAGAAATGGATTTCATAAACTGTAACACCTGTGGTACTGTCTTCGCCAGGACATTTATCCTGTGGGTAGGATGCTGTCCCACAAGGTTTGCCCTAAGGGACCTATGGTCACAGCTCCATGCAGCGTGGGCTGAGATAGATTTTCTCCAAACTAAACTCTACCTTGCTGCACTAAACAACTCAACAGCAATAAATACCTTCAATCTGCTAAAACAGGAACCCCCCCTTACCTCAAAAGAACAAGTAGGCCAGGAGCCTGGCAACTGGTCAGGAACTGCAGAAAACTTGCAAACAGACCAAGAGTGGAGACCAAATCCAAACATCAAATTGATACCACTATCTGCCACAACCGCAGACAAGGCAGGTAGTGAGGTGTGTAATGCCCAACCACACAACAGGGAAACTCTCCACTGCGAACAATGCAAAAAAGGACAGTAAAGCACCAGAATTAATAATCGGTGACTCTGTGATGAGGGGTATAGAGTCCTGCCTCCAGCAGCTCGACAACGCTAAGGTCTCAGTCAGATGCCTACTGAGGATATCCGCATGGAGGGACAGACAGAATAACAAAAACTGTGCATAAGGCAGAACCAAACACTGAGGTCATCCTTCACATGATCACAAATGACCTATCCAGTCACTCCAAAAATGAAACCAAGCAAAATCTAACAAGGCTTGGTAATATTCTATCTTCTGTTTCATCCTCGGTCTCTTTCTCCGAGATCCTGCCTGTGTGGAGGAAAGGCGGCAGCAGGCAGAGACTCTGGGATATCTTAGAGTTAAACACTTGGCTGAAGTGCTGGTGCCAAGAAAAGGGGCCCCACTTTGTGGGTAATTGGCAGGACTTCTGGGAGAGGGAGTTCTTCAGATTCGATGGCCTGCACCTCACAAATGAAGAGACAAGAGCACTAGGCCAAAAGTTTGATGTCCACGTCAGTCAGTCAAACTAGTGAATGGGGAGGAGGGAAGAGCGCCACCAGCATTGCAGGGGTCGCCAGTTGTCTCTTCCCCAACATCAAGCAGTTTAAGTCCAGCATATGCACTTTTTACTAAATCCAACAAACGCAGACCAGGAAGGTCCGCTGGAAAATGTAAACAAACGCAAAAGGTACCAAAAGCGCATGGATAGTACAGAACACACACAGGGTGACCGTACAGCAGGCCAGAGCAATCAGACATGGAAGGCCATGTGTGTCAGTGCTCGAAGCCTCCCAAACAAGATCCCTGAACTCACAGCCATTATCACAGAATCACAATTGGATTGGGTAGCGATTACGGAAACGTGGTTCACCGCGAACCACACGTGGGATGTTACGATACCTGGCTACATGCTCTTTAGGAGGGATTGGGAAGGGAAAAAAGGAGGGGGTGGCTATATACATAAGGGAGGGTATCAGTGCAACAGAACTCCAAGACAAACACTAAGGTTGAGGCCCTAAGGATTACCCTGGGAGCTAGAGAAAAAGCCCCTATATGGGTAGGGGTTGTGTACAGACCCCCATCCCAAGACACTGACAAGGAGCTCTTGGAAGCCATCCTGACAATGGCCAACAAGGGTGAGCTACTTCTAGTTGGGGACTTCAGTCTGCCTGATGTGGATTGTTCCTCATACACGGCATCCTCGGAGAGGAGCAAGGAATTCCTCTTTGCACTGCGAGAGGTGGGATTAACTCAGCTGGTGAACTCACCCACCAGGGAGACATCAATTCTAGACCTGGTACTCTCCAACAGTTCCAGGATCTCAGGTGTTCACATAGGAAGCCACTTTGGATCCAGTGACTACAGATCAGTATGGCTAACAGTTAACAGAACGGAAGCCAGATGTTGCACAAAAATCAAGGTAATCAACTTCCGGAAAGCAAACTTCCCTGAAATAAAATCCCAGATCAAATCCTTACCGCAAACCGGTACCAGGGGAGCTATAGAAGAATGCTGGAAAACCTTGAAACATGCTCTAACTACAGTAAAGGATGATTGTACAAAACAGATAAGCAAATCCAAGAAGAGGAGGAGAAACCCACTGTGGTTTACTAGGGAGGTAGCAGCTAAGATTAGGGCAAAGAGCATTCAAGCAATACAAAGAAACAAAGATGGACAGGGAGAAATACAGAAATAAACTCAGAGGCGGGGAAGGCAATTCGGATTGCCAGAGCGCAGACCGAGGAGAGAATAGCACAGGAGGTAAAGAAGGGTGATAAGACTTTCTATTGATACATAAGAGAGAAGAGGAAGAATAAGGGTGGAATAGTCCATCTAGCATCAAAGGAGGGTTAGCTGGTGGAGAGGGATTAAGATAAAGCAGAGGTACTGAATGACTTCTGCTCAGTCTTCACTATAGAAGACAGCGACAAAGGACCTATGTTAAGTGGCACTGGGCAAAACGATAATGTGTCCAACACAGTCCCTTCACATAGAGAGAGTCCTAGAGGAGTTGGGTAAGTTAAAAGTGGATAAGGCAATGGGTCCAGATGGTATCCACCCAAGGGTCCTAAAAGAATTCTGGGAAGACATTGCCACACCACTGGCTGAACTATAAGTTGCTAGAAAGCGGTATAGTACCAGACGACTGGAAAACTGCAAGAGTGGAAGCAGGGAACTACTGCTCTGTCAGCCTAATTTCAGTGATGGGTAGAATTTATTTATTTATTTAAGAGTTGTACCAGGAAGGCATACTGAGCAACATGCTCGATTCCAGATGCGACCTGGGGACCGAGACCCAATTACAAACATGACGATTTTCATAAAAAATTTTTTTTTTTTTTTTACATTCATAGTACAAAATGGAACAATAAGCATCGTACTACAACATTTTGTGAGTGATTACAGACAGAGGTAAACATACATAGTGTAGAGAAAATTGGAGGGTAGTCAACTTAAGAGCAATTAATTTACACCATGAGTGTAGGGTTGCTTTAATTGAAACAGGAGCAGCTAGAGGAGAAATGCCCTCGGAGTAGGCGGTTTCGATGGTAGGGGTTTGGAGCATGTTTTATGGGGACAGGTAGAGCATTCCAGATTTGTGGGATTCGGTAATTTAAAAGCGGCCTGGCCTTTTGTTGTATGCGTGAACGGGACATGTAGCAGCCTAGGGTCAGTGCTTCTGAGGGAGTACGCAGGTGGAGTTTGTTGGGAGAGGGTAGAGGACAGGTAGGGTGGAAGGGAGAGGGACCAGTATTTGGCTGTGAACCTGGCACAGTTTGTTAGTCTACGGTCATGGAGGGACGGCAGGGTTAGAGAGCTGTAAAGGTTGCAGTGGTGTGTAGAATGTGGGCAATCGAGGATAAAGCGACATAAAGAGTGGAACAGGGTGTTGAGGCTGGCCAGGGCGGACGTGGGGGCTGTGGTATATACTGTATCTCCATAGTCGAGAAGCACTGCTTAAGGAGTGGATAGTGGATAGTATATTACCTAAGGGAAAACAGAAGACTCAACCCAGAGCAGCACGGGTTCACGGCTGGGAGCTCATGTCTGACGAATGTAGTGAACTTCTTCGATTGAGTAACCAGAACAGTGGATCAAGGTGGCGCAGTGGACGTGATTTACTTAGTTTTTAGCAAAGCTTTTGACACTGTTCCCCACAGGAGATTAGCCAACAAACTAGAGCACACAGGCATAGACCATAAAATAGTCAGCTGGATTAAGAACTGGCTTCAAGGTAGGTCACAGAGTCCTGGTCAATGGGGCATTATCAGAGGAGGGCAGAGCAACCAGCGGAATTTCACAGGGGTCAGTACCTGGCCCAATCCTTCAACATATTCATCAGCGAAATTGCTTATGGACTTGAGGTGAAGGTCTGCCTGTTTGCAGATGATTCAAAACTCTGCAAAAGGGTAGACACAGATGAAGGTGCCTCTGGGGTGGAAGTCGATCTCAAGAAATTAGAAGAGTAGTCAAGAATATGGCAGTTAAAATATAACACCAAGAAGTGTAAGGTGATGCACATGGGTAAACGTAACCCAAAAAAGATGTACGCACTGAATGGGCATCAATTAGAAGAATCAAAGATGGAATGGGACCTCGGAGTAATTGTTACCGATAATCTAAAAGTGGGGAAACAATGTTAAAAAAAAGTAGCACAGGCCAGTGGCATCCTCAGCTGCATAGGTAGAGGGATTACGAGCAGGAAGTGTGAGGTAATCATCCCACTGTACAGGACCTTGTTCAGGCCGCATCTGGAATACTGCATGCAGTTCTAGAGGTCCCACCTAAAAAAGAACATTGACTGCTTAGAAAGGGTTCAGAGAAGGGCCACTAAGATGGTGCAGGGTCTGCATCAAGAACAGTATGAAATGAGACTCTGTGAATTAAACTTATACTCTCTAGAGCAAAGAAGAAATAGGAGGACATGATAGAAATATTCAAATACATAAAGGGAATCAACACAGCCCAGACAGGAAACCTATTCCAGGAAAACAAAACAACGCCTACAAGGGGGCACAATCTGTGCCTAGTGGGAGACAGATTTAGAATCAATATAAGGAAATATTTTTTTCACAGAGAGAACCATGAAACAGCCTGCACTCAGAGGTGTAGCATCGAAGACAGTATGGGAATTCAAACTAGCATGGAACAGGCAATGTGGGCATCTAAAGGGGTAATAAAACAGGGAGGGGGTAGAAATTTTTGGGAAGACTAGATGGATTACGCGGCCCTCATCTGTCGGCTACTTGTGTTTTTATGTTAATTCAGATATGGCTGGCAATACTATTAGAAAAGTAGTCTATAAAAAAGTGAAACAAAAATCTAAGAAGACCCTGTTAGACTGAGTTTTAACCTTTGTCTGCTGTTGTGTTGCAGTGAAACTCCTATGTGATATCACAGGGAAAAGTTACCTAAATCTGCACAAATTTATGCTTAGAGGGTGCTGTTAACTTTAGGTCTAGCTGACCAATTGTTACCAGATGTACAGGGTTTGTGGAGCCTGTCACAAGGGGTGTGTTGCCTCACCACTATAATAAGCAACTCAAGGAGTCTGCATTTTGTTAACTAACCGTGTTCTTTCTTTTTCTCTTTAGCATCATTTACATGGCAAGAAAAATATTGCTGCCGTGTTGACTGTTGCTGCCAATCTGTCATGCCACACTGTGGAGCAGCGTTCAGAAAGGCTGGCTGTTAAGCAGCTGTTTCTGCCGTCAGTGAGGGTTCCGGAGGGTGGGGGGAGTGCGCTGGGGTTGGGGAGGGTGACGTGAAACAGAAATGGCGCCTCAACACTAGAAGGATAGTGGATGGGTCGTTAGACTCGAGTTCAGCTGAAGGTTCATTTTTGTACTTTGAACACAGCTGAACTCGGGGAAAGTAACTCTTTTTGTAAACTGAGGGCTAAAACTTAGGAAACACGGTCTCTGAGTCCAGCCGTGACACTGGGCATGCGCATACGCAAACACGCATGTCCAGTGTCACGGCAGGACTTAGAGACCGTGTTTTCTCTAAGTTTTAGCCCTTGGTTTACAAAGAGTTGCTTTCCCATGTTCGGCTGTGTTCAGAGTACAGAAAGGAACCTGCAGCTGTACTCTGGTCCAACGACCCATCCTCGATCCTTCTGCCCAAACGTGGTTGGAGTGCTGTGTGTAGTGCCTGCTGTTCACATAGCCCAATACAACGGTGCAAAACGCGCACAACAATGCAAACCCAAAGAAAGAGGGATCGCCCTCATAATGAAACGCCACCGGAAAATGTTAAATGGTGGCATTCAGACGTGGGCAGCGGCACCGGTCTTGCCAGTGTGCACCATCTCCAACGGTTCAGATTGGCTATGTGAACAAGTCTTTTGGTTCATTGGTATTGTGTTTCTGGTGAAGTCCTAGCCTTGGACTTTTTTGCTAGAACCTTCTCCTCCATCCTCTACAGACATGCCCCATTCAGACAAATATGGGCTAAAGGCTTCCACTCATCCTGACCCTCCCTGGAGCTGCAGTGTTTAATGCGCTCTCACGATAGGGCCTGGCATACCTACAGAGTCTGGCCTCCGCTCTGTTTGGCAGACATACAGACAGTTAAGGAATGCTACCAAAGCAAAGATCACAAAGTCTAGATGAGACCACTTCCAGTCCCAGCAAATCAACCACCTTGCAAACCCTTAAACCTTCTGGAAACAAGTCTGGGAGACAGTATAGTGCAGTGGTTTAAGGCTCTGAGCTGCAAATCTGGAGACCTGAGTTTGAATCCCACAGCCCCCCCACTAGCATACTGTGTGACCTTGAGCAAGTCGCATAACTTCCCTGTGCTCCTAGGTCGCACCTGTAAACAAGCTTTCAGCTTAGTGTGTTACTCCTGGTAAAACAAGTGGAAAAAAGACTCCTTCCTTAAGAGCAAGGAACATACCATACCCCAGACAATGATCAATAATGGTATTGTTCTGGCCACCCCCATGGAAATCGCATCTGGCATAAATCAATTTTTCACTGACCTAGACAAATGTAAGCAAGACTTGCCTAATGCCCCACCCTACCCCGATGATAACAGTCTTAACACCATTCCCTTCCACCTGGAACTCTCCTTGCGCACTGAGCTGCTCAAGCTACTGAACTGACTTGACCCTGATGGGTCACCAGGATCGGACTCCCTTCAGCCCAAATTCCTAAAGATTGGTGCCTCCGCTATTGCTTATCCAGTTGCTCAACTAATGAATAGATCCTTCCTCTCGCACACCATTCCTGCCAAATGGAAAATTGCAATAGTGGTCCCTATACACAAAAGCGGCCCGTCTAACCCCACTGAAAACTATAGACCCTTATCCATATTGTGTCCCTTAGCCAAAATTCAAGAAAGAATACTATACAATCAACTATACTCCTTCTTTGAATGGACAAATGCCATAACGTCTCACAGCATGGTTTCTGGAAATTGCACGGGACAGAAACTGCTCTTCTGTGGGTCACTGCAGCTGTCTATCAAGCCATGGATCAATGATGTGCTACTGGGGCGGTATTTGTGGCTCTCACGAAAGCGTTTGATTTTGTTAACCACGGTCTCCTCCTCCTAATCAAACTAAATAAACTCTGTCTAGACTCCCACACCATCTCATGGTTTAACTACCTGTCCAATCGGTTGCACTGTGTTGAATGGGCAGGAGCCACCTCCTCCCTTGCACACATCAAGGACGGGGTCCAACAGGGATCCTGAGTCCCCTGTTCTCCATTTTCATTAATGATTTTTCCCTTAACTGTGGAGGTGCGTCAGTTCATCTTTATGCAGATGAATGCTGTTCTGTATAGATCTGATAGAAGTATCTCCTCCATTCAGTCGGACCTTGAAAAGGACTTTTGGCAACTCAAAGCCTGGTTTAAGCAAAACCTTTTGGTCCTCAGTACCAAAAATATGAAATCAGTGCTGTTCCATCACACTTCTTTTGGTGTGTCTACCCAACAACACTTCGTAATCAATACCTCTAATGGTACGGCTCTTGAAAGAGTAGACTCCTTCAAATATCTAGGGATTATCTTGGATGATAATCTAACCTTTGATGCCCACTCTCATAAAATTATTCAGACTACACATCAAAAACTGGGCCTACTTTATCGAATTGCCCCTTACCTGGCTCCTCAATCATGGAGAACAATCGCCTCAGCAACTCTTCTCCCTGCTCTCTTCTATGGAGCCCCCTCTACTTCACTTGGTGAAATCTACCCTAGCCAGATTAAAACAAACCTATCACAGAATCACACGCTTCGCAGCAATAGCTCCAGCTCGCATGCACCTCTGTGATGTCCTCACATCCTTAGGGTGGCCGTCCTTCGAGGCAAAGCTTGACTTTCACTCTCTGCACTACTTTCATGCTCACCTACCTTCCCTTCCCACCTATCCTTGGTAATTTGCTCACTTTAAAACCCATTCCTAGGTCCCTATGCTCCTCCCACCTCCCACTACTAAGTCTCCAAGACACAGCTAGCCATAGGAAAGAAATCCTTCACCTACATAGCACCCCACAAATGGAATAACCTCCCACATGGGCTACTCTCCTGCTCGTCCCTTCCCCAATTCAAACAGTGCTTTAAAGAACTCTTCTTTCCCCTGCCCATATGCCACTATTTCTAATTCCACCGCCACACTCTGGTCTCCCCTCTATCTCGGCTTGCACATCCTCTTCCCCCTTCTCCAATCCCACCATACTACCTATCAGTTTTTCACTTATCCCAGTGTAATAATTCTTTTACAACTATAGTTAATTTGTTTCATGATGATCTTTATACGTGTGTATGTAGGTATGTATACAATACATATTGCGCTTTGTTTGTAATACCTAACCTAGTTATGTTTGAAGTAATCCACTGTGGTTCTGTTGAACTGTCTGTCAGCAATTGTTAGTCAGAATTAATGTTCTCTGTAACTCTTAACCTGTTTAACAGATGTTCCTATGTTACTGGAAATGTATTTGCCTGGGTCACCCCTGAAAAAGGGATAGTGTTTCTCAGTGGGCTTACCAGGTCATCAGAATTCAAATAAATAAAATGGGCAATAACCCACAGTAGGGCATGCATTTCTAGAAGCCAGTGGTGGAGTGACTTTCAGTGCACCCAGGAAGTGAATTAATTCTGAAGAAATCCATGCCCTGGAGTGGTTTATTATACTTATAAAATGAAATCTTTTTTTTGTTTATGTAAAAATGTATTTTCTTTTAGTTAAGTTCTTGCTAGGTAGAGTTGGAGGCCCAGATATTCAAACTGCGCCAGTTTGTGGCGCAAGCCTGTGCGCCGCTCAAAATAGTTGCGCTGGGGTGTTGCCAGGGCGATATTCAATGGAGTTGCGCTTATGAAAGACAACTGCTTTGAATAGTCACTTCGGCTACTCCCCCACTGTGCATGGCGCAGTGGAACTGTGCCAGCGCAAGTGGTCAGAGTGGAGCATTGAGATGCGATGGCGTAAGTTCCATTGCGCCATGCACAGTACCTGCGATATTCAAAGGGTGACATGCAAATGGGCCATAATTTATGCAAGGCGCATGGGGGGGCCATTTGCATCTGATTACGGCCCCATTTGCATGCCATTAGCATATAGGTGCGCCGATCCCCGATGACTTGCACCTGGCGCCCTGCCAGGCAGCAGCTTTTGGGGACCGACGCCCCCTGCAGCCCGATCGCGGTATGTCCCATAAGGGACAATGAATGTCTCCAATCCCTGGGGGTTCAGTGGACCGCGATTAGCCCGATCGTGGGCATAATTGTTTCCCCCCCCCCAGTAGCCCGATCGTGGGCATAACTGTATCCCCAGTAGCGATCGCGGGCATAACTGTATTCCCCAGTAGCCGATGTGAGGCATAACAGCAACCTCCCCATTAG
The DNA here is from genome assembly GCA_016271365.2 of Neoceratodus forsteri. Taxonomy (NCBI): domain Eukaryota; kingdom Metazoa; phylum Chordata; order Ceratodontiformes; family Ceratodontidae; genus Neoceratodus; species Neoceratodus forsteri. Next base: position 626,008,556 of record CM057453.1, on the reverse strand, counting down.
TCCGATCGTGGGCATCAGTATCCCCTCCCAAAGTCCAATATCCTGGTGGTCCAGTGGACCGAGCAGCCCGATTGGCGGTGGCATCCTCACCACCACCCCCAAATCGAAATCCCTGGTGATCTAGTGGACCCCACCACCGCCTCCCCGCCAGCCAGCGGGCGGCAGCACCTCACCCGCCTGCCGCCCGCCGACTGACCGCTCAGTATGGCTGCACACCCATGGACTGACTAGTACGGTATGGGCTGCATGCCCATTGGCTCATGCTCTGAACCTATGGGCGCAGCCGCATCAGCTGTCAGGTGGCGGGCGAGGTGCCGCCCGCTGGCTGATGGGGAGCGGTGGGGCTCCTGGGGGTCCACTAGATCACCAGGGATTTCACTGGGTGGTGAGGAATGCCGCCCCCGATTGGGTTCGCTCGTCCACTGGACCACCAGGGATATTGACCTTTGGGAGATTCTGATGCCCGGATCGGGCTAAGGGGAGGTTACAGTTGCGCCCGCAATCGGGCTACTGGGGATATGTGCCATGCCCACGATCGCTACTGGGGAATATATTATGCCCGCGATCGGCTAATCGTGGTCCACTGACCACCAGGATATTGGACTGGGGGTGGGGGATAATGATGCCCGCGATCGACAAGGGGCTGGCCAGGTGGCAGGAACATTAGGCCACCCACAGGTGGCAGCTGCTGTGTTGCGCCTGCAATGCGGCAGCTCACCTGTGGGTGGCCTCAACTTGTTCCTTTTATTTTTGGCGAATCCTTTGCAGGCGCAGGTAGAGGTTGGCGCTTGCATAACTCTGCACAGCCCAGGCTGAATATCTGGCTGCAGTTTGTGCATGGGCACGCCCTCCTGTGCCCACATAATTACTGATGCGCCCCCGCGCTCGGGATTTGTGTGGCGCACTTTTCCCTTTTAAATATTGCACCAGGGCGCATCAGTGGGTTGTGCATGGCGCAACCCTTTTGAATATCAGGGCCGGAGAGTTTGGTAACGAAGGCCATGTGCCTTTGAATGATCACAAGAACTGCAAGTATTTTGAAGAAACCTGTGCCTTGTTTGGGTTTTTGTGTTTAAAAAGTGGACACACTTTTTAATGGAACACTGTTTTATTTTCATTTAGGTAGGTTGTTACTAAGTATAATAAGGCTGGTTAGTTATGAATTGTGCAGTTTCTAGGTAAATAATCAATGGTCATATGCTGTGTTTTAACCATTGAAGTGGTCCGATTTGGTCAGTGTTTTATACCCCATTTTATAAGCATGTTTGGATGAGCTCCTGTGTCTATGAGGTGTTCTGTCACTTTTATATCCCAGCTTTGCCCAAGTGTAATTTTGCAACTGTTTTGTGGCTGATTACTAGACATTGTATTTTGTCATGGTTAAGAACCATTAAAAAAATGAAAATCCAACATTTAACTTCCTAATGGAGAACAGTTACGGAACTGACGTTGTATTGATTGATTGCTGAGATCGGATTAAGAACAGTCTCTCCTCTCCCAGGGATTATTCCTCTCAGCTGCCAAGCCAGCTAGTACTGCTGTAGCTACGGAGACTACTGAGAATTCTTTGAAGTCATTTAAGCCACGCTTACATGGTCGCACTTGCACCGGAGCAATGCAAGTGTTGCTCCGCTACAAAGGCTACTGTGTTGACACTGAATCATGGTAAGTCGATCACTGCGCCACTCTGTGATCCTCTGGAAAGTTGGGGATGTTGATTGGAGCGAGCGGTGAAAGCAGCTATGTGAATAGACTGTGACACTTGTTCCCATCTAACTGGGAAAGTCTGCACCATGATCACAAAATTAATTTGGGTGTATGCCAGTTCCCACATTGTGTCCTCGGCCGGAGGGAGGGTCTGAAATTCTGCTTGCCCACCCTGTCTGCCAATGAGTTTCCCCAAAAGGAAGTACTTACTAATTTGTGATGCATGCTGCATTCATGTGCCCCAGTCTCTATGCTCTCCTAAAAGTTTTCTTTGTCCAGGTATACCCTTTCTCTTTTACCTGACCTAATGTCACTGCCAACGACACCAACTAGGCGAGTACCCCTGGACCTATGGCCCCTCTCTACTTTGGCTTGTATTGGTGCTGAGAGGGGCCATGTGGACAAAACATTTATTTGTCTCCGGCAGTCGGCACAAGTTAAAGCACTGCAGAGCTCGCAGTACTTCTGCCGTGTGAACATGGCTTTAGAGACTTTATTTTTCAAGCTAGAGTCCCATGACAAAAAATGAGTAATTCAGTGCAGAGAAATTCTGTTTTTCCTCTGCAGTCTTTTTAAATTGAAAGTAGGCCTGTTTTTTAACAAAGAGCTAGTGTACTGCCTAAAATTAATAATAGATTTGAAAGCAGCCAACCATTACCGTTTATATCCCTTCTAGGGAGACCACCAGGAGAGACGGCACCATCACCATAAGCGCCGCCTAACGGCCGCATCTTCATCCTCTTTTGCTGGCCCCACCGACACTACCTGACCGCCCTCCTGGAACCCTGACACGGATTCCACACCTGAGGGAGACCGCCAGGAGAGACAGCACCATTGCCATAAGCGGTGCCTATCGGCCGCATCCTTTGCCACTTTTGCCACCCCCACCGACACTACCTGACTGCCCTCCTGGAACCCTGACACTGATTACATACCTGAGGGAGACCGCCAGGAGAGACGGCACCATCGCCGTAAGCGGCGCCTAATGGCTGCATCCTCAACCGCTTTCGCCGGCCCCACCGATACTACCTGACTGCCCTCCTGGAACCCTGACATGGATTCTATACCCGAGGTACATCCGCTCCTTAGTGAAGGAGCTTGGTTCTCAGTAGCAGTAAACCGATTGGCCTGCTCCCACTGCTGGTGGCTCGTGATTGGACCAGAAGGCATCAGACAGCACGGCCATTGGGGCGCTTTTCGCTGGGTCTGCTATAAGGATTTCTGATTCTCCCTTTGCACGGGATATTTTTTGAAGTATTTGCCAGAACTGTTCCACTACTTGCACTGCTCTACTGTTTCTACTGCTAAAATGTTAGTGTTTCTGCTATACTGTTGCTGCTGCTGTGTTAATCTACATTTTTACTGCTGTATTTGCTTAGTTGTGTTACTGAGAACTGTGCAGCATTTGTAACTAGCGTTCTCCTACTCTCCCGCTCACTCCACCCCAGCCTCTGTCTGTCTATTTGGGTCGGCAACGTTCCCAGACACAGCCCTCCGCCGCTACCTCCCTTCATCTCTTTTTATTCTTCAACGAAATCTCTTGTTTTTTTGCTCACATTGACTCCTCTGAGCTATTAGTTCACCTCCACCCTCCCCCTAATTCTAGTCCCTTCCTGTCTGTTAAGCACTGTCTCTCACCCCTCTGTCTCACCTTCCAACACCTCCCTCTTACGCTGTATCTTCGCCTTTGTTATTCAACCTCACCAGCCCCCACACACTGACTGTCTGCCGCCACTCCCCTGCCCCTCTTTCACAGTAACTACAGCCCTATTAATTGGCTTCTCTTCTAGGGAGACCACCAGGAGAGATGGCACCATCGCCGTAAGCGGCACCTAACGGCCACATCCTCGGCCGCTTTCGCCGGCCCCACCGACACTACCTGACCACCCTCCTGGAACCCTGACATGGATTCCATACCCGAGGTACATCCACTCCTTAGCGTAGGAGCTCGGTTCTCAGTAGCAGTAAACCGATCGGCCTGCTCCCACTGCTGGTGGCTCGTGATTGGACCAGAAGGCATCAGACAGCACGGCCATTGGGGTGCTTTTTGCTGGGTCTGCTATAAGGATTTCTGACTCTCCCTTTGCACAGGATATTTTGTCCCACCCCCACCTCCCTCTCCCAGGCCTCCTTTAGATAACATTAAGACCCTCCCACTCTGAGTGCCCTTCTCCTATTGGGTCGGCCATTCCTGACTGATCACTCCTTCTTCTTGTCACGCTCTCTCTCTGTAACCGGCTTAGCTGCCGCTGCTGCCCATTAGTGAACCCCCCCCCCACATAGAATTTGACAGCAGATAAGGACCGCTTGGCCCACCCAGTCTGCCCATTTCCCTACCTAACGGATAAGCTGCAGATCCTAGTTAACCAGCAGTCTACTTCTTTCTACCCCACCCCTAGAATTGCCTTTATGGCTGTCCCATGCATGCTTGAATTCAGTCACTGTTTTTGACTCCACAGTTTTCCTCCGGAAGGCCGTGCTCTATGCATCCACAACCTTCTGTGAAAAATACTTTTACATTACCTCTGAGCGCCTTCATCTTCAAATTCAGCCCCTTGTTCTTGCACACCTCTTTTTTTTTTTTTGAAAGATGCTACCCTCTTGGACTTTGTTGATTCCCTTGAGGTACTTGAAAGTTTCTATCATGTCCCCCCCTTCCTCCTTTCCTCGAGGCTATACATATTAAGCTCCTTTAGTCTCTCTTCATATGTCTTCCGGTGTAGACCCTGCACCATTTTAGTTGCCCTCCTCTGGACAGCTTCCATCTTGTCTATGTCCTTGCGGAGATTGGGTCTCCAGAACTGCAGTTCTCAATCTTGGCTGCATATAATTTTCCTGACTTAAGATGTTGATTTTAGTTGCTATATTTGCACTTCTCAGTACCTCACCCCCCTGTGAGTAACCCTTGCCTGTCCTACCGGCAGAATTTACCGCTCTTTGACCTGCACTACACTCTTGGTACGGCCACAGGGACGCTTAACACTAAGTTTCTGGCCTTCCGCTCCCCCATTTGGCACCTTTGCTACCTTCTCAAACTTCAGGAACTAAACCTCTGAGTGATCCCTCAGGCTATGCTAGTACTTTACAACTTATCTAGGCAGCGTCTGCGATGCGGTGACAAAAGTACTAGGGTCACAACAAACAAACTCCTGTGCAGCATGCTCAAATCCTTTCTCCTGCGACTTCTGCTTATGTTGCTCCTGTTCTCAGGAAATATACACCCCAGTTCAGGACCTTCTAAACAGCCCACAGATTTAACAAATAAGAGGGAAGGGTCTGTCACCGTGGCTTCTGTTAACACCTGCAGCATCCTCTGCAAGGTTGATCACCTCCAATCGTGGATTCAACAGCACAATCCTGATATACTCTGTCGTGGAGACATGGCTAAACCCTAAGATCCCAGACTCGGTCTCAATTCCTGGTTACTCCATATTCAGGCAAGTCAGGATCACTAAACGCGGTTGGGGCTGTGCCATATATCTAAGGAACACCTTCTTGGGTCATGTCATTCCTTCTCCTAACCAACGCACCTCCTCTCAGGTCCTCGCTATCAAAGTCCTCCTTGGAGCCCATAATAAGGAACTCACTGTTATCTCCGTCTACCTACCCCCAAAGGACTAGGCCACTAACTTCAACAACATCATGGAATACCTTAGGAGCCAGCATACTAACTCTGAAACCATAATACTAGGCAATTTTTATATTAAATGGCTCTCCACTGAGGTCTCTGTCTATAAGGATGCAGTCACGGTCCAGCACCTCGCACAACTTATCCACGCCCCTACCAGATGCAACTATAGGACCGGTACTCTCACACTAATAGATTGGATTCTGTCTAACCACCCTGAACAAATCTCAAATGTTTGTTCTCCCTGATGCCATAAGTGACCACTCACCTGTCATCTGCTCTTGGACCAACAAATTCCACAAATCCCCTCCCAAACTAATCTACGCAAGGGTAATCAAGCAAGGACACTTACAGCTGCTAAAATCCCACCTAACCAGGCTTGACTGGGCTGAGCTTGACACACTCAGGGACACTAACACAGCCTTGGACCTGTTCATCAGATGCTTTAATACTGCCTGTGATATCTATGCTCCACTGAAAAAAGATGAAGGTCAATGGTTGGTCTAACCCCTGGATTACTACAGAACTTGTAACTCTACTTATGCACAGGGACTATCTCTGGCACTGTGCTCGTGATACACCAATGCAAGATAATATACAAAAATACAAAGCAGCCAGAAATGACTGCACTCGTGAAATCCGGAATGCTAAAAGCAAATATTACAAGGAAGCACTGACCAACTCCTGGGGGGGATGGGAAAAACTTCTGGAACAACCTGAAAGAACTGACAGGCAAGGATCCTAAAGTACCTCCCACCATGCTCAATATTCTGGGCATACCAACGCTAGAGCTTGGTACCATTACCAATACCTTTAATAATGCATTCTCTAACCTAGATAGTGTCCTTCCTCCTGATTTCTTTGAGTACTCCCCCTCCAGTACCCCCCACATCACCCCAAAATGTTCATACAGTTCCTTAATTCTTTTTCAAAGAGGTTCCTCCACAAGCGGCCTGTAATTATATCAGCAAGGCCATATGCAAGTCTGGGTACAGTGGAGACTCCCTTGACCTAAAACTGTTGTCGCAAGTCCTGGATGAAACCCTTGAACCCCAGACAAAGATCCATAACCTCTCTCTAAGACTGGGACAGTTCCCCTCTCTCTGGAAACAGGCAGCTGTCACACCAATGCACAAAAGTTGAGACCGGTCTCTTCACATCAACTACAGATCCATCTCATTCCTCCCCATTATCCAAGGTGTTGGAACGAATAGTTTCAGACCAATTAATTGAATACCTGGAAAAATATAAAGTCCAATGCCCAGAACAACATGGCTTCAGAAAAGGGCACAGCACCACCATGGCCCTACTGGAATTCACTAGCTTCATCCATGACACGCTCGACAAAGGAACTGTGGGGGAGCAGTATTCATAGACCTGACGAAGGCCTTTCACACCGTTAACAACCCTCTACTCCTCAGGCAGCTATCCTCCATCAGGCTCTCCAATGATGCCATGCCGTGGTTTGATAGCTACCTTGGGAATTAGGTCTAACATGTCAGGATTGCAGGTGTTGTGTCTGATCTAAAGTCAGTCCTCTCCGGAGTCTCCCAGGGGTCCATTCTTGGCCCACTACTCTTCTCCCTATTCCTCAACAGTGTCCCCAGTGTCTGCCAGCAAAAAATACTGCTGTAAGCAGATGATGCTGTCCTGTTGTCTAGCCACCACGACTCCAAAATCCTTGAAACCCAGCTGCAGCTTGACTTCCAACGTGCTGAAAACTGGTCCAGCATGCATAAGCTCGTCCTGAACTATAGTAAGACCAAAGTTATGACCTTCGGTAATCCACGGAGCAGGCACAAAACTCTTGTCTCTCACTATCAAGAACAACAGCGGGTACTTGCTGGAACATGTTCAGGAGTTCACGTACCTTGGAATCACACTGGATAGTACCCTCTTGTACACTAGGCATATTGACTCTGTTGCCAAAGCCGCCAACATACGGATTGGTCTGTTACATAAGCACAAGCACTGTATGACTGAGAATGCCCTTAGGCTGGCCATCTACAGTTCTGTCACCTCTATTGACTACGGACTGGCAATTTATGGCTCCGCTTCCACAACTGCCCTACGCAGGATCTCAGTCTCACTCAATAAAGCCTGCAGGCTCTTAACAGGCGCTGACCGACTTACATATACCTGTGACCTCTACACACAGACTGGCTGGCTTACACTCCACAACAGAATACAATACCAGACCTGCCTACTATCCAAAAAGGTTCTCCTTGGACTTATGCCTCCTGGTGTTAATAAGCCTTTTCATTGCCTCAGTGGTAGACAGCATACACGTAGTGCCCAATACCAAACCTTCCTGGTTCCCAGATGTCGTACCTCCGTGGGTCAACGGTCCTTCACCCATGGGGCCCCACAGTGGTTCAGTTCCCTCAGCAAAGAAGTACTGTCCTCTGCAATGCTTGGACCCTTTAAAAGGAATCTCCGCAACTACCTCACCTCTACCACTGAATGTGATTGCTTCTCCTAAAAGCCTGATCCAGCCTCCATCTTAATGCTCAAAACTAGTAACCTGCTTCCGTCCTGAACATTACCCTCTGACTTCTGCTCCTCTTGGTTACCCTTCTTCTTTTCTGTCCCCCCTCCCCTTCCCCCACACTCCTACACCCAACCATAAACCTATTGCCTCATTCCCCTATTAGTTCCCCCTCCCTCTATCCCTACCCTTTGACTTATGCCCATATTCCACTGTCCTAGACTACCCTCCCCTTCTCTTGACAACGGCCTCACTGCCTGCCTATTTTCTTTCTCCCTTCTTCACTATCTCTCACCAGTAGTCTGTCTGCTTCTTAATTCCTTCCTCTGTCACCTCATCTAGCAGCCAGTATTAAGTTTGTGTTAGTAACATCTTTTATTTTCAAGTGTGTAACAACTGTTAAACTGTCAAACATGCCTGTGTTTCGAAAGTAATTATTGACTGTATACCATTTCCAACCTCTGTTTGTATGTTTCCCCCCTCCTTTGATGTGGAACCTTTGTAAATGAGCAGATCCTGCTCAGAGGTACTTGTAATCCTAGAGTTTAATAAGTAAATAAAAATATCCAAGGTACTTTTTCTTTTGTTCAGTTAGAAGATTGTTTACCTGATGTTAGTAGGTGTGATGTGTGGAGCAGCTCTTAGCCTGGCAGCTGACATATCTTGCTCTATTGCCCTACACTACATCATCAGCATTGAGACCTCACTGACTGTGACATCACTGCTACTTAGGAACAGCAAGTGACTGCCAGGTCATTCACCTGTGATGTCAGTCAGTGAGATCATAATGCTGATGGGGTAGTACAGTTAGATATGTCAGCCGCCGGGCTAAGAGGTGTTCCACATATCCAGCATATTATCACGTAGAATACTTTCTGATGAACAAAAGGAAAAAGAAACGTACTTCAGAAATACAGTTACAGCTGACTACTTATGTTCCTGTCTGCCTGTTTTGGCTCCACTAGCTCTTTAAATCGGCTTCCTTCAGTTTTGACCCTGGCTGTTTCACAGTTCCGTCTAAGCATTCTGTCAGTTTACCTACCTAAAATATTTAAAAGATATCTGATGGGTATGAAAAAAAAACTTTGCTGTAAGTGACCTGCCTCTAGCTTGGTGTCTGTGGTAATTTGGGGTATTTTTTCTATCTCAGACCAAACTCTCTCCTTTGGTGTCACATGCTCAGTCTTTTCTTAAGGATTGGTGTAGTGTGTTTTTTTTTTTTTTTTTATTTTTTTTTTTAGCTCACATTAGTTTGTATGGCATTTTGCGAGGATAGCCTAAAACTTGGCTATCTTTAGAGACAAATAATGAGTTTTAGATTTTATTACCATGTTTTCCACATGTTCATTTTATCTCGGAAACACTGATGCATTGGGGTTCTTTACTGTTACTAGCATTATTTGCAGTGGTGCATGCTTTTGCTGGAGAGATCGTTAGGTGATAACAGCATGAATGTTTGTTGCAATGCTGATGATGCCTGGCTATATCCGATCTACTTTGAGGATATCTCCCTCGATTGAGCCATGTCATGGAACTGTAAGCCGTCGGCGTCCATACCCCCTTGAAACTTTTCTAGAGCTCTTTTTTTATTTTAAATTATGATAGTTTATGCTGCTTACGGAAGGCGAGAAACTGTTTTATTACTGTTGTAGCAGGAAAGATATACAGGGGCAACACTCACACCATGTGTATCCACTACTTGGGCATTGCTCATGACATGAAGACCTACAGCATTTACCAGGGTTTTAACCAGGCTACACGAAGACACTGCAAGAAAGCCTTAAAATAGTAAGTCCATGGAGGACAAACAGCGTGCCTCACAGATGCCTACACCGATGTCACCTGCTCCTTCTTCCAAGGGCTCACCATTAACCTGCTGCTGTTTGCGGTCTGCAGCATGGTCTGCTGTTTTGTCAAAGAAGAACAAGAATGCCAACTAAGCAGAAAAAACACATGCTAACAAAGACAGACTGCTGCATCAGGGCAAGGATGGCTGTCCTGCCAGGTCTTGCTCTCTTCTTAAGAGAGGTAAATCTGCAAAGAAAGGCAGATCCCAGGTGAAGTCCTCAGGTTCTGCACCCCCCCCCCCAAAAAAAAACCCCAAAAAAACCCTGTCTTTCAGACACTAAGGTCAAGGTCTGGCACCAGCTGTACTCCATGCTAGGTGACTCACAGCCGATTCCGCCGAAAGGCACTGTCCTGTCCACAACCCCATCAGGGCCTGTTGATGTGCATATGCTGTTTCAGACTGTCTGAATGTTTTTAAAAGCTTCTGCCCCTGGCTTTGACGTTGGTGCTAAGTCCATCATTACCACCACGTCTGCCACTATCCACTTCATTGAGGATTTATTTATTTAACTTTTTGTTTACCAGGTAAGCACACTAGACAGTCAAGTGCCTATTTTCAGGTGTGACCCGGGAGAGTTACAAAGATACAGGCAGTAACAGTACAGAGGCTAGCAACAATTTAAACAAGGTACAGTCAGAATACAAGCAAGAAGGACCAGCAGAAACAAAGTACAGAGACATGGGTGCAACTGTCAGGCATGGTACAGACAGGTATAAGCAAACAACTACAGTCAGGTAACATACAGTGAACAATTTCAGTGCAATTCAGTGTGAGGTATGACAACCCAGGGAGGGCAGCCAAGGAATTAAGACTAGTGTCGGCAGCAACAACATTTGTGAATTTATTTGTTATTTTTGGAACAAGTGCACACCCGAAGCCAGGATTTTCACAGGCACATCATGGAGGGTAGGGCGACAGGGGACAGAGGCAGCTTGAAGCTTGTTTTAAGTAACCCCAGAGGGAAGACCTGAAGCAGCTATGGGAAGGAGCAGTTCTTACAAGAGGAGGAAGGAGGTTCCAGGTTCTAGGGGCAAGAGCCACAAAGGCACGATCCCCCGCAAGGGAGTGAGTCTTAGGGACCATAAGTGCCTGGGATTCAGTGGACCTCAGCTGATAGCCAGAGGGGGTGGGCTGGAGGAGGTCAGCAAGTGCCGGAGGAGTAGACCACCGGATGATGTTATCCTTAAAGTTGCCCATTACGAATGATCAATGGTTACTAGGAGAGAACCAACCCAGTCTACAGTAAAGTAGACAACGATGGGTGAGATGAGGGGCTGATAGGGTGAAGCAACATATGTTATACGAGGTGTCCCATTTGGAGAGCCAGGCTTTGGGGGCATTCATGAAGGAGGTGAGCCCATAGCAAAGCGAGGGGCTGAAAACCCCTTTTGCCAGGGCGAGTCTGGCAGCTGGGGTGAGACAACTTTTTGCTCTGTACGCTAGTCCCAGTTTGCTGTTTGTGGCCTTGCAGGAGTTAAGTATGTACAGGGAGAGATCCAGTTGGGGATCAAGGGTCACCCCCAGGTACTTGAATGAGTCCACCACCATCACAGGGATGCCGTCAGTGCCAACGACCCTGAGATCAGCCGGGCACGCTCTCACCTTGGGAAGGGAGCCGAATAACATCGCCTGCATCTTCTGAAGGTTGACCAGCTTACTTGCCTTGAGCCAGGACTGGATGCAATCAAAATCAGAGTTGAGTCTAGAGTTTGTCATCAATATTTTGTGAAATGGCAAGGAGCACCATATCATCAGCATATAGGGTAACATGTCTGAAGGTTGGGATTGAAGGCAGCTAATTGATAAAGAGGGAGAACAATAGGGGGCCAAGGACCGACCCCTGAGGCACCCCACAGGCCTGGAAATGGCATTTTGGAACCTCGTGTACTGTTGCCTACCCGAGAGGTAATTAGTAAACCAGGCTAGGACGGGGGGGGGGGCGAAACACTGGAGAACAGAGCCCAGGAGGGTGTGATCAACCAAATCGAAGGCCTAGGACAGGTCGATGAAGACAGCCCCCGTGAGTTTGCCTTGATCAGTAGCAGTTCTGATTTTGGAGGTGACCTGTGCAAGGGCAGTGGAAGTGCTGTGTCCTTTTCCGAACCCATGCTGCTCAGGGGAGAGAAGGCCATAGGAGTGGAGGAAGAGGGCAATCTGGGAGGCCACTACTTTTTCGAGCAGCTTATTAACTGCAGATAGGATCGCTATGGGTTGATAGTTCTTGAGTAATTTAGGATTGCCATGCTTGAGGACTGGGATCACACGGGCCACTTTCCAAATGGCAGGGACCGACCCCGATATGAGCGAGGAGTTAAGAATGTGGGAGATTGGACGGGCCAAGAAGGAGGCCCCCAGGTTGAGCAGTTTGGGCACAAGGTTGTCGTGCCCAGTGCTGGAGTAAGGGGAGAGACCTACTAGAAGCTTCTGAGTTTCTTTGAAGGAGACAGACTTAAAGTAGACGGGAGGGGAAGGAGGGTGGGGTAGAGCACCAGGAGTAGGACCCAGATCCTTAGAAATTGAAGGCATAGAGGTATAATCAGACAGGTCAGAGAACATGCCATTAAAAGCATTTGCTATCGTGTGGGCATTTATTGCAACTGACTCAGTTTATTAGCAAGTCAGGAACCTTCTGGCAGGCTGGACCATTTACGGTGTGTTTAATGTGCGCCAGAAGCTCCTCGGGTTCTTGGCAGACAATTCAAGGGATGATTTGCAGAAATCACTTGTAGCCATGCAAATTTCCCATTTGCATGAATTCCTGAGTTGCCTATAGACCTCAAAGTCAGATCTGTTCCCAGAGGCCTTATATTTTAGCCAACTTTTGTCCCTAAGCTTCATCAGGGCAAACAGTTCCCCCTGTAACCATTTTGTGACTGTGCCCCTCACTCTTCTTTTAATGAATGGGGCATGTCTATCTTGTAATGGGATAAAAATGGTTAGGAAGCTGTCAAGAGCAACCAAGGGGTCACGGTCTGCATATATCAGGGACCAGTCGGTCAGGCTAAGGTCGGTACGGAAGTTGTTAAAGTTTGAGTAATCTCTCATCTGTATGACTTTTGGTGGGACCCTGGAATTAAGAATCTTCCAGATACAGTATGTAGGGGAATGGTCTGAGATCGAATCAGGGAGGAAGCCAGAGACTGAGATTCGGTCTGGCCTATTGCACAGCATCCAGTCAAGGAGAGAGCCAATTTTCCCAGAGGAGGAGAGTCTGGTGGGTTTGGTGATGAGTTGGCTGAGGGCGAGGCCAGATAGAAGGGGTTCGTAGCTTTTTGCATTCCCCTCAGCCAGTTGAGGTTAAAGTCCCCAAACATTAGGAGTTCACTAGTCCTCACCTTGGGGCTGAGGCAGTCAAGAAGATAGGAGAGGCCACAAACACCACCTTTTGGTGGATTATATACACAGGCCAGGTGAAGCTTCTTAGTGTTACCTAATAAGAGGAGGGCATGTGTAAACCCCCCAAGAGGGGGTATGTCAGTCACTTTTAGATGGGATTTATAGTACAGCAACAACCCACCCCCACGTTTTATACCCGCCCTGTCCTGTCTGATTGCAAGGTAGCCAGGGAGAGCACAGGCAGAGTCGGAGTGTGCAGGTTTTTTTTTTAACTTTCAATCTTTATTCAGTTTTTGCAAGAAAAACTTTACAATAGAAAAAACCTATAGCTTCAAAACATTAATAAATTAATAAATAACGGAAAACGAGAAAAATTAATATATGTAATGTGCACAGTTATAATGGGTAGGCAGTTAATTCATACATAACTACTCAATCAGAGGGTAGGAGCAAAATCCACTTAGTACAGTGCAGCATTGGCAGTAAAAGAGACTTAAAATTTTCATCATGAAACAAAATCTGTACGTAAGGGCATTATATATATATAACCCACTTTCTCCATTCATTTTCAAAGGCCTTCAGTTTCTTATTAAGTATCGCAGTGAGCCGCTCCATCTTATATAGGTCTATCATTATTTGCTGCCATAGTTCAAGCGTAAGAGGAGAACGGGCCCTCCACCTCTTGGTGATAGCTTTTTTGGCAGCTAATAGGGCCAGATTCAAAAAATTTTTAGAGGGAATCTCAATGGACTCCTGAGGGTATACACCAAAATGAATAAATGAGGCCCAAAATTAAGTCAGAGGATATTAGCTGATGGAGAGCCTCACTAGTTGGGAGAAAAAGGCTGTAGAGCCGCATAAGACCAAAAAACATGGCCCAAGGTTGCAGAAGAGTATCCACATTGTCTCCAGCATTCTGCTCCTATCTGAGGCATGTACTTCTGGACTATCACAGGGGCCCTGAAGTATCTAACCGTGAACTTCCAGGTAAAGTCCTTCCAGTTACCAGAGCTGACTCCCTTATACATATTTTTCAAATGAGTCTGCCAGTGGGAAACAGAGAGCTCAGCTCCCAAGTCTCTTTGCCAGGCCTTTCTGATTTTATCAAGAGATTTGCTCTGCAACTCGCACTAGCTTCTATAAATTATAGAAATCAAATGCGGCTGAGTTGGTCTCCCGTCTGTGGCCGATAAAATTATGAGTAGGAGGGTAGCAGGAGGGGAATCCGACCATTGTGGTCTTCCTAGCGAATTAAGATAATTCCTAGTTTGGAAGTATCTAAATCTGTCAGTATAGGGGATATTATATTTTTGAGTCAGCTCTGTTAAGGAAAGAACAGTTCCTTTGGGCATGAAATGGTACACCAGATGAAGGCCCTTCTTGAGCCAGGTGCGATATCCGCAGTCCATTTTACCTGGGAGAAAGGCATCCAGGTAAGAGAGGGAATAGATGGCTGATCTCCAGGGTTTAAATTCCTTTGATGATAGAATTCTTTGCCAGGTTTTGATTGTTGACTGAGTATATGGGTTAGATATCATATCTGTCCTTACTGTGGGGGGGAGGAAAGCAGGGCTTCATAAATGTCTATAAATTCTTTTCCCTCCATTTCGACCGATTTCCATCTGGAAATATATGTTTGAACCAACCAATATATAGGTATTCTTAGTTGACAGGCCTGATAGTATAACCTAAAATTTGGTAGGGATAAGCCTCCTAACTGTCTTGGGAGCTGTAACATTGTAAGACTAGTTCTGGATTTCCGGTTTACCCAGATAAAGGAAGAACTTTTTTCTGTAGGAGTGCGGAAAAGGCATCTGGGATTAGAATTGGTAGGGTCTGAGCAAGGTAAAGGAAACGAGGCAAGATCAACATCCTAACCGACTCTACACGTTGTGTCAGGGATAAGGGGAGAACCCTCCAGCTCTCCAAGTCTAATGAAGTCTTGGATAAAAAGGGGATATAATTTAGTGTAAACAGGTCACAATCTGGGGGACCGATTTGAATTCCAAGATATTTTATACTTTTCAGATGCCATTTAAAATTATAAGCTTGTTTCAACTCAGCCTGTGGGATAAAGTTCCAAGCAAGAACTTCTGTTTTGCTTTCATTAATTTTGTATCCGGAGATAGCTCCAAATTTTTTTAGGATGTCCCATAGAAGGGGGAAGGCAGCTTCGGGGTTGATAATATATATTAAAAGGTCGTCAGCATATAATGCTAATTTATGTTTTATTGATCGGACCTCTATCCCCATCAGGCCATCCTCCTGCCTCAGGGCCTGAGCCAGGGGTTCAAGGTATATTGCGAATAACAAAGGGGAAAGGGGACATCCCTGTCTGGTACCTCGAGAAAGGAGGGGTGTGCAGGTTTGAGCCAGGTTTCGGAGACCCCTAGGATGTCCGGTTTGTAGTAGGCGACCCATGCCATTAGATCTGAGTGATTGGCAAGATTGCTACGAATATTCAGGTGGGCAGTCTTTAAGCCCTTTACCTCCTGCCACAGAGGGGGAGACATGATGAGTTGAGAGGCGGTTGGTAGTAGGTTTAAGGCTGTAACCGCAAGCACCAGTCAGCTGGGTTAGGAAGCAGCAATAGTAAGTGAGATCAAACAGCAATTTTGCTGTAACTGATTTGGTAAGATAAGGACTAGGGTACTATAGGCAGGGATCAGGCTTAGGTTGGGCTACGTATATGCAGTTTGTTTGGCCACCTCAGGGAGGTCAGGGGAGAGTGGAACAAGCTGACACAGTATTCTCTCAGTTCAGAGCAATAATTTGCACAGGTCCCTAATTAGGACAGGGCGTAGGGCCATGACGAGCTGAGCTTGTTCAGGATAGTTTTACAGACTTTTCCCCTGCCTGCTCCGATGAGCCAAGCTACAGCCTGATTAGGAAGGAAAAAGTCCCTTACTTTCAGCCAGCTAATAAGGATAAGGAGGAGAGAAAAAGTGAAATGCAACCACTAGTGGAGAAAGCTGAAAACCTACCAATGGGAAAGTGAGCTGATAGGTTATACAACGCATGTGATCTCAGCTATATAACTTGATATTCACCAAGGGCGGTGGTGGGGAGCCAGCGCAGGGCCTTTCTACAGCTTGATTTAACAATATTGTTGTAAACTTGTTTAACTTAAGGCTCCTGAGGCCTGAGACTAGCAAGTCAGAGAAATAGGCGCAACTGTCGCAACGTGATTTCATCCGTACCTGTTTCCTTCTGGGGAAGTAGAGTCGGCAGGGGTCCAGCTTGGTGCTCCCTGTGCAGTTTACTACACTTGACAGAGGGCTTCTTTTATTTATTTATTTTACTTTGTTTATTGTCATCACAAAAACATACAGTTTCAATCACTTACATTGCATATTACATATATATAAAATATAGCCGGGAGGGCGCCACGCCTCTTAATATTCTCAATTACTACATCCAAAGTAAAAAGATGCATCCTATGAGGGGTTTTCCTCTTAGTATAAAAACTGTTTAAGCATATGTTTTAAACTGTGATATGCAAGCCTGTGAGCTGCATGGTGGTATGTAATGGTTATTCAGAGTCTCAAGTCCCGAATACCCTTCCCTCCAAAGGGGAACAGGGAAAAATGTCATCATGCTTTGCAATGTATTAGCACCTATGTGCATCCATAAAATAGATATATGCAACTCCTTCAGATCCAACTTTTCACTTACTGTCTGAACCCCATATAAGAGAACTTAACAAATTCATTTTTAAGCAAATGTGAGAATTCCCACAGTTAGTATAATGGTGCTTTTAACTTGAGTTTTGTACTCTGATGTCATTTACTTACAGTGGCTTATGATCTTTAAACTGGCACAATAACAAACTGCACCCGCCTTCTACTAACAGGCAAGAGATG
This sequence comes from Neoceratodus forsteri, assembly GCA_016271365.2. Taxonomy (NCBI): domain Eukaryota; kingdom Metazoa; phylum Chordata; order Ceratodontiformes; family Ceratodontidae; genus Neoceratodus; species Neoceratodus forsteri. The sequence goes on along the minus strand of CM057453.1, from coordinate 625,991,685 downwards.
GAACTAAAACCTGAGAGGGAGAACTAGTAACATTTAAAAACTTTGGTCTCCCAGCCGGCCCGGTGGCACTGAGGGTTGAGTCGCTGGACGCCACACCTCGCGCCACGCCCAGCACCCGGAGACCGAGGCAGACTCGGGTCGGCAGGGAGGGAGGATTGAGCGTCCCAATGGATGCTCTCCTCCCTCAGTGGGGATTTCCAACCCTTAGAATGGACGTGGGCGACACAGGCGCTGGGGGGTTGTGGCTCGTGAATCAGGAGTCTGGGGAGGGGGACATTGTTAGGTGCTTGAGGAGGCGTGGCGCCAGCACGTCGTTCCTCTAGGACGACGCCCCTGTGTGGCGGCGCCCCAGGGGCGGGGGGAAGTGGGAGAACAGCGGAAAAACAGCAGTCCTCGGTGTCCCTAGATGAAGACTGCCCCATCTCGAGCCCACCTAAGGACAGACCCCGCTGTGCTATGGAGGAGAAAGGAGAGGTAAGAGAGCACTCTAGGGGCAGATCCTGATGGGGGCGTCGGGGGATTGTGCAGTCGGAAGGAGGGGGACATCGGGGGCAAGGAGGGAGTATAAAGAGATAAAACAAAAAAAAAAAACTTTGGTCTCCGATCTTTACTAACAAAAAGAAGTTTTCCCCTTTTTTATTAAAGAACTGACATTTTCTGGGAGTACTCCTAGAGACCCAGATCTCTTCCCAACAATGTGTACAGTACCATACTGAAATGGCAAATTATCATGTTTGTTCTTCATCTGATGAGGATTCTTCGACTTGAGAGGTTCGGGACCATCTGACAACGTTTCTTTGACACCACTTCATAGCATCAGCAGGATCGGAAAAAAACATAGATTTGTCCTCTGTGGATTATCCGAAGTCTGGCAGGGAAAACCATGCCATGTGGAATCCCGCTTCTCACAGTAGTGCTCTTGCACCGACAAACTTCTTACGCTTTTTTCTAATACTTCATCTTTATTGAAAGTATTATCAGATTATTACATCTCTGTACCAAGCCCTTTGCTTATACAATATACATAACAGCTAAGAAATCACATATCTGGGAGTTCCCATTTTCCAGCATAATGGATGCTCCCAGCATTTCTTATAATATACAATAAATTGTAACCAAAACAGCGAATGGTCAGTTTAAAACTTAAACCAAATAATATCATTAGTGAATGAGATTATATAATCTCTATCATATGTTACATACTACATTGAGTGATAATTTAACTTATATAGTTAAGTACAAAGAGGCCTAAAAGAAAGTTAGAAACTGGAGTACAGAAGAGCCAAACTGTGGCTCTAAAAGAATTACAGGTTACATATTTGAGGAAAGAGAAAGATAAGAGAAAAGCCTCAATTCAACCTATCCTAGGTCTACTTGTCAATGTTGCCAATAGAATTTAATAAGCATAGTAAGTAATTACTACTTTGACTAGGACTCAGTACCTGCAGAAGTGGACAAGACAAGAAACGAAAAAAGAAAACTACACCTTTTTTGTCATCTGTTGTCACAGTACTTAGTACCAGAAGGGTGCTAAACTCCCAAAGGACAGAATCTGTTCGTTTTCTAACCCCTTTCTCCATTATGTCCCTTAAATCAGTACCTCCCATCTAGTCCACCTGTTTATGAATTGTGGGGTCTTAAGAGCAAGAGAAAAAGTTATTCTTTCAAAAGTTAAACTGCTTATGCTTTTGACGCGTTGCATAGCCCAAGTCGGGGAGCATCTTGATCTGTTGTCCCTCATGAAGGAGCATTTTCTTTTTCCTGGTCATTGCTAGAAGATAATCTCTGGACCCCACTCCATCTGATACAATCACCACAGTTCTTGGAGCTTCCGGATCATCTGGTCGGCCCCTTGATGCCACCCAGTAGGCCTTCTGAAAGTGTTTTACAGTGGGGGCTACTTCTTCCCCCAGTTGCTGGACTAACCACTCCTAGATGTATAGCAACAGGTGATCTCCTTCACTTTCTTCTGCATGCCCCAGTATCCATAAGTTCTGTGCTCTGGCTTGATTTTCCAAGGTCTCCAGTTTATTTTTCAGGTGCGTGTTTTCTTTTATAATATTGGAGACGGCCCCCATTGCTGCGTCTGCCCTTTTTAGTTGTTTCATGGGATGCCAGAGTGATCAGTTCCACTCGATTCATGAGGGAATCTGATTTATTTGACAGTCAAGTCACAGAAGTAATCAGCCTGTTAAGTTTGGCTCCCACCGTCTGCAATGTTTCTTCGACAGGAGTATCAACTTGTGCAGGATCATGGCCTAATGCTGCCCTCGTGGTTGGAGTTCCAAAACTCTATTAAGATTTCGCTCCATCCCCGTCGCCTTATCCTTACAAGGATTTCCCATTTTAGTCAGGTGGCCTTATTTGATCCGACGGTGCCAATAAAAGTGCACTGTTTTCAAAATTGTTATTAATTTCTTGATGTTAAGTCAGATCATGAAGCAGAGCTGTATCTCTAATCAGCCATGTTGCTCGGTCTGCACAGCGCGCCCCCCCATAGGGCTTCTTTTATTGATGCCTGGTCTGTGTATGGGTCTTCATGTGCAGTCTCTTCCAGCTGTTGGGAAGAAACTGGAATACAATCCAGACTTAATGGTGGAGAAAAAGGAGGGCTGTCTGCCCCCCCCACCCTGATGGGGTGGGCCCTAGTTCTACTTTATCCTTCTGTAATGAGGACATTGTGCATTACTCACCTAGATCCAGTTTGTAAAGTTGGGATCACCTGGAACACTTGGAAATCGACATCTTTGCATCTCCATATGACATATAAGTGCCCTTTTTCTGCTCGCTCGCTTCAGAGCCTTCAGTTTGGCATTATGTGTTGTCCCTCTCTTAGAAAGTGATGTTCATGTATGCATTTCCTCTGATACAGAGGGTTCTGGTAAAGTTACAAGCCAAACTGGCCACCCTGATTCAAGTGGCTCCGTACTGGCCTAGACATATGTCTCCCACTGATTCAGTAATTGGCAGTGGGAACCCCCTGTCTCACTCCCTCTGTGAGCATAATTTCTGTCACAGGAGTGGGTCTCTCTGGTGCTTCTGGATTGTTTATCTCTGCACTGCCGTGCCTGACTACTAAAGATGTTGAATGTTCTCACTTTGGAGTTTCCCCAGTGGTTGCAGCTGTTTTGCAGGAGGCTCATAAGCCATCTACTAGATACATCTACTCTCAAAAACAGAAATGTTTCACGATTTGGTGTGATGTCCTTTGTCTGGACCCTTTTACGTGTCTGGCCAGGCTATGGACTGCCTCCTGTTTCTTACAGACGCGGGCCTCTGATATTCCTCCATAAAGGTTCAGTTGGCTGCAGTGTCAGTGTTCCATGCCTTCACCAATGGCAAGATGGTGGCCCAGCTTGAGTTTTATTTTGGCAGGTTCCTCAGAGGGATTTTACTTCTACATCTCCCCAGGTTCGTGATACAGTTTCAGTGAGGGACTTCACTTTGGTTCTGCAGTCCTTTACTGCACCCCCTTCCAAGCCTTCTGCTACTTGTGAGCTGCACTTCCTCTCTTAGAAGACATTGTTCCTACTGTCTGTGACATCTGCTAGTTGTATTTCAGATTTGCAAGCTCTGGTTATGGAGCCTTCTTATCTTGTTTTCCACAAAGATCAGGTTACCCTGTGTACTGTAACCAATCCTTGTTTGCTGTAAAAGGTAATTTCTGAACAAACTCTATCAGACAGTTGACCTTCCAGTTTACTTTTCATCTGCCATGGATAGCTGGGAATGTCATCTGCACATGCTTGATGTTCATTGGATGTTATGTTGGTACCTTGTACATACTTAGGATTGTCAAATCTGTCAGCTTTTTGTGGCTTTCACCCCCAGGATTGTGGGTTCCTCTGTTTCTGAGTAGGACCTTTCCAGATGGTCAGCCTGCTGCATCAGTTTCTCTTGCCATAAGCACTTCCTGATACTTTGAAGCCCTGTCCAGGCATGCATTTATTTTTTCAGTTATACGTGCTAAGAAACAAGTGCCACTGTGGGGTGCCCTATTACTTAGGTATCCTGGGGCTACCCCGAATTTTCAAACTGGCTAGCTGTCATGTTGCTGTATCTCGCTTAGCAAGAGTTGCCTTGTTACACCATCTTCCCACCCCAGCTCCCTAGTGCAGATTAAAATAACTGTAACCCATGTCATTTTCAGCTTTTCTGTAGTGGCTCTATTTCAGCCTTAGTTCCCAAGAGTTACTGGTTCCCTGCTTTGCTGCTCGGAGACAGTCAAACCCCTGACTGCAAATGCAGCATGCCATCTTCTGTCCAGCAGGCTTCTGACCACCGACATAACATGCAATCTTCGTGGACAGTGGTTCCAACAGAGGCAGCTCTCAAATTTAAAACTGCCACAAGCAGGAGCACACACACAGGACAGAATGACATCTCCATAGTGATCCACCAATTTTGCCACAGAAGGAAAAAAAGTGAGTCAGCCCTGTGGCACTGAGGGTTGAGGTGCTGAATACCACACCTCGCGCCACACTGGTGACTTGGGTTCGGGAACAAGCTCGTGTCAGCAGGGGCAGGGGAGGCTTGAGCGTCCAGAGGACTGCTCTCCTCTCCTGGGGTAGGTAGCATGCACCACGGTACCAGCGACTCCCAGTGGGGACTGGGGACAGAGCAACTTGCGGTGCACTCTAGCAGGGGATGGGGATGTTGGCAGGCTCCTTACGCACGGGTGCAAGAGCATGCCTGTCACGTGCAGGGCATTATTGAACATCTGCACCCCCTGCCAGAAAAAGGAAAAAGCCCTGGCACGCAGTAAGGCAAAGGTGGGGACCCACGACCAGCACCCATGCTCAGTGTTGGATCCGCTCTGTCATCCTCCGGCTCCCGTCCTCCCTCTGGCTGCCCACTAGATTATAGATGGAGGACTGGAGGAGTTGGCAGTCCCACCTCGGGGGACTCTGAGCCGGGGTGGGGGGTCGGTGAGTCAGGGGTGAGGACATGGGAGCATGCCGGCATGGAGGTATGGACAGGGGGGGGGATCTCGGCGAGCGGGAGAAAGCTGGTGAGTGGACGTTCCCACTGGAGAGAGGGCCTATGGGGCCAGTGAATGGGGACATAAAGTTCACAAGAAAAAGCTTTCTTTTTTTAAATCAGTAGCATTAGCATGTCAGCGCTACTTGCACACAGCACGTCTGTGAACTCTGTCCCTTACTCACTCTGACTCCTCTTCCGCTTCAGCAAATCATTTACACATCTGCCTTTTTTTTAAAAATCAGAAATCAACTTCTGTTAATCCATTACCTTTAACTTAAATATTCTGTTTCCCAGATTGTCGGATCATGCTCCTACTCTCAGCCGCCAGTATACCAAAACAAACAAAAAAATTCCAAGTCAGCATGACCAGTAGGTTAGACCACGGTCTCCTAGAACGGGTGGTGGGGGACATTAAACTTTCTCAAGGGAAGTAAATGTGACTGATGACCTGTGTGTGTGTGTGTGTGTGTGTGTGTGTCTCCTCTCTGCGGGTAAGCAAGTGTCAGACTGGTGTGCCCTCTACTGGCAAATATACCAGTGGAGGGACTGTTTTACCCCCCCAAAAAAAAACTGCACACTCATTTGTATAATTAAAAACAAACAGACTTGGAACTGGACAAGGACAGGTGGTTCTACAAATTAAATGAAAATAAACAACTCAAAAAAGGAGCACTCCTCACAATCTCAAAACAAGGGCACAGGTCTGTTTCAAAAGAAGGAGAATTAGTTTATTATATAAATTATGTACGCCTGACTCATTTTGGATGGTTCACCACCCTTTCTCAAAGGCTAACATAGAAACATAGACTTTGATGTCAGATAAGGACCGCTTGGCCCACCTAGTCTCCCCATTTCCCTACCTAGAGGATAAGCTGCAGATCCTATTTAACCAACAGCCTATTTCTTCCTACCCCCCACAGAAATTGCCTTATGTCTGTCCTATGCATTCTTGAATTCTCCCACAGTTTTAGACCCCACAACCTCCTCAGGAAGGCTGTAAACATTTCATAATGACCCAACAACTAAATAAGATTCAAAAAATGTTACACAGAAGCAGACCATGTGATTGGCTAAAAACATTTTCCCATTTAAACATATATCCCAATATTCAAACACCAACAAGTGTAATTAAAAACGTGTCTTCATTCATTGAAATATATATCACAATGGATCACACATCACAAGAGCACATATATACATTTGTAAATATAATAATAATTTAAATGGAAAATTTAAAGGGAAACCGGGGGGGGGAGGGTATAAAAGGGGAAACAATTTGTGAGCAGTGAAACACCTACTAGAACAAATAGAAAATTAATTGTGTAGCTAGCTTGAACTGTGCAAAAAATCCAGAATCAAGAACATCAGCAATAAACCAATTATTTCCTTTTCTTCAAAAAAGGCTTAAATTCAAAACCATTGTTTAAACTTTGGTCTCTATCAGCACTCTAATTATCCAGAATGCCTCACGAGTTAAAAGCAAATCATTAAGGTTTCCATCTCTAGGTTTCAGGTACACCTCATTAATCCCCATGAAGCTGAATGTGTGCTCTTGTGGGTTCTGAGAACCTGCAGCATGTGCTGCGGTTGCATAAGAGCCCTCCTACTAATGGCTCTAACATGTTCACCAATTCTTATACTCCTTTTAGTTTTCCTGACATAAATCTTCCTGCAGCTACACATTACCAGATATATCAGACCCTTAGAGTCACATGTTATCAGTCACGTAATTTTATAGGTCCTGCCAGTAGCATGATTCACAAAATTGTCTCCTTTTTTCAGGACTGTGCACACGTTACATCTTTTGCGTGGATGACACCCTCTTATTGTATTCTGTAACCAAATGCCCGCCTCCTTTTATCAATAAAATGGCTATTCGTTACTTTGTCTCCTGTAGTGGGCGCTCTCTTGAATGCCATTCGTGGCGATACCATTGATATATTTTTCAGCCCTGGGTCACTCTAATACCTTCCAGTGTTTTTTAATCACATCTTCGTTCTCCCTAGCCTGTGTGGAATATGACAAAAAACTATATCTGACCCTATCGGTATTCTGTATATCATTAAGACTGTTGATGGTCTAATAGGGATTCTCTGTCTTTTTCCTCTGCAAATTAAAAACCACTGATAATGTCTTTAACTATAGCCACATTCTCTCAATTGATAACTTAAGGCTTCTGTGTTTTGTTGAAACTGTTCATCCATGCTACAGTTTCTGCGTGTATGTAAAAACTGCCCCTTTGGGATGTTCTTAATAATGTGTCTAGGGTGACAGCTACTAGCTCTCAGCAAAGCGTTACCATCAGTACTCTTTCTATATGTCAGTAGTAATTCTACTATCCCTTTCTTTATTTTCAAATCCAAAAAACATATTTCTGTGTCTGACGACTGGCATGTAAATTTAAGATTGCCTTTTGTTCCCACTAAATATGTTAAGATTTTTTTTCGGGTAGCTACACTGCCTTCCCAAATAAAAAAAAAAAACAAAACTATGTAATGCTTCCATAGCTTAATATTATGAAAATATGGATTCACATTTCTGTCCAGCACATAAATGTTCTCCCAAGAACTCATATAAATATTAGCTGTAGAAGGGGCACACATGGCCCCCACCGCTGTCCCCTTCACCTGCAAAAAGAATAAACATAAACACATTACATGTTAAACTCCAACAGTTTAACAAGAAAGGCAGTTCCTGGTGTAGCCTCCTCCCCTCTGCTGTTGAAGCGTTGTGCTGCTGCATCTAACACACCATCGTGATATTTGTTAGAGTATAGGGATTCGACATCCATAGTCACGAGACAGTCATCATTAAGCTGTAAGTCTCTTAATACCCTCAGTACATCAGTCGTATCCTGTAAATAGGATGGTAGAGCACTGTCAAATGGACATAAATGATAATCCACATACTATGATAAGCTTTCTATCAATGACCCTGTTCCGCTCACTATGGGGCGACCTGGGAGTTTATCCAAGGATTTATGAATTTTGGGCAACAGGTAAAAAGTCACTCTTATTGGCAACTCAATCAGGAAGTCCATTTCTTTTTTCTCAATTTCCTCATTTCTAAACTCTTCTCTTATACACTTATGAATCGAGGTTTTATAGTCATAAGTGGGGTCAGAGTGTAACTTCTTGTAGAATTCTAAGTTGTTTATTTGTTTTTCAGCTTCCAGTATGTAGCCCCTTTAAGAACTACTACATCCCCTCTTGTCTGCCTTTTTAATCTCAATTTCAGTGTTGTGCTGTAGGGATTCTATGGTTTGCTTTTCATCATGTGTCAAGTTCTTAAAACTAGGGACAGGAGGGTTGTTAAAAAGGTCCTTAAGGTCCATCTCTACTAAAGATTTAAAGACACTCACAGATGCACTCGGTGGGGGGGTTAAAGGTAGAGGCTGGTTTAAATTTATTTGTTTGCTCTAATGTGTTTCTATCATTCACTGACTTGCTATCATTTCTCTTGTAGAAACAGGTTTCAGGCCATGTTCAGCTCTACCATAGTGTGAAATTTACTTGCATGTGTGGTTGGAGAAAAATTCAGGTCTTTACTCAGCAATTCATTCTCCGAATCAGTCAGTTCATAATTTGAAAGGTTAATTACCTGCATGCTCATTTCTTCAATATTCACAATCTCCCATCACTGCGGTTCCTGTAATTCTTGAGTTTCTGGTACCGACCTCTGCCACGTGCCCCTCTTTCTCTTTCCCTCCTGATCCTCTTGTTTCAACCATACGGTCTTATTGATGATACCCCTGCAGCCTGGGGCTCCTCCGTGACACATATGGTGGATATTCTTTCTGTCTCTCCCTGTGAAAATGTAGCGTCATATTCTCCTGTTCTGATTCACTAGTGCTACTAAAATCAAAAGACATATGTCTACTTCTCTTCAGAATACTTTTAGGGTTTCAATTCCAACTAAAGACTCTGTCATGTTCATAGTCATTAAAGGGCTCTATTGCAAGACTGGACAGAGAGTTAAAACAAGCCAAACAGATTAAATTTATTCGTGATGAAAATGACTATGAACTTGATAATCTTTAGTTGGAATCAAACCCCAGAAATATTCTGTAGAGAAGTAGACACGTTTATTTTGGCTCACTGTTCTATCTGTATTAATGCCTCCTGCAACTTTCCTGTATTCTCTGTAGTATCCACCACCCTCCCTACTTTAATATCATCAGCGAACTTAGTTAACCATGTTCCTTCAATTACTGGCACAGGTACATATAGTTTAAACAGGGTCCCAACACCAAACCCTGTGGCACATCGCTAATGACCTCTGTCCATGGAGGGACAAATCAGTTTGTCAGCTGGTGGTCAGTTTGGCCACTAACTTTTAAAATCTGGTAGCCAAACCAATATTTGTAATGGTCATCCCTTTTAAGGGCTCAGAAATTACTTTGTAAGCAGGTAGCCAAGTTGACCAGTAACTTTCAAAATATGGTAGCCAATCCAGTTTTTAAGTAGCAATTGGCCACCTGGCTACTTGATTTGTCCCACCCTGTCTCTGTCCATCCTGACATATATCCTCTTATACCCACTCTTTGTTTTCTGTTTGAAAGCCACAATCCAAGCAACCCAAGGTGCCATTTAAGCCTTTGCCCTGTAAGACATGCAAGAGTTGGTCATGAGGAACCTTGTTGAAAGCCCTTGTCTTTGTGTTCTGGGTCTGTCCTTTCTCAGGAGGCCCCAACACCTCTGCAGCCAACTGAGAGGCTGGAGAAGTGCCTTGGGGTCTGCAGCCAGGGTTGAGAAGCATGAAAGTGCAGCTGAGCAGGTTCAGGTGGCATTGGGGCTTGGGCATGTATAGGTCATCATCTGAAGCAACCGAGTCTGACAAGTTTCGAGTTTTCGTGCTCACACCCACCTCCCTCAAAGTGTGTCTGTGCACCACCTTGTGCACTTCCACATGCCTACCACCAGGAGCTCCTCTAAGAGTGAGCATCACTTAACCATCCCCTGGAAGGAGAGCGGATGCTCTGTTGCCCTCCCCTGCCAGCTTCTGCTTCTGCTGTCCCAGTTTCACTAGCATGCTGAGCAGGCATCTCACTGCTCAGTGCCATGTAGCTGGCCATGTTGGCACCGTTTCTGGTCTTGGGAACAGTTTTGTTAGCTCTGGATATTTCTTCTCAGTTATCCTGGTAATACATTGATTTAGGTTTTACTCATATGTTGCTGTACACCACCCCCACCTTTATCTGTTTTATATCCCCCTTTTCATCTTGCCTGTTTAGATGCTTTTTGTTTCCTAAAATATGCAATAGTTCCAGTGCTCTGAGCCTTGGAAGAGCATGTTAACACAAGTAAAGGAACAACAGTTGGAGGACTCTATGCAGTACATCTGTAAACAGAGGTTCTGACTGATCGTTGCAATCTTGTAACAATTTTTATTCCTTTCTACGATATGGAGGCCAGTGTAGAAGAAGGTCATTGTGACAGGGAAGCCTTTGAGATCTTGAAAGTAAAAAAAAAAAAAAAAAAAATCATTTTCTCACAGATGTGTTTATGTTCAAACCACTGAGAAGTGGAAGGAATTTGCTGCCCTTGGCTTCGATTCTATTTACAATCCCTTTTTTCCTGAAAACTAGTTGCTTAAAAATTGAACTTTTTGTAGAAATGAACTACCGCTGCCCTAAGGTAATGGGCTATGAAGCTCAAGTACTTAAAAAAAAAAATTCTTTGAAATGCACTTTAAAGTTGAGACATACAAGAAAAAAATAATATATTTAGGGTTATGAAGGCACTTCTATGTTAAAGTCAAAATAGTGGGCGTTAATAATTTTGGACCCGTTCAATGGATTTGCTTGAAATTTGGTATGCGCGATGGGGCATGGTAGATCTCTTTGCCAAATTTCGTTTTGGTCAGACTTACAGTCTTTGTGCACGAAAATGCTGAAAAATGCAAAATTATCCAGTTTTGGAGGCAGTTTTGGGGATATTGTCCGTGGCACTGCGAGGTCATTGTGTGGCATGCCGCTCTGCAACATGGCTCATTTGAAAGAGCTTGTTGGCTAAACATGCTGCTTTTCAGTTGGTGAAAAAATACTGAGGCATTCAAAAGTTATAGTACTTTTAAGTTCCCATTGTAAGTCAATGGGAAAATTTATATGGTTATTTTGCGAATAAAGAAAGGGGTTCTGGCCATCTGGTCCTGACTGGCGGTCAAAGAATTTGCAGCCTCGTGGTCAAAGAATCTTTGTCCCTGAGAATTCTTTGATCGCGAGGTCTACCATCTTGTTTTTCATTTCTGATAGAAAAAAATCTAATATCCCGGCTCGGGTCACACCTGAAGTAAAACTTGGATGGGTTTTACTCAGGGGGCCTCGTTCTATCAAGCCATGTCTTTGGTTCACTCTAAAATGGTGAAAAAATAGAGTTTTAAACATTTAAAATATTTGATCGTGACTTGCTAACGATCTTTGATCGTAAGCCTGCAAATTCTTTGATTGCGATCTTGCATCGTTTGGTAGCGATCCAGCCATAGCACCTCTACGGTGCAAGAAGCCTGATCCACCCACCCCCCCAAAGAGATAGATAAGGTGCCACTTGCCCCCACAGGCAGCGGTCACGATCCAGCCGTAGCACCTCTATGGTACAAGGAGCCGATCCACCCCCCCCAATGAGATAGATATGGTGCCACTTGCCCCCACGGGCAACGGTCACAATCCAGCCATAGTACCTCTACGGTGCAAGGAGCCTGATCCACCCAACCCCCCCCCAAAGAGATAGATAAGGTGCCACTTGCCCCCACGGGCAGCGGTCACGATCCAGCCATAGCACCTTTACGGTGCAAGGAGCCTGATCCATCCACCCACCCCCAAAAGAGATAGATAAGGTAAGACGCTTGAAAAATTGCCACGATTTCTCTGGGCTGTGTGAATGCTGAACCGGATCATCACTTGCAATTTGCTGTTTTCAATTTCAGCGCCTTCTCAGGGTAGTGCTCTTGGCTCCACGCCTGTGTAGAGCTCCCTGATTGGCTGGTCTCACTCACCTGAGACAGGAGCACCCGAGACGTGTGGCTTAATGTAAGCCTGCATCCCTGTACTCGGCTTCTAATTTATATATTTTAATTTAGCCTGTTCTGCTCGGCCTGTGTAAAGTAACTTACCATTCCCCCTCCCCCGCTGCAGTTTTTCTCCAACTGTATGTGCACTGATTAAGTGCTAACTCTGCAAACTTCCCCTTGATTTTTCGTCCCTCTCTCCCAGGCCTCCTTTAAATGCACACAGTCTCCGCCCACTCCTATCTGATGTTTCAATATACTGGTTACTTACTGTCAACAACTGCAATTCCTCCTATCCCCTTTTTACATCTAAGCCTTCTAGTAGCTTTATCTCATTCTGTCTTTCTGAGGCATACCATGTTGGTACTGTAGGTTTGCTTATTGCTGACTAGCATATCCTGTCTTACTAAGGCAGTTGATTTAGGTCAGGTGATCTCTTTAATACTTGGTCTGCTCCAGAGTAGTAGCTAAGAAATTTACTTCAAAGCCTCTCTGCCCCTAGTACTACTCTATAATCAGGTGAATTCTTTTCTCATTAGCCTGACTAGGAGCTGTACTTAAGGATCAGGATCCACTGCCTATAGTAGTATTCTGCAGGGATCAAGAAATTCTCCTCTACTGAGAATCCCTTCTCTTGCCCGCACTTGTAGTGTCCATTAGGTGATAGTCTCATAATGAGGGCATATTACCTGCTTCTATGCTTGTCTCTGCTCATCTTACATGTATTGGACACGAATGTGAATCAAAAAATAACTCCTAGAGTGGAAAATGGCTCTTTTTTTACATTGTCCAACCGGGACTTTTCCTATCAAGTAGAAGAACTTGTATGTGCTCTAACTTCCCCTAGCCCACTGCTGGTCCTTCACCTGCACCGCATACAGGAACTCTCCTAGAGCCTGCCCACAGGGCTACACCACCTTCTGCATACTCCCCCTACTCCCATTGACTCTCTCGGTCAGGGTATTATTGTATGCAGCATCAGGAAAACTGGGAACTAGCCTCAGAACTCCCTATACTGCTGCAGACAAATCACATAACTGAAAGAAGACCCAGCCACCCACACTTCTTCTAGGACTCTGCAGGAAACTCTTGTTCCTGCTTTTACTATGCTCAGGAAATGTTGAGCTTAATCCAGGCCCTCTGGCACCCATGGAATCCCCAGCAGAGCTACAAAGCCTCAAGGGGCTTACATTCTTGCATGTTAATGTATGCAGCCTATTAAAAAAAAAAAAATCACTTCTGTTCAGGCCTGGGTATGTCATACTGCTCCAGATTTTCTGGTGATTACGGAGTCCTGGCTCCGACCAGCGACCAGTAACAACGAAGTTAACATACCCTCCTACTCTTTGTTCAGAGCCGACAGACAAACCAGAGGTGGTGGGGTAGCTATTTATATCAAGGATAAATTTCCTGCCTCCATAATTTGACTCGATCTCTGTCTCAAAAGAATTTGAAAGCTTGTCACTAAAGATTGAAATTGCCACCGGTGTCTCATTATGTATAATAGGATGCTGCAGACCTCTATCAGCTGGACTACAGTTGTTAAAACATCTCAAACATCCTGGGTTCCGGCATTTTCAGAGTGTATCGTACTAGGGGACTTTAACTTAGACTGGCTCTCTAGTGCATCCACCCCACTTAAAATGTTCTGCGATTCCCTTGGGTTGTCATAGCTAATAAACGAATCTACTCATCCTAACAAGCTCAACCCTAATAACAGTACTCTCTTGGATATCATTTTAGTTAACAGACCCCATTTATTCTCCCATGCTGGTGTCTTTTTTTATATAGATACATAGATACATAGACAGTGTCAGCAGATAAGGGCCTATGGCCCACCCAGTCTGCCCATTTGATCTTGTAAGTTCAGTTTGTTTTCCTAGAAGTCTGTTGCCCCTTACCCCTGACCTCCAGAATTCCTTTGTCTGTCCCATGCATTCTTAAATCCCATGATTGTTTCAGCCCCCACCACTTCCTCTGGCAGGGTGTTTTCTCTGATATTAGTGGCCATTGCTTCATCGCATGTGCAAGATCCACTCTTAAATCCACAACTGTGCTAAAATTCTCCTTTAAAAGGTGCATACACAACTTTGATCACCATGGGTATATATCAGACCTAAGAGACTCCATGCAATGGCAGGACTTCTATCTAGCCAAGTCCCTGACTACAGCTTATGATAATTTCTCAGAAATTGTGCTAGGGGCTCTCAACAAGTATGGTCCCATAGTAAAAGTTCGTGACAGAAACAAATCCTGTCGGCGGTTTACAGAAGACCTGAAAGATGCTTTGCGGAGTAGGGATGTACTCTGGAGAACTGCTAGGAAAACTAATTTAATAAATGACTGGAATTCTTTCCGGAGGGCGAGGAACCTCTGCACCAAAATGGTCAGAGAAGCCAAAGCTAATTTCTACCGCTCTCAGCTGGAGAGCTCCTCAAGATATGCCTCCAAATTCTGGAAGACTATCAAAAACATTGAAGGTCACACCACTGTGAATTCCCTACCTACTAAATTATTGATAGACAATACTGTCATCTCCGACAGACCGTCTATACTCTATGCTCTCAATAATCATTTTGCCACTGCAGGGCTAGCCTTTGACTCCTCTCCCGCGAATATCGTCCGCCAACAACTTAGATCGTATACACAAGAAAAACCCATCCCCAGTCCATCTTTCTCTCTGCAGCCTACCTCCCTGTAAGAAGTCGAAGATCATCTTCTTCAGCTGGACACTAGGAAAAGTGCTGGGGCCGACCTCATTGACCTGTACTTCTTAAAGGTCGGCTACCGTGTCCTCGTAGTCCCAATTACTCATCTCTTCAACTTATCCTCTTCCCAGGGTGACCTACCTCCCATGTGGAAAAATGCACTTGTGGTCCCTTTGTTTAAGTCAGGAGATCCTAGTGACCTCAGTAACTACAGGCCAATCTCCCTACTTCTAATCCTGTCAAAGATGCTGGAGAAAATAGTGAACTCCCAGCTTCGGAAGTACCTGGAATCAGAAAAATTGCTCAACCCGTTACAATCTGGTTTTAGAGCACAGCACAGTACAGTCTCTGCTCTAGCCAAGGTGACAAACGACTGGCAGCTTGAATTAGACCAAAATAACTTTGCACAGTTTTCTTGGACCTAAGCAAGGCGTTTAATACCGTTGATCACAGACTGTTTCTGTCGTCCCTCCAGAACATTGGTTTGGATTCCCTATCCCTTAAATGGTTCTCCAACTACCTCTCAGGACGACTTCAACAAGTAAAAGCAGAAGGGGAAGTTTCTCCACCAAAACCCCTACTGAGGGGTGTACCACAAGGTTCCGTTCTTGGTCCCTTGCTCTTCACCATTTATATTAACAACATAGATGCCCCCATCAAAGAACAAATATACCTATTCGTGGATGATCCGATACTCTATGCTAGTAGCCCCACAACTGAATCGGCCTGTAAAACCCTTCAAAATGAATTTAATCTGCTGCAACATCAGCTTGTAAACCAGAAACTGCTCTTAAATGCAAAAAAAACCAAAGCAGTGTTCCTCTCGTCCCTTCAAAATGCAATAAATCCTGCAATTGCTGGGACACTTCGGCAGATCACTACCATTCTAGGTGAGCAGTTGGATTACGTAGCAAAGTTCAAGTATCTGGGGGTCTGGTTAGACCATAGACTTACTTTCATAGATCACTTAGAGTAACTGGCAAAGAAACTTAGACAAAGACTTGGTCTGTTCTTTAGGATTAAAAATCTCCTCACAAGAGACATTAAACTGAAGCTGTTTCAAACTACCTTTCTTTCCCTATTGGATTACGCAGACTTTCTCTATAGTCAGGGACCTGCAGGTACTCTAGCCAAACTCTATACACTTTATCACAGAGCCATAAGATTTATCACGGGTTTTCCATACTCAACCCACCACTGTGCATTGTACACGGCAGTGGGATGGTCATCCCTTGCTTACAGCGGGCAAAAAAATGCTGCGGTTTGGACATAAAAAGCTATCTCAAATAAACTGCCCCAGTATATCTCTGTCTGTTTACCTTTGTGCACTCTGGGGAAGTATGCCCTGAGAAGCACCTCATATATCTACCTTTATGTTTACAAAGCAAAATCTCGCATTGGCAGGGCAGCCATCAGCTTTGTGCTCCCTCAACTGTGGAACAAGCTGCAAAAACTTTGAAATTAACTCACCCCATCAGCCTAGCAGCTTTTAAATCTCTATATCTACATCATAATAAGTCCTGTACCTGTCTACACTTAAATAGTGACTCCTATAAGTCCTAGCACACTCTAATTACTACTGTTAAAAGACTGATCACATCTATAATCGACTCTTCCCTCTCCCCTTTTTCTACCCCCATATCTGTCCCTTCCACATTCCTTTGCCCCTGGTTCCAGCTCTAAATTCTCCATACCGTATCACTATGTATCTTTTTATATTAGGTTTTATTTGTGTTCGGTGTACCCGATATGTACGTTTCTTTACTTTGGGAAAAATTGTGTGTCCTACCCAAAACTAGCTGTATCTTCTGTTCCAAACATACACTACTGTCAATGCTACCTGCTGATGCTTTGTATATACTGTATTATTGTATCTCACTTTATTTGTATTATTACTATTTTCTTGTATGTTGCATCCCATGTATATTGTCCCTTGTTCCTTGTTGACAAACCCAGGTCCACCTCGAAAATGAGCTTGCTCAACGGTGA